>CM075658.1:40779929-41162429 GCA_037954105.1 Canavalia gladiata | reverse complement strand
TCTCCCTCTCTCACATTCCTCGCTTATAAGTTTCAACTAATCTCTCAACTTCCTTCTTCACCTCTTAAATCATCCCAACTATTACGCCACATTAAGCTTGCAGGAATAATAACTTGAGTGTTTTAAGAAATGGAGAAAGCTCTCACCAGGATCAAAATTTTGTTCCCTACTCTCCCCAGAAATTTTCTTAAAGACATTTACAATTGCAGACTTGAACGATTGAGGGCATTAACACTCTTAGGCCTTCCAGAAGATGTCCGTTGGATCATTGAAGCTAAGGTACGTTTAGCAGGTGAATTTCAAGAATCATTTGTTAAAAACATGCTAGGTATGGGAAGAAGTTCCTATGCAAAGAAGAGAAGGGCAAAAAGAATTGGAGTTTGCTACAGGTGTGCAAGATGGACCTGTAACACAAGATGCAAAAACCCTGGAATGGTTTCAAGAAATCGAGAGGACAAAATTCAATTCATAAAGGATGGACTGAGTAAGGAGTTATTGGATGATATCATTCAGACTCTTGAGACGCATCCTAGTGGGCATGTACAAGGAGTTCTTCTTGATTTGTTTGAACTGTTCCATAAGGAAAAAGCATGTTATAGTCTTGGGAATCTGACTTTAAAAGACCCTGTTGTCAGTTTACAAGAAAACTGAATGGGAAGCACATCCTCGACTCTTAGAAGGCGTTTCAGCCGATACTGGACGTTAAACCAGAGGAAGATGTGAGTCACAATCACAACTACTGTTCATTCTCACGCGTGTATATTTGTCATTTACATTGTCTTTTCAATTTATTGGGCCACCATTTTTTGAAATTTTCACCCCTGCTTAAAGTCTTTCCCCCTCTGACATTCACCTTTTCCTTGAACAAAAATTCAAACTTTTGCAACAAAAATTCAAACTTTTGCTACCAAATCCTGATCCCGCACTATTCAAGCGATCTCCTTGTCTGATATTGAGTCCCTATAAATTATCAACCTCTATGACATATTTTTTTCAAAAGAGACAGAAACACCGTTTATGGATAGAATCAATACTATCTGTGTTTTTGGTGGGTCTAACCTTGGGAAGGATGGAGAATTTCAACATGCAGCTTATACCCTTGGTAAGGCATTAGCTGCAAGAAAAATCAATCTTGTTTATGGGGGAGGGATTCAGGGTTTAAAAGGATGTGTTGCAGGATCTGCACTCACAAAAGGGTGTAACATCTTAGGTGTTGGCTTAAAAATGAGAGCACCTCCTACTTCACCCTGCGTACTGAATTGAAGGTTGCAACCATGCATGACCGTATGAGACACATGTTGGTTAATTCTAATGCATTTATTGCATTACCTGGTGGTCTTGGAACAATGGAAGAAATTTTTACCATTATATTTTTGGCCTATCGGAATTTTCATAAAAAACCTTTGGGCTTATTGAATATTAATGGCTTTTATAATGGTTTGATATCCTTTTTAGATCATGCAGTAGAGCAGGAGTTCATGCCACAATCCATGCGCAACATCATAGTATCTGCTTCAACTGTTGAACAGCTACTTGAGATTTTGCAAAATCCTACATCTGAGCTCAGTCAAGCAATGCAGCTGGTGAACCAACCAAATCAGGATGGCAGAGACAAAAGAGAACCAGATACCACTCTTCGGTTATAACTTTTCCTTACTTTGCTTGTTTTCTCACATTTCTTTTCCTATCATATGAAATTCCATCTAAGACATTGGGGACAATGTCTTGGATAGGTTGGGGGGAGGATGGTCCGATATAATAAAAAAAAACCCAAAAAAAAATAAAAAATAAAAAATAAAAAAATTAGGTTAGAATCATAAACTTGCTTTGAGTAAGATGGTTGAGTAAGGAGTTACACTTGACTCTTGATACGCATCTTATGATTAAAAAAAAAAATTGAATGTGGAAGTATGTTTTTTTTCTTTAGATTTCATAAAATAATTGAAGCAAAATGATTTACATTTCGAGATTAATTAGTTTGGCAACACATATTTGAACTGGATAGATTAGATTTGATAAATATATTACCTGTGAGATTTTGAGCCTTATTATTATTTTCTTTCTTGTGTGATTTTAATCTATGGAATATGTTACTTCAGAACTTGCATTGATTCTTTTTGAAGCTACATTTTCACATGAATTGTACAAAAATGATTGAGGCATTTTTTTTTCTTGAACAAACCACTTGGCCAAATAACCAAACCGTATAATTTTATCCTTTGATCAGCCCTTTGAGCCGATTAGCCTTTTCTTCTTTTTAGCTCACCATAAATCAAAAAAAAAAAAACTTTGTCTAACCATAAAAGGTGAGGAATACTGGATTTATCATACCATAAGTGTTTCAATAACTGTGGGGGAGATTATTGTTGTGTTCATCAATATCATGGTTGAAAAAAAAATGAAGCAATAAATTAATAAATAAACTATTATATTGAAAAAAAAAAGAAAAAAAAAGAATGAAGAAGGGATATCTGCTCTTACACTTGCACTTAGACTCAGTTCTCAATCCTCACCATTTTCCTTGGTCTAACATTGTATCTCTTCAATATATCATTTCATCTTTCTAATCCCGTTATAACCAAAATAAAGACCTCTTGATTTGTGCATTGCATGTGTACATAGTAGTAGAGAAGTAGAAGATATGCAAGCCTATGATAGTTCATCTTTCATGGATTGAATTTGAGAGAAACACTTACCAAATCAAACACTTGAGAGATTCAGAGTATATCATGTGAGGTTTTATCTTTCTCAATCTATGTTTTTCAAATTAAAGTTGCCTTTCTAAGTAATTTCAAAAATGTGATGAAAGAATACTTCATGAAATTTTGTGAATTCTTGAGAAATCAACTCAAAACTTTGATGTTCTTTCAAAAAAAAAAAAATAGTCACCAATCCTTAACTTAAGTTTGCCCGATACGTGCAAAAGATAAGTGTGGGGGAATTTGATAAGCATAAATTTCATAAATAATTATCTCTCACTTTTATCTCATTAAGACTTCTTATATATTCAATTAAGTGATCTTTGTCATATTTTATGAGTTTGGGTTCATATGAAGTTTAATTGAATTTCTTTGCTTACCCGATTAAAATGACACTATTATAGTATTTTGAGCATAATAGGAGTTTTAGACATCCAAAAATCATGAAATCTGTCTTGAATGAAAGCTTAAAGAAGTGTCCACAGTTACAAAGCAAGATCAGACTCTAAATGGGATGTTTAGGACTCCGAAATTGTGAAAAACTAAGCCTTCCATGTAGGAGGCAAACTAACAAGAAAGAAAACCTAAGCCTTCCATGTAGGAGGCAAACTAACAAGAAAGAAAACCTAAGCCTTCCATGTAGGAGGCAAACTAACAAGAAAGAAAGAAAGATGGAAAATGGTATTGGAGTTAATCTCCAAGTGGTGTGTGTTTCTCCTCTTGTAAACCCTTCTATTTATAGAGGATTTTTGAGGCATCATCTTCAGAAAGTCACCAACTAGGATATTACTTTTCTACCCTTTTATTGCTTTCACATGGGCTTTGTTGAAAATGCAAAACACTTTTGAATTTTTGTCACCAATGAGCACAACAATTTTGACTTTCTTGCAGCGCAATTTCGGATATTCACATGTCCGAATTAGAGCTTCACGTATGAACAAAAGTTGTAGCCCTGGATCTTAGCTGTCCAACAGATTTGATTTCATCTCAATATGACTTCTGTATCTCAGGATATGGCCGGATCTTTGCACACTGTTCAAATTCCACGTCAGCAACACTATCTCATCTTTTGAGATAATTTCGGAGTCCTAAACATCCCATTTAGGGTCTGCTCTTGCTTTGTAACTGTGGACACTTCTTTAAGCTTTCATTCAAGACAGATTTCATGATTTTTGGATGTCTAAAACTCCTATTATGCTCAAAATACTATAATAGTGTCATTTTAATCGAGTAAGCAAAGAAATTCAATTAAACTTCATATGAACCCAAACTCATAAAATATGACAAAGACCACTTAATTGAACATATAAGAAGTCTTAATGAGATAAAAGGGAGAGATAATTATTTATGAAATTTATGATTATCAAATTCCCCCACACTTATCTTTTGCACGTCTCGGGCAAACTTAAGTTAAGGATTGGTGACTATTTTTTTTTTATTTTTTTATTTTTTTTTTTTGAAAGAACATCAAAGTTTTGAGTTGATTTCTCAAGAATTCACAAAATTTCATGAAGCATTCTTTCATCACATTTTTGAAATTACTTAGAAAGGCAACTTTAATTTGAAAAACATAGATTGAGAAAGATAAAACCTCACATGATATACTCTGAATCTCTCAAGTGTTTGATTTGGTAAGTGTTTCTCTCAAATTCAATCCATGAAAGATGAACTATCATAGGCTTGCATATCTTCTACTTCTCTACTACTATGTACACATGCAATGCACAAACAAGAGGTCTTAATTTTGGTTATAACGGGATTAGAAAGATGAAATGATATATTGAAGAGATACAATGTTAGACCAAGGAAAATGGTGAGGATTGAGAACTGAGTCTAAGTGCAAGTGTGAGAAACAGATATCACTTCTTCATTCTTTTTTTTTCTTTTCTTTTTTTCAATATAATAGTTTATTTGTTAATTTATTGCTTCAGTTTTTTTTTTCAACCATGATATTGATGAACACAACAATAATCTCCCCCACACTTATTGAAATACTTATGGTATGATAAATCCAGTATTCCTCACCTTCTATGGTTAGACAAAGTTTTTTTTTTTTTTTGATTTGTGGTGAGCTAAAAAGAAGAAAAGGCTAATCGGCTCAAAGGGCTGATCAAAGGATAAAATTATATGGTTTGGTTATTTGGCCAAGTGGTTTGTTCAAGAAAAACAGTGCCTCAATCATTTTTGTACAATTCATGTGAAAATGTAGCTTCAAAAAGAATCAATGCAAGTTCTGAAGTAACATATTCCATGGATGAAAATCACACAAGAAAGAAAATAATAATAAGGCTCAAAATCTCACAGGCAATATATTTATCAAATCTAATCTATCCAGTTCAAATATGTGCTGCCAAACTAATTAATCTCGAAATGTAAATCATTTTGCTTCAATTATTTTATGAAATATAAAGAACAACAAACTTCCACATTCAAATTTTTTTTTTTAATCATAAGATGCGTATCAAGAGTCAAGTGTAACTCCTTACTCAGCCATCTTACTCAAAGCAAGTTTATGATTCTAACCTAATTTTTTTTTGGGTTTTTTTTTATTTTTTTATTTTTTGGTTTTTTTTTTGGTTTTTTTTTTAATTTTTCTTTTATATCGGACCATCCTCCCCCAACCTATCCAAGACATTGTCCCTAATGTCTTAGATGGAATTTCATATAACAGGAAAAGAAATGTGAGAAAACCACCAAAGCAAGGAAAAGTTATAACCGAAGAGTGGTATCTGGTTCTCTTTTGTCTCTGCCATCCTGATTTGGTTGGTTCACCAGCTGCATTGCTATATTCTAAAAATGGTGAAATTTTCAAATAAATTGAAAAGAAAATGTAAATGACAAACATACATGCATGAGAATGAACAGTAGTTGTGATTGTGGCTCCATCTTCCTCTGGTTTTACGTCCAGTAACGGCTGAAACACCTTCTAAGAGTCGAGGATGTGCTTCCCATTCAGTTTTCTTGTAAACTGACAAAAGGGTCTTTTAAAGTCAGATTCCCAAGACTATAACGTGCTTTTTCCTTACGGAATAGTTCAAACAAATCAAGAATAGTATACCTAAAAAAAAATTGTTAGAAAGGTTAAAAATTTTATACAAACTCAAAAAATTGTTAGAAAGGTTAAAAATTTTATACAAACTCAAAAAATTGTTAGAAAGGTTAAAAATTTTATACAAACTCCTAAATAAAAGTTGAAAAATGAACTCTTGTTCAAGCACCTAGCATTTGGCTACTTTACATTAAATTATGAGAACTTGAGTTTAAAATTTTGTTTAGGATATCAAAGGGAACCTAATCAATTATAACTAAGGAATTATAAGTTTGAAATAGACTTAAAATAGTTTAAGGATGCATTCGACCACTTTGGTGAAATTATGTAAAGATGAGCTAAATTTGGTAACACAAAAATCATAAGAGAACAAATTAAGGAAAAAGAACCTAGATCCATCCACTTAGGGCATTCAGTCATTCTCCTATTAATTATAAAAGCTTGATTTAAAATTTTAATTAACATGTAAGGAAGGATCTAAAAAAGTTTAAGGAATGAATTTGAAATTTAAGAAAGTTTTGGTAATGGTTGGGTACCATTTAGACATGTGCACACAAGTGTTAAGAATTATTTAAACAAACTTTCTAGAATTCTAAAATGTATTAAAGGTAGCTTAAGGAGGCGATTATAAGTCAAATATGGAGTAAAGCAAGAAGTAAGGGCATTCGGCCATGCTCTCTAGATTAGGAAGAAAAGCCTTAAAATTTTTCATAGTTGGTACAATTGATGTCCTAGATTTTAATTAATGTAAATCACCTTTCTAAGATAATAAAAATTAAACTGAAAGTCCTTGCAACCAAGGGGTAAGCTCTCAACCATCTAGGGGATAAGTATACAAATAAACTAATTTGGAGGTTTAAAGATGTTTACATAATTCATGGGTGGAAAACATAAGGTCTAAGAGCTACTAGACAAGTAATTAGGTTAATAAGTGGAACATATATAACTAGTTAAGTTATTTTTCTGAGAGACATAAGATGTGTAACACTTAAACTTGAATTAAGTAAATGATGCATAAGACTTTCAATCAAGAAAACAAAGAGTAAACCATGACAAAGGCCATTGGGCTATTTAAAGAAAAAGTAAGTATAAACCATAATCTTTTATTAAAAAGTGTCAAGAAGAACCTGACCTTTGATAAAAGAAAGGGTTTAGAGGTAACTTAGAAGGATAGGTGATTTAGATTCCATGAGCTCCCTATGATCAATGTTAAGAATTAAGCAGGTTGGACAAGCTATGAAAGTAAATGAATATGTTATCCAAGAATTTACTTCGAGCCAAAATATGTAAGACTTGAATTAAAGATGAATCCTTGCTTTAGGGTAATATGCCAATTTGTTATAGTACATTATGAGTAATGTGATGTGTATGATGCACTCATGAATGATTAAAGAATGATGCACTCAAGAATGATTAAATAATGATGTGATAGTTGTATGAAACTGTAGGCTAAATGTACACAACATACTGGTTGGATTATTTGAGCATGCATGTTATCTAGAAGCCTTTATAAGGAACCTAAGTAATTAAGGGATCGTTAAAGATAGAACTTATGTGAAAATTTAATCCTACTCTTAATGCGCCTTGTGCATATTCAGAAGGCGCTAGGTCCTTCTAGAGAGGAGATAAAAAGGTTCTCAAAAAATCTCTCTATTATAAAGCACTAGGTCTTCAATATTTAAGATAGTGATAACCATCTAGGAATGAACTCACGTTAGAGTAGTAGAGCCAGTGAGAAGATGTAGTGTGACTAATGTTAATGTATGTCCATGTCTTAATTATCACTATGAGAATGAAAAAGAATAGATATGAGATATAACACTTAGAAGAAATGATAGTCAAATAATATTTATGATGTGATCCCAAAGAATTATAATGTTAAAGAAAGTTACTTGTTTAATTAATAATGACTTATTTGTATAAAAGAAATCCACTTCAGTAAAAGTTTTTAATAGACTAAAATTTAAACTTGTACGCATGACATATTTTTCTAATAAACTAAAGAGGTTGGTATGATAGTGATGACATTAAACCTAGGTTAGAATCCTACAAAGAAACTTAGTTTCTCACTCCTTCTTCCTCTATTTTATTCCCAAATGATCAAGATGTTTTTCACGAACGTGATAGTTTATGTAGAAATTAGCAACATAAATTGGATGGAAAACGCTCATGGATTGATGATAACAGCATAAGCTAATGCACACATATCTTTCTCTTTGGGACATCTATTCATTTTAGTGATGATGAGTCTGAATTTCTCCACTATGGAGTTTGCGGTTCCTCTAGAAGCCTTCCATCCAGAAGGTGTGTTTCCACCTCCTCACAATTACCAAGCACCACCCGCAACACCTGTAGAGGACTCCTCCTCATTTGAAGGAGAATTAGACCTGTAAGCACTATCCCACTATTACAACACGTCACACATGTGGTCATCTAAGGGTAGCTCTCTGTATCCTAGGCCCTACCCATTTCAAATATTCCAAGAAATGGTTGATGCAATTTTCATCTCCCTGGATGAAAGCTTATGGTTGGAGCGCTACCATTACCAATCCTGAGGTGTTTTGCAAAGTTCCTATTTTATGAAGGAAAAAGAAGAAGAAAGTCATGTCAATAATGTAAATTTTGTAAATAGATGGATGAATGCACCCTAGTTACTATTAGATAGTTTATAGGTTAGTTCATATGTATATGGTATGAAATAAATATGTATGTAGATAAAGTGTGTAAATTAATGTGTGTAATTAAGTATGTGTAAGGCTCTAGTGCGTTAGACTGATCATGCAGATGTAAATAAAGACTATGAATATTAAGGATTGTATAATTATATGATGTGTAAATGTTGTATGTTTAAGTTATGTTGCTCTAATTTATTGCTTATTAGAGATAATTAAACAAATGAAATAATTCATAATGTTAATAAATTATATGTGCATAAAAGTGCCTAATTATTTACATTCTGTTATGAACACTATATTGACGAGGCTTGCATTTTATATCAAAATTCAAAAAACAATTACCATATTTTCTATAATAATAATTTTCTAAAAAGATTAAGCATCATGGGAAAACAGTCTATTAATGGAACCAAATGTATGACTTAAGCATAAAAATAATATTCATTATTAGGGTGTTATACCAAGCAATATCCTAGATGGGATGCTTACTTTCAAGTGATTGAAAGGATTAATGATAATTCTTATAAAATTGATCTTCTGAGTAGCTATGGTAAATGAGTTTTACTTTTAATATTTCTAACTTATCCTTATTTGATGCAAGTAACTTTCAAGATTCTATGATGAATCCTCTTAAAGAATAAGTAAATGATGTGAATGTGAGCATCATACTAAATAAAAGTGATCACTTGAAAGATTATCTATAAGAAATGAGAGATCCAATGATTAGGAGTAAGACCAAACTATGAAATAAACATTCAGGATCTTATCAAGGAAGTTCAAGAAAGAGAAAACATTGATCCAAATCAAAATTCGAGATGGATTAATTTATGTAGCCATATTATCTAGAAGCTTAATTGGTAGGACTCTCATTGTAATTTTTAGCTAAGTTAATGTTAGTTTAGGATTTAATGATAATAAAACTCTTTATTTATTTAATTTTCAATGTTAATTAGGTATAAGTTTGGTATGTCTTCTTTAGAGTTTAAGTCTCCTGTCAGGTTTAATTTTATTTCCTATATCATAGGTCCAATTAGGTTTTGTATATAATAAGGTTTATGAATTTAATTTTAAAGAATTTTATGACCTGTAATATTTCTCTTTGAGAGCATTTATCTCTGGATGAGTTAATTCCCTTCGTTCTTGGGCATATGACTTCCCTTGATAATGTTGATTCTTCTGGAAGGTTGTCATAAAAGTTATGTTCCTCTTTGATAACTTTGATAGTTTTTGATAGGTTGCAATTTATGTAGGGTTCCTTTACACTATCCTCATTCTTAAGATATTTCAAAATTGATGTTTCTATACTTTGATTCATTCTGCATGGTTTAAACTGTATCACAAGGTTAACCAAGTTTCAAGATACCCCTTTGGTAATATTTGGTTTCTAGTTAATACAATAATTGTATTATTAAATGGGAGTAGGTTTCCATCTTTAAATTGCATTCACTTGAAAGTTTGCATAAAAGAATACTAATCAAACTCTCTTAATCCCCAAGCATTCTCCATACATCTACATTAGTAATAACAACTATTATCACAATATAATATTTGTGGTGTGGGATCACCTATACTACATCTATATACATATGAAGATTATAGAGGGATTTTTATTTAAGCTACATCCTTCATATCTCTTTCATGTGTCCATCCTTCATAACTTATTTTAAGTGCCTCTTCTTAACATTGAATGAGTTTCTTGCTCCTACAAAACCTCTAAAAGTAAAATTAATGACGAACTAAGATTGGAAATATTGGATGGTAGTCCAAGCTTCAACCCTATCTTAGTTTGGACTATTTTATTCCTTAAGGGTGAGTGCTTAGGGGAAGAACTCCTTTCTTCATCTCCTAAAATTCCTTTATCCATTCGAGTTATCATTTTATCTTTCATAGACATATCTATGAAGATTCCAATCTTTGATCATTTTCTCGATGGTGTCCTTCAATTGAATACATTCATCAATGGTATGACCATAACCTTCATGGAAGGCATAATACTTCAATTTACCTAATTGAGTTTTTTTTTTTATTTTTAAAAAGGACACCTATTATATTCCTAAAAAATATTGTGTACGTAACATCTTGGTATATGTATGATGGATTTTCATTCAAGGTAGTGAATTCATCAACATCCGTCTAAATTCATTCTAACTTCCATTAAATTGCTTGTCATAATTGCTTCCATGTTATTATTGTTTTCCTTGAGCCAAGGTGATGGCCATGACTACAAGGTATTCACTGTATCTCTCACCTAATATACTTTGCTACTTTAGCTTTGAATTCTTCCATGGATCTTAATATCATCTTCATTAAGAGATGGACAAAGGTGTCTCTTTTCGTATAGATTCTATCACGATTTATAATTGGATATTCTCTAGAAAACTAGGCACAAACATTACATCTTGGTAGAATCAAAATAGAAAAATATTTGAAGGATCTATCTCTTGTTAAATGATCTTAGCAAGGGATGTAAGGTTCGAGATGCATCCTTTGAAACAATAAAATGCCTAGCAAAGGAAATAACAAGATTATTTTATGCTCAGATAGAATTAATAGGTAATTGATGTATTAAAAATGAGTATAAAAATGAATGTCAAGTTTCATCCATGGACCCATTGGTGTAGAAAGGAGATATTTGAGACCTAGGGTCGATCCCACAAAAACCATGCCAACAATCTATAAAAGAATTTTACATTCTAACTTTTGAGCTTACCAAAAGAGAGTTTTTTTTTTTATTCAGTGTAAAAGATACAAATAAGAAATCAAAATAAAAAACAATAAAAAGTAGAGAGTACAAGTCCAAAGTTATGGATAAGTATGAAACTTTGGACCCCCTTATAACTTTACCTATTTTTACCCCCAAACTCCCTTTTGAATGATTTAAAATCAATTGCTAACACCTATTCTAATGCTACTACAACTCAATTATCATGCAGTAGTAATAATCTTTCTCCTGTGTATTACCCAAATAATCTTGCAAGGTAAATAAGTAAGAGAAGTATACAGTACTTTAGATTTGTTAATTTAATAACTGGTTAGAAGCATAGGATTCTGATTGATCCTCTAAAACTCAGACTCATCTACCTTATAGTTTCGTCACTTTAGGGATGGTACGATCACGTACACCCTAACCAAGTTAGAGATCAACAAAAGTGGCTAATTTTCATTAATGGATTAAGCGTAATAAATCAATATAGTTGGATAAAGAACCATGTAATTATTCATAATGAAAATATAAAATCATTCATAAAGATAAATAGAGTTCAAATAGTTACCTCACATGGTTCACCAAAACCTGATGATTTGGGGTTAGTTACATTTAAAAAAAAAAGTCAAATTAGAACAAGCTAACTTAAAATTATTCATAATCCTAATCTTAAGATAAGAAATATAAAACTGTGGAGCTAGCAAGGCTGATAAGATATGACCGGAGATCTTCCATATCTTCTAGAAGACAGATTTTGGTGAAGGCTTCCGCCAAGTAATAATATAGCTAAGTATTAGATTTATAGGTATGCATTGATAGTTCTGATATTTTGATCAAGCTCTTTAAAATGGTTTTTGAAAGAAAAAAATAACAAGATTTTAAAATGAAAGGTTTAAAGGTTAAAATCATGTTTTAAAAGATAATACAAAGTATAAATATTTTGAACTATGAAAACTTAGCTTTTCTAACATGGACATGAAATTAACCATATGAATTTTAAGTTAACCAAATATTACATATAGTTAACCAAAGTTTTGAACAAATTTAACTATATCGTTTTGAGTTAACGATCTATTACACATACTTAATCATTCATTGAACTGAGTTAACCAACCATGTAGTCAATTACAACATAGAGTAATCAATTACCAAAGCTTATTTTAGCCACAAAAGGTTGCAAAATACTGGTTTAGTCAATTACCATCCGGTTTAATAGATTACGAACTAGTTTAATGATTACCAATTGATTTAGGAGGTTAAGTAATCGTTTAAAATTGGAATTAATCGATTGGAAAAATATTTTGGAGGTATAGTAATCAATTACCAATGAAACTAATCGATTAACAATTGATTTTGGAAATAATCAATTAAAAAAGGAATTAATTGAATTACAAGAGATAGAATTCCTTATTAATCAATTATCAAAGATAGTAATTGATTACCAAGCTTATGTTTTGAAAGTTTCAAAATGTTTCTAAATTATAACGGTTTAAAACCAAATCATTTGAAACTACCATCTAAGTTTACATATACATACTTGTTTCTAGCCCATTTTTCATAAGAAAGAAAATAAAATGAAATAGAAAGAAAGAAAATGAAAGTGAATAATAAGAAATAATTTTTAGAATTTGCTTTGTGAGAGCTTTGATTCAAACAGTGAAAGTTTTGTCATTGCTTGGGATTTCCATTGTATTAAGCTTCAAGGGTGATTATATTTTGATATTCTGCCACTCTTCTCAATCTTGGTTGTTGATTCTTGATAGAAAGGGTTCTCTCTTGAGGGTGGTTGTGTTTGTGCAAATAGGGTGTTCTTTGTATGGTTTTTATGGATTCAAGTGGGGGATCTTGAAGTGGTTGTTTGTAAGAGGATTGTGTAATCTATACAAATAGTGAAGAAAATCCCAAGGGATTCTTAGGGACTAGATGTAGCTCTTAGTGGTTGACAGTGAACCATGATAAATTCTTGAGAGACCTTCTTCTTCCTACATTTTTACATCTCAACACCTACTATATGTTTTTCATTATCTATAGTTCTTGGTCAATATTTATGGCTTAACTCTTATTTTCTTAAATTCATCATTAATATTACATTAATATTGTGTACATTGTGTAATTCATAAATCATATTCAATATTCTTGGGTGACTTGTGTTTTTGGGCTCACTATTTTTCAATTGGTTGGTGAAGTTTGGAGAAAAATCTGTCAAACTAATTCACCCCTCTCTAAAGTTTGTGTCATTTGATTAACAATTGGTATCAAAGTGGTTGTGAAGAAAGCGAGAATTTCTGTGATCCAGAGGCTCAAATGGCTTCAAACATCTTTAGGTGATGGTACATCCATCAATATGCCACCTATATTTAATGGTGAATGTTATCTATATTGGAAAGAAAGAATGAGGATTGTCATAGAAGTAATAGATGTAGATATGTGAGATACTATAGAGAATGGCGCATAGGTGCCAATACATATTGTTTATGGTATTAAGACTAAAAAGATTATAAGTAAGTTAGCAAGGAAGATAAGAAAAAGATTCAATATAACCTCAAAGCCATAATATCATTTCCTCACCACTTAGTTGTGATGAACTCTTTAGAGTCTCCCAATGTAAAACAACTAAAGAAATGTGGGATACCCTTATAGTCACATATGGGGCAACTAATCAGGTTAAAAGATCCAAACTCAATACGTTAATTGCAGAATGATTTTTTTCATATGAAACCAAATGAATCTATTGGTGATATACAAATGCATTTTACTTATATTATTAATGGTCTTGCTACCCTTGACAATGTTATACCTAATGAAGAAATGATTAACAAAGTTTTGAGATGTCTTAGGAGGTTATGATAGCCCAAGGTGAGAGCTATTGCAGAAAACTAAAGACCTCAAGAAAATGCCATTAGCTACTCTATTTGGCAAGTTGACAAACATGAGCTTGAGTTGAATCGTTTGGCTGAAGATGACAAAGTTTATGAGAAGAAGAAGGAAATAACTCTCAAAGCTACCTCTAAGATGAGAACACACAAATATTATGATAGTGATGATTTTATGCAACTTGACTTAGATGATGATGATGATGATGATGATGATGTAGGTCTCTTGGTGAAACAGTTTAGCAATTTTCTAAAGAAAGGAAAATCAAATAGACAACCACCTCAACAAAAGAATGTAATAAAAAGTTTGAAACATCTTCATCAATGATTACTTGTAATGAATGTGGCAAAGTTGGTCATATGAAGATTGATTGCCTTTTTCTCTACAAGAAGAATGAAAGAAAGGTGAAAAAGGAAAAGAAAAGAAGGAGGACATAAATAGCATGGGAAGATAATGATGATAGTTGTAACACTCCAAATTTCTCTTTGAGTTAGTGATTGAGAAATTAATAATTACAAAATTTCCTGTCAAATTTCTTAGGAAATTAGAGGATTTTTAACAAATAATGAAAAATACCTCTACACTAGGATGATACAAATAAGTGTGAAGGAAACCAAACATAAAAGTTAAAATATATTCTAAAGGTTTATAATTCATCAATGATGGTTATAAAATCATAAAAAAAGAGTAGAAATAAAGAGAGAACAGAAGTGCCTAAAAACTGCCTAAAAAACTCTTACAAAACTCTGTCTTCTATAAGGGCTAAACTATTTCCTAAAAAATTGTAAATAAATTAATAATGATTTATAAATAAACCAATAAATGTTAGAAACATCGGGAGAATAGATTGGGAACGTTTTAGGAAATTCTTAGAAAAATACCAAAATGCCTTGAAAGGTCGGAAGGGCAAGAAAATTCAAAGTAGAAGCCAAAAATTGGACTTTGTCCATTGTGCATGAAACTAGCATGTGTAAAAAATGAAGTGATGACTCACCCCCATGAGTCATCACTCCATTTATGGCATTTAAGACAAAATTATTAATGAGGAGAGATAAAATTAATCATGGTTAAAATATATTAACCATGATTAATTAAAATTAACCTTTATTAGTGTTAAATTTAGATTGATTAATGTTAAAATAATCCTAAAGGATAATTCCTTAAATTTACATTTAATTTGAAAAATAGAAATTATATGTAGATGGACCAAAATACCCTTAAATAGGAATTTAATTTCTAAATGCCTAGGTGGCTAAATTTGTTTAGGAACACCAAGAGAGGGCTCATCTTCTCCATTAATATTCTTCTTAACATTTGTGCAAGCTTTCTAAACTCACCCAAAACTCCAACTTCTCTTAAAATACCAAAACCTACACTAAGTCTGAACTTCCCTCTTTGAAGTCTTAGTTATAATAAGCCAAACAAACAACACCTCACCACAATCCTTGAATGCATTCTTGTGGAATACAAAGGAGAGGAAAATCAACTTCAAAAGATCCACCAAATCCTTTCATAAGTCTTTAATGATTAGGATCTTTACCATACGCTTTTTCCAAGCTTTTAATTATGTGTTTATGACTTATTTTTCTTCTCTTTTTTGTGGATTTATATCCAAGTTCTATGGATCCAACTTGCTAGAGTTTTATGAAGTTTAAAACTGACCTTGATGGTTAAAAATGAACATCACCGAGTTTTTAGTGATTTTTGGAAGTTAAAAGGGATTTTTGATGGATTAAAGTGCTTCTTATAATTCTCGAAGCAATTTAATTGGTTAAAAATTCTTAAAACTAATTTCTTTGAAGTTTGGACAGATGTGAAAGTTTTTATGAAAAGTTTTAAGATGCTCAAAGTAAGGGATGGATAGATCTTGGAGTAGATCTAGTAGATCTCCATTTGGTGGAAATTATTAAGCACTTCTGATTCTTGATCATTACAGTCGATATACTTGGACATTGTTTATTGCAAATAAGAGTTATGCATTTTCCATTTATAAAAGATTAGCTAAAGTGATACAAAATGAAAAGAATTTAAAAATAGCTACCATTAGGAGTGATCATGATGTGAATTTGAAAATCATGCATTTGAATCTTTTTATGATAAACATGGTATTCAACATAATTTTTTAGCACCAAGAATACCACAATAGAATGGTGTTGCTGAAAGGAAAAATAAGTCTCTTGAAGAACTAGCTAGAACAATGCTACATGAAATTAACTTACTTAAGTAATTTTTGGCTAATCTTGTTAATAGTACTTATTATGTCTTAAATAGAGTTCTAATTATACCCATATTGGAGAAAACTCCATTTGAAATTTATAATGGAAGGAAACCTAACATATATTATTTTCATGCTTTTGGTTGTAAATTCTTTATGCTAAATAATGGTAAGGATAATCTACGTAAGTTTCATGCTAAATCTGATGTAGGAATCTTCCTAGGATATTCTCTCTCTAATAAAGAATTTAGAGTATATAATAAAATAACAATGACTATTGAAGAACTAATTCATGTTGTATTTGATAAAACTAACCCTTTCAAAGAGGATAAAACTACTTTTGATGATGATGCAAGAATTCAATCAAATATATATGTGGAAGGGAAAAAAATTCAGACTTAAAAATGGAGAGGAAGAACCAAATAACACCTCTCAACATTATGGATCTTCCAAAGGAATCAAAATGCACAAATATCATTCAATTGACAGAGTCATTGGTGACATATCAAAGGGAGTTTCTCCTAGACATTATTTATCTAATGCATGTAATCTTATGGCATTTGTTTCACAATTTGAAACAAACCAGGTTTGGGAATTAGTACCTAAGCCTTTGCATAAGAAATAATAGGAACTAAAAAGGTCTTTAAAAATAAATTGGATGAAGATGGAATTGTTATAAGAAATAATGCTAGACTGGTGGCTAATGGATATTATCAAGAGGAATGCATTAATTTTACTGAAACCTATGCACCGGTAGCTAAACTAGAAGCTATTAGATTATTATTGGAATATGCATGGATAATGGATTTCAAGCTATATTAAATGGATGTTAAAAGTGATTTTCTTAATGGTTATATACAGAAAAGGTATATGTCGATCAACCTTTAGGTTTTGAAAACTTTGAATATCCAAGTCATGTATATGAGCTTAAGAAATCTTTATATGGACTTAAACAAGCTCTTAAAGCTTGATATGAAAGATTAAGTAAATTTCTTTTAGAAAACGGGTTTAATAGAGGAAAGATAGATACAACATTGTTCATTAAAAAGAAAAATCATGACACTTTAGTTTTGCAAATTTATGTTGATGATATTATATTTGGCTTTACAAATGAATCATTATGCCCAAAATTTTCCAACTATGCAAAGTGAGTTTGAGATGTCAATGATTGAAGAGTTGACTTTCTTCCTTGGATTGCACAACAGACAAATAAGGAATGGAATCTTCATAAGTCAAATCAAGTCTTACAAGAGCTTCTTAAGAGGTTTGGATAGACAATGGAATGGAAGAAACTACTCCAATGGGTACAGAAACTTATCTTTACAAATATGAGGGAGGTAATCCTATTGAACTCACTAAGTATAGAGGAATGATTGGTTCATTGTTATATTTGACTGCTAGCAGGTTTGATATTATGTTTAGTGTATGCATATGTGCTAAATATCAAGTAAATCCTAAAGAATCATAACTTATTGCAATAAAAAGAATCATCAAATATCTTAAAGGTACACTTAATGTTGGATTATAGTATCCTAAAGATAGCATATGCTCTCTAATAGGTTATACAAATTCTGATTTTGCTCGTTAATAGGTACATACCACTTACTAGTAAATTCATTAGTTTCTTGGAGTTCTAAGAAATAAGCTTGTGTTGCATTATCCACTGCTAAAGCTGAATATATTACAACTGGAAGTTGTTGTGCTAAGATTTTGTGGCTCAAACAACAACTCTTACACTATGGCAGAGTTAAATAGCATTCCTATAATGTGTGATAATACTAGTGCTCTAAATTTATCTAAGAATCCTATCCTATATTCTATAACTAAACATATTGATATTAGACATCATTTTCTTAGAGATAAGCTACACAAAGGTGATTATGTACTTGAATTTGTTGAATCAAAGAAGCAACTAAATCATATCTTTACTAAACCTTTACCAAAAGAGATATTTTTCAATCTAAGAAAAGAACTAGAAATTTTTCATGAATCTAGTGTTGCATGAAGTCTGAAATGACCTATATAACTTGAATAAAATCAATAGTATATTTAATTCCTTGAGTTTATGAAAAGTGATTCCTTTACCTACTTGACTAAGGTTTTAGACTACATTTTTCATTGGTTCTACTGAATACTATTGCATTGCAATCAGTTAATTGGTTCTATAATCGATTAATTGGCACCAAATTTTATGGAGTTTCTTAAGAGACTCATGTGATAATCAATTACTTCCTTATTATAATCGATTACTCGACCATTATGTGGATATTTCTACTTAACGTGTTTTTTTCCATGGATGTTGATATATGTATACATTATAATGCTATTACATTCCTTGTTTCCCTATACCCAAAGTTAAATTTACATGTATATTCATTTACCCATGTAACTTGGCATTATTTTTTTGTTTAACTCTTTCTTATCATGCCAAAAGAGGAAGAATATGTATATCATTTTTATGGTTATGGGAGAATATAGGCATATCTTTTCAAGAAGCTATTAAAGAAAAGTGTTCTTTCCTAGTATTATAAGTTGAAATGAAGCATTCACTAAAGAGGACATATGCATGGAAGCAAGGTTCTTAGTTATGAAGAATTTTTCTTCAAAGCGGTTTTTGTCATTATCAAAAAGGGGGAGATTGTGAGAGGATATCTTCCATATCTACTGGTAGATGAATTTTGATGAAGACTTCCACCAATTAATAGTATAGCTAAGTCTTATATTTATATGTATGCATTGATAACTCTCAAATTGTGATCAAGCTCTCTAAAATGGTTTTTGAAAAAAAGAACTTAACAAGATTCTAAAATGAAAGGTCTAAAGGTTAAAATCATGTTTTGGAAAGATTACACAAAGTCTAAAAGCTTTCAACTATGAAAACTTGACTTTTCTAACATGGATATGAAGTTAACCATATGAATTTTGAGTTAACCAAATTTTTGAGCT
Organism: Canavalia gladiata; assembly: GCA_037954105.1. Lineage (NCBI taxonomy): Eukaryota > Viridiplantae > Streptophyta > Magnoliopsida > Fabales > Fabaceae > Canavalia > Canavalia gladiata. Next base: position 41,143,267 of record CM075658.1, on the reverse strand, counting down.
AAGTTAACCATATCGTTTTGAGTTAACCAACCTTCTAATCGATTACATCATGAGTAATCAATTACCATAACTTATTTTAGGCACAAAAAGTTGAAAAATACTAATTTAATCGATTACCAATTGATTATGAATGTTAAGTAATTGATTAAAAATGAAACTAATTGATTGCCAAAACATTTTGGAGATATAGTAATCGATTACCAATGAAATTAATCGATAACAAATTGATTCTAAAAGTAAAATAATCTATTAAAACTGGACTTAATTAAATTAAAAGAGTTATAGAATGCCTTATTAATTGATTATCAATGATAGTAATCGATTATCAAGCTTATGTTTTGAAAGTTTCAAAATGTTTCTTAGTTATAACAGTTTACAATCAAACCATTTGAAACTACCATCTAGTATAAATAAATATTTATTTCTAACCCATTTTTCATAAGAGAAGAAAAGAAAATGAAAGAGAAAGAAATAAACGAAAGACAATAATAAGAGAAAGAATTTTCAAAATTTTCTTTATGGGAGCTTTGATTAAAAGTATGAAAGTTTTGTCATTGTTTATAATTTCCATTGTATTAAGCCTTAAGTATGATTAGATTTTGATCTTCTTCTACTATTCTCAATCTTGGTTGTTAATTCTTAGAAAGGGTTCTCTCTTGAAGGTGGTTGTGTTTGTGCAAAAATGATGTTCTTTGCATGGTTTTTGTGACTTTAAGTGAGGGATCTTGAAATGGTTGTTTGTAAAAGGATTGTGGAATTTCCACAAATAGTAAAGAAAACCCCACAGGATTCTTGGGGACTAGATGTAGCTCTCTATGATTGAGAGTGAACCAGGATAAATTCTTGAGTGATCTTATTCTCCCTACACTGTTACATTTCAGCACCTATTATATGTTATGCATTATCTTTAGTCCTTGGTCAATCTTTATGACTTAACTCTAGTTTTCTTGATTTAGTCATTAAGATTGCATAACATTATGTACATTATGTAATTCATAAATGATATTCAAGATTTTTGGGTGGCTTATATTTTTGGGCTCGCTGTTTTTCAATTGGTCGGTGAAGTTTAGAAAAAAATATTTCAACCCTAATTCACCCCCTCACCTATTAGGTTTGTGGCTATTTAATTAACATAAGAGACATAACTTAGATAAATTATTTATAAAATTATCCCTTATTTTTGCATCTCCTTAAATTGTTGGGATTCTTAGCTTCGTAAGAATCTTCATGCTACTAGTTATTGGTTAAATCATCTTGTTGATTCAATTTTGATTAAATCCATAATATCTAGTCTTTTGTTCGTTACAATTTGAGGTTGTAACAAAGGTAATTTTTCTTTTTTACTCATAATCACACATAGGAGATTTAATCTTTACAATTTTACTTATTATATTTTCTTGGATGATCTCATGTTCATCTTTATCCAATTAAACCATAGGAATTAATTGAGTCAAAAAATATAATCCCATTATTTTTGAAACATTGGATGAACATTTTAATTAAGTGTTGGAGGAGTTGCCAACATACTTAACGGTTGAGGGGATGAGTCATTGCATAATGACTTTACAAATATATACATCCAACCCGTTTCAAATTATATAGGTATATTCATTTATTATGTTTTAATTATAATTTTGTTATTTAATTCTTGATGTTGTTAAGAGTTAATACTTATTGCTCATGTATATCTAAAATAATATCATATTATAAATGAATTGAATTTGGATGACGATGATATGAGAAAGGCAAAAAAGATAACGTTACAAAAAATACAATTCCAAACGAACATGTTAAAGGTGTTGATGAAGATTTAAATTTTTCAATGATGAAGGAATTTCTAAGTTTCACACTACCATAACTTCTTAGATATGAATTTGAAAACTATTTTATTTGCATTTTTTAAATGTAAACTTTTGTTATGGTCATCTAGAAAAATTTTAAAACATTAGTTGTTTGATACTTTGATTATATTTTAAGTTAGACTGTGTTGATGTTTAAATTTAATTATAACTTGTTGAATTAGGTTGTGTGATGGTAATCATTTTTATTTTTGAATTTAAAATATTTTGAATTTTTTTAGTATAAAATGTATAGGTTTTAATGTATACCGATTCAATTAGTTCATCCACTGATCTAACCAATGACTTATTGACTCAGTATCCTAACCAAATCGATATTCAAGTCGAGTTTTGTAACATTGAGAGTAAGGATCCAGTAAGGAAAATGATTTAGGTCATAATTAATAACTTAGAAAAGTACTTTAATCCTACTCATTGCATTGTGACTATATTCACCTTTTGAACCTTAGAGCTTTGATTTTTTCTATGCAAACCAACGATACATGCCTAGTACTATTTCTTGATCTCACTTTTAAACCTTTGAAATTACCATCAAGCCTAATTTTTTATTGAAAAATTTAATAGTTCATTGATTCATAAAATGCTTAAGTTTCACATACTAAAAGTGAATCTAGAAAATATGAACAAAAAGAACATGTGGAAAATCAACTTAAAAGTGGTTCAAGAAAAATGAATACAAGCATTAAATTGAAAAGGAGAATCCATAACAAGAACAGTAGTGAAAAGAATAGTTCAATCCAAATTTTGGATTCCCTGGTAGATAAGTAAAAAGCTAGGATTCCTTAAGTTGAGGGTGAGAAATATAAGCTTAAATGACTTCTTATCATACCCTGACCCTAGCTTGACATTACAAGATTAAGAAAAACCTTATTGATCCTAAACTTAATTTCTGCACTTTATATGATAGAATTAATTTCTTACAACCATTCCTACAAAAATATGGGTCCTTGATTGATTCTAAGGTAACAGGTAAAGATTATAAGATTCTTAATTAAGAAGGTCAACAACCTTGGTATTGACTTTTTAAGAAGGGCTATAAGGTTTTAAGACCCAAGCATCCAACTTTTTTTCTTTGGTGTTGTGATAACTCCTTCAGGAGTTATTCTTTTTTTTTTTTTAACATAGTTTATGTTTAGTTAGTTTGCTTCTTATCACTTTTGTATTAAATTGTGTCATATTTAAACTAATTGAATTTATAAGACTTACTATATTTTAGTGATTTTATCTAATTTTTTCTTATTTTTAATTTTTTGGAGAGGTGTTATAGTGAGAACCATGCTATAGCATGGCTATCTCTTACCACAACATGGGAGGTAGAAAGGATAAGCTAACCATTGGAGGCCATATTGTAGCAGGGCAAACCAATCCTACATTGTGGACTATAAAAACCTCTAGGAAAGATTTCAAGGCCATACCATAACATGGATCAATAAGATACAACATGGGATTGATGTTTGTCCTAATTCACCTCTATAAATAGGAGATTACAATGAGGAAGTAAAGATTGAATTTTGGGTTCACTTGTAGCTAGAAAGGAATACCTACCTAAGGACATTCTGGAAGGACAAAGAGGAGAAAAAAACCATCATAAAAACCTTAAGACACTAGGAAACTCAAAGATAGAAATAAGTAACTACAAACTAGAAAGAGATTCTTCTCATACTTCTCTACTTGTTCTTGTTGTTATCAAGTCCTATAATGGATGTATTCTTTTATCTGTTTCATTTATAAACCTAGGATGATTATCTATGAATCATGTATTAATTTTCCTTTTGGTAGGATGTAAACAGATCTTAATCGAAGGATGTTTTAATATCTTTTATAAATGTTAACCAACTTTTCATTTCGTGATTGTATATTATGTTGGATTTCATAATTATTTTTTTACTTGATCAACAATTTTGTATATTTGAATATTTGCAGGAAATTGAAGGAAAAACTAATGTAATGCGGCTTGGTAACCTAAAATTTTAGGTTCAGAGAAAACTAAAGATAGACAAACATGACTCATATGATTTCCATAATTAAGAGCCTTAATTAAACTTCATTTAAACTAAGAGATTAAGTGAATGGATTAATTTTAAAAGTATTTCTTGAACTTGAGAAAGGCTTGTGGTAAATTTAGAAAATATTTTCAATCAATTTTTATGAAAGTTAATTAACAAATATCTGTGATAGGAACATTCGAAGATTAGGTGAACTTGAACATTCTTGCTCTTTGAACCCTACCCAAGTTCACATCAACTAGATTTTTGGTTTGAATTAGGTCCAAACCTAATTTCTAACATGATCATAACGCACCTTCGATCCATTATTAGGACACCACAAATATCAAATCCTGCAATTTGTCCTCCTATAGATATGTCCACATTCTAAATGTCCAACCTGGGGTAAGAGGGATGTGTTAGAGTCCCACATTGAATAGAAATATGGTCAACCAAGGGTATTTAAGGTGGGAATAATCTTCACCTCATGAGCTAGCTTTCAAAATTGAGTTAGACCCAAACCTAATTTTTAACCCCTAATTTTTAATATGTTGAAAATTAAGTTTAGGCCTATCACAACCTCAAAAGCTAGCTTATGATGTGAGGATTTTCCTCATCTTAAATATACTTGTTTGGTCATATCTTTAATTAATATGGTACCTTAACACACCTTCTCATATCTCGGGCTAGACATTTGGACTATGACACATATGAAGGTGTATTAATTGTAGGATTCAGCATTTGCAAATGTCCTAATAACTAATCTAGGATAGACTCTGACACTATATTATAAATTTGATTTTATACCTAATTCAACCTTCTAATCTAGGTCATAGGATGACGATTATCCTCACCTCATATATTTGGTTGGCCATATTTCTAGTCAATATAGGACTTTAACACCCTCTCACACAAAGACTGAAGACTTTTTGTGTGTGGATCAAACTGTAATAATGAACATCAACAAGATAAAATTGTAGGAATGAACATCAGCAAACATCCTAATAATATATCAAGAATAGGCTTTGATATCATGTTACGGAATTAGGTTTCAGACCTAACTTAACCCCATAAGCTAGCTCATCAAGTGAGGATTTTCCTCACCCTATATGACCTAACCAAGTTAGCTTTTAGGGTTAAGTTAGGCTAAAATCTAATTTCTAACAAGACCTTAAATATGTTCATGTAAAATATCATAATTTTTCTAAATGTTAAAATATCCCATTAACTCTCCCTATGAGCCTCTCAACAAGAATCTTTCTCACACTACATTTTGGTACACAAATTATTTTTCTTAAACAAATATCCATCTTGGCTAAAATGGTCCCCAAAACCATGTTCACAATATGTTTTCCACAGTTACCTAAACATAAGATCATTAAGATACAAGTTTTTCAATAATTCAAATTTGAGTAATTTGGTTTGTGGAATTGTATGTAGCATATACCTTCAAAACAATGTGTCCATTATAATATTTTCTTTAATTTTTATATTAACATAAGAAAACATCTTCATAAATTTTAGTCATTTAGCATATCTTTTGTCAATATTACCTTGGGACTTTAGGGAATTCAAACTAAGATAATTGAAATGGATAACAAACTCCTTTGGGGAAGGTAATGTTGTTAAGTTTCAAATACCCTCACCAAAATATAGATCTCTTTATAAGGGTTGGTAAGTTGATTGTAGCTTCACTAAGCTTCTCATTATAATAAGTCAAAAGCTTAGAATTTTATATTGAAACAACTCTTATACCCACTCTAAAAGTATAACATTCAATCTCAAAAACTTCATCAAAATTTGGCAAACTCAACATAGGAGCATTGGTTATAATTAACCTTTAACAATTTAAAATCCTTTTCATGCTTATCATCCAATTAAAAGATAATATTTTTTTTAATATTCCGTAAAAGTTTTTAAAACATGATGCATTAAACTCATGAAAGTGATCAGTGCATTAGAGAGACCAAATGACATTACAACTCATTCATACAATCCATATTTTGTTTTGAAAGTGAATTTCCACTCATCATTCTCATTCATACAAATTTGGTCATACCCACTTTTTAGATCAATTTTAGAGAACAAGAAAGAATCGCATAATTTATCAAGTAAATTATCTAACCTAGGAATAAGATGACATTACCTTATCAAAATCTTGTTCACAACATTACAATCCACATCCCATACAGCTTGTCTCATTATTCTTTGGTACTAAGATAATAGGGAGTGCACATGGGTTGAAACTTTCTCTCCAAGATAACAGAAATTTGCACACGGGCTAAGGAGTTTTCTCACAAATCCCTTCTGCATCAACTCCTTCACTAGTTTTTGAATCTACTTGGCCTCATAAGGACTACTCCTATAAGCTGGTGGGTTTAGAATTGCAGCTTCGAAGAGAAAATCAATTAGGTGTTCAATTCCTCTTGTGAGAGACAATCTTTTTTGTGATTCTTTAGGAAATACATCATAAAAATTCCTATAACAAATATTCAACCACACTGGAAAAAAATAAGGGTTATACTTGTTAGTAAAATAAATGTCCTTTTACATGAATACAAAAACCTACTCTTTTTCTCAAAATAGTCTCGATCCCACCTTTTTTAGCAAATACACAATTTCTTTTATTTTTCTTTAATTTTGTATTCTTCCTTCTTTTGCTCTCATATTTTTTATAATTTCTAAACTTTTCTTTTCTCTATTTATTTTCTATTTAATTTTTTATTCTCTAATTCTTTTTCATTTATTTTATATTTTTTGATCATTTGATTAGAAAAAGCCTCAGTATGTCTCGAGGGATCAATACAATTATTCATTTATCTATGACAAGAGAATACCTATTTTTAAATCCATTATGCATAGACATCGTATCATATTGTCATGGATATCCTAACAATAAATAACTTGCAAGCATAGGAGTAACATCACATACAACAACATTATTATACTTATCTATCGAAAAGGAAACTAAGACTTGTTTATTAACCCTTACATTATCACAATTATTCATCCATTGTAACCTATAAGGATTAGGGTGCTTTTTAGTAGGAAAACTTAGTTTCTCTATTAACAAGATATTAGCAATGTTGGTGTAGCTACCATTATCTACAATCATACTATATACCTTGTTATTCATATGGAAACAAATTTTAAAGATATACTTCTTTTTCTATGAATCTCCTTCATCCTTTGGTTGAATGTTTAAACTATGACTTGTGACGAGAACATCTTTATGTATGGGTTCTTCTATATCAACATCACTACAGTCCTTCAATTTAGGTATCTTTTCTTCTTTTGAGCTCACGTTCTCTACTTTATTGTTGTCAAGAATGATGATGGTTCTTTGATTTGTACATTGAGAAGTAATGTGTCCAAGACCTCAAAATGTAAAGAAAAAATGTTACTTAATTTATAAAGGAGGTTTAGTTTTAGAACTGTTGGCTTCCGTTTATATTCCTTTTTGATTTAGAACTTTCCCTCTTGTTGGGCCAATTAGACCTTCATATGAGCTAAAAGTATACTTGTGAAGGTTCCTTGATTTGAGCTATCTTTCCACTTGGATAGCTTTATGGAACAAATCATTTATCTTCACATAATTTTGTAGCTTCACCATATTAATTATCTCTCTTTTCAACCTTCAATGAATGTTGTCATAGTTTCTACTCAATCTTCTTTATAATTAGATCTTATCATGAAAATTTTCATTCCTTATAATAGTATTCAACACTCATGGCACCCTGGGTAAGATTGTATTTTTTTATTCAAGTCTCTATGGTAGTGACTTAGCTTAAATCACCTTCTCATGGCTACCTAAATTTGTTTCCTTGTTCAGATAGGTCTCTTTCCATACCTCCTCATAATAAGTACAAATTGATCTTACCAAATACTAGCACAATCAGTAAAAGATATAATGGCTAGTGTTGCCTTTTTCTCCTCCAAATAGTTATGGTAATTAAATTATATTATACTTTTCTCTCTCACTCAAGATAAATTTTGTGATCATTCTTTCCTTGGAATGATGGAATGGAGAGTTTAAAACTTCCAAAGTTATCATCCTTTCCTTCTTAGTACCACCTTCCTCCTTTGGAACCTTCACCTTTTGGTTTTGAGTTCTCCTCATTATCAACTTCTTCATCAAGGTGATTTAGTCTTAGGGAACTACTTCTATGAAAAACTCAATACCTTCTCCTCAAATAATCTTCCATAGCATCCAATCTCTTGTTCATCCTCTGGAATTGATCTTACATGAACTTTATAGAAATCTTTAGGTCCATTATGCTAGGGCTTACCACTCCTGATGGTAGTAATGAAAATTGAAACATGAAACAAATTAATTTATTAATCCCTTACTGATCACTCCTTGAGTGTTTATCCTCATTATTATTATCACACTTCACGCGTATTTATACTCAAATCAAAATTTTCTATATTACTCTCACCAAGTTTTCCTTTTACCTCTCAATTCACCTTGTAAGTCATTGAATTAAGAATATCACAAGCTTTAGTTTCCAATAAATAATAAATGAATCAAATATACGCAAGATGAATAATATATGGAATACTAGGAAAAATTTAGAAACAAGAAATCAAAAATTAACAATTGAACCAAAACTTAAGATATATACCTTTTTATTTTAATAATGAATTTCATTCAACATTTTTTATCTTAAATTTATATCATTTTTTTATTTGGATTCTATCACAACCTTTTTTTATCTTTTTTTCGTACTATACTTTCAGTTTTTCAATTTGTCAAATCTTTGGTAGACAAGAATTTTAACATTGCAAAAGACATAGAGATATGATTATTTTATTATGTAACAATTTATGAAACACCTGATGAAAAATTAAGGGAAGATAAGAAAAAGATGAAGAAGAAAAGGAAGAGATCAAGGCAAAGGTAAGCAATGAAAGATATGAAGAAAGGAAAATAAGGGATAGATCACACTTGATTTCAAGAGTTGAAGCTCTACTACTATCTAATATGATTTAGTCTGTGTAGAATGAATTGGAATGTAGAAATGTCAAATTTGGAACGTATTAAGCATCAAGATAAATTAAAGGAATCTAACACAAATTGCAACCTATTAGAGAGTATTGAAATTATCTAAGAGGAACATGATCCTTACCATGACCTACTATAAGAACTAACATTATCAAGGATAGTTTTTTCTCAAAAGCCAATGGAATCAACTCACACAAAGATGAAAATTGTCAAAGAGAAATATTATTAATCATAAAACTATTTTATACTAAATTCTTAAATCCTATTATATAAAAAACCTATGTCTATTGTATAGAAATCCAATTAACCCTGACAAGAAACTTAAACCATAATGAAGACATACTAAAATTATACCTAATTAACATAGACCTAATTAAAAATAAATAAAGAGTTTAATTATTGTTAAATCCTAAACTAACATTAACTTAACTATAAATTAGAGTAAGAGTCCTATCAATTAAGCTTCTTAATAATATGACTACATAAATTAACTCATCTTGCATTTTGGTTTGGATCAACATAGTCCCTTTCTAGAACTTTCTTGTTGAAATCCTAAAGTGTTTGCCTCACACATTGGTATTGCTCTTAGTCATTGGACTTTCTAATTTATTTCATGTAGAGAATCTTTCACATGATCACTTTTCTTTAATGTGATGCTCACGTTTACATCATCTTACAAGGAAATGGAAAATCTAAGGTTATCTTGGTAAAATCCTTGAAAGTGGATTATCTTACATATTATAATGCTATTCTAGAAAAAAACATCATTAAACATGTTTGAGATATCCATCAAGCACCTCATAGTGAGATTCATTGCTATAGAAAAATGAGTTATGATAATTTGAGGTGACCAATTGGCAGCCCATATTTTCTACAATTCTAATTTATGATTGGATTTAGATGAGAAAGAAGCTAACAAAATAAAGATAGATCCCTCGATGAAAGTTCATACTATATTTCTCGTCAATTTAGACCTAAAACCAAGCATAAGTGAGGATACTAAAACCTAAAATCAACCACAACATGAAAAAGTGAACAAATTTCAATTGGGTGATAGCCTTGATAAAGTCATAAAAATTTGGGCTAATTTGATGCCCAAGATAAAGACAATATTAAATGAGTTATTGATTCTTGAATTGTGGCCAACAAGCTCTGGATATATTCTTATTTTTACTGCTACAAATTGACTATTAATTTAGACAAGCCTAGTTACATAAAAGAAAATAAAGTTAAGATTAGAAAAATAGTAAGTTGCTAGGATAAGTAGTAAAATTTTTGAAATATTTCTTTATAAGAAACATTCAATATGCTTAAGTAAGGACTCGATTTTGTCTAGTTTTAATTTTAACTATTTAGTCTTTATCATTTTCATTTAAAAATATATAAAATTAAAAAATAGAATAAATTAGAAATATATAAAAATTAAATAACCTAATCATTTTATCCAAAATAAAACATCCAACTTAAATATTTAATTTAACCAACACCTTTTAATTGAAGAGAAAATCCAAAATCATTATCAATAGAATTTTAATCTTTTTATCTTATTTAGAAATTAAATACAAATTAAAAATTATTAATAATGCTTGATCTAATTAAAAATAATATTAATATAAAATTAAATTTTCTCTTACGGGAGTTTACAAGTTTCACCTTTTCTTTTTATCCTCTCCACTCATGGTAGGACACACTCAAATTTTATATTTACTACCACAATTTGACAAATTTTGATGGTTAACTCTCTTCTTAACAAAATTTCAAGGACCTCTCTCTCTTGATTCGGTTAGGAACTAGAACTAAGTTTTCTCTTACTCTTTGGTTAGACACTATAACTAATCTTTCTCTCACTCTTTCATAAAAACATAAGAGAGGAAATATAAAGTTAGAATGTCACAACAAATTCACACTCCTCTCCATCACTTTCTCCCCCTTTCATTAGCATTAACACCTTATCATTGATTAGTGTATTTTTCCTCATCCAAAAAATATAGCACACATAATATCAACACACATAAATTCTCTCTCTCAATTTTATCCACAACTCTTCTTAGATCCTCCTCTTAAGTGACTCTCTTAATACTACCCCCAACTAGAAGATCCTCCTTTCTTCTTGATCTCTACTCATCAACAAGACATGCTCACATTTCTCTCTATTATTCATTATTAATAAAAATAACAAGACCTCTTCTTTGGGCTTATTCTTGTAAAGGTACAGATGCATCAGCCTATAAGTCTCTTACTAATGGACAAAGTGTTGGGATTCTATTAATTCAAATTTCACATCAAATAAGTTAAAGAAGGAAGAGATAAGAAACTCTTATAATTAGACAACTTTGTATAAGTTTTTTTATCACCATAACTACAACAACGTAATTTGTTAGGACTTGGATAGTTATATGCAATGAGAGGATTTTCAATTTTGTCCGTTAAAAAATTGTAAGGGGAGGTTTTTAATTTTCTATGCAAAATTGTAAGTGGTAATAAGAATACTTTTTGCATGTTTCATGGATGTTGAAAAGTGTTAAACCATGTTAAACTTGTGTGTTATTTCTTCTATTTGTTTTCCTTTTTATGAGTATTTAGGAGAATAGAAAATGTGACAAATCTTTTGTTCTCTTTTGTGTCTTCGGTGGATACCTTCTACTATCCAACACAAGATTATTTCCCTCATCATCTCTTCACTTATAGTAAACCAACAAATGTTGATGCAACCCTTTAACAATATGAAAAACAATGCCAATACACTTGTCAAACCATTACAACATTGTCCATGTCTACACCTCCTGTCTCCATGAATGCTTTATGGTCATGAACCACCAAGTTTCCATAAATTTCGCTTACATCACCATTGTTAGCTATGAACGTTTTCAAACCTAGTGCAATCTTGCAACTCCAAACCTAGTCATGATCACCTATTTTCCCCTCTATCTTCTACTGGCTCCTCATCCTTTAACTTATGTTTGGATGAGGTATTTTAAGGAGAAAAATTAATTTCTGATAGAATTTAAAATTTTAGGAATTGAAATATCTTGTTTAGATATTTTTCTTTGCAAAAAAATTTAAATTCTATGAATTTTGTTTGAGAGAGAATTTTAACAAATTAAAATGAAAGAATTTAAAATTCCTTTAAAATAGGTGGAATTTAACATTTTTCAAAGTTTATGAACTCATTTTCATGAATAATAGTTCTCTTTCCATGCTTCTCTCTCTTATTGATCTCTCTTTGTGCTACTCTCTTTCATTATTATCTCTTGTTGCTCTCTCACATATTTTTTTCTCATCTCTTGATACAATATTTTTAATATTAAATAATATAATTTTATTTTATTATCTTTTTAATTATATATATTTGTTGGGTTATTATTTTATTTAAATATATTACATAATAAAAATATTTTTATATTTAAATTATTTGGTGAACAAAAAAGTATAAAAAATTAAGAACTTATAAATTTAAATGTAAAATTTTATATATACTAAAAATTAAATTATTTAATCTAAATAAAAAAATTAAAATACAAAAATTTAATCTATCATCCAAATAAAAAATTTTAAATACAACAAAATTTGAATTCTTTTATCCAAATAAAATATTTTTAAAATGAAAATATTTACATTAAAAATATTTAAATTTTTAAGTATTTTAAATTTTTTAAAATATTAAAATATTTTATTCAAATACAAGGTTAGATCAAATTCTTTGTCACTAGAAACTCTTCCCAACATCAATCCATTTTAATAATAATAATCAACACAATAATAATAATATAATAATATAAATATATTAATAAATAATAATATGATGATAATTAATAATAAAAATATTGTTAATTTTATATATTAAAAATTTACTCATTTACTTATATTTCTATATTTTATTCATTTATTGATTTGACATGTTAGAAATAAATTTAAATTTATATGGTTATATTTAAAAAATATATATAATTTAATTTTAATTTCATAAATTTTAAATATTTATGTGTAATTTTTTTATCATTATATATGTGAATAATAGTAAAGATTTATAGCATAACAATTATATATCTTGAATCTTATGAATCTATAATTTTAAAGTATGATTTTAAATAAAATAAATATTTTGATTCTATTTTCACTCAATAAACCTTAAATATATATATATATATAATATTTTTTATCGTTATTTATTATATGAATTGTAAATATTTATTATATAAATTTTATTTATTTTAAATTTCATACATATATAAATATAAAGTATGATTTTAAATAAATAAATTTATATTTATATTATAAAAAATTAATTCTAAATTTTATGTGATAAATTCTAATTATGTATATAACTTTTTTTTATCAGTAATGATATATGATTTAGAATATTATTTTAAATAAATTAAATTTATATTTATATTATAAGTAAATATTTTTAATTTTTAATTTCACACCACTAACCTTATATATATGTGCAACATTTTCTATTATGATAAATTATAAAAATTTATATTGTAAACGTTACTTTTTGCAATTTGAATATTTTTTTAATAATATATGTTTTTTTTTAAACTTAAAAGTATATATTTTTTTATTTAAAATTATCAAAATATTTTTTCAATAATTTATTTTTAAACCAAATCTTTTACAATTTATTAAACAAAATCTATTATTAAATCTTCTTAAATTTCTTTTCTACATGTTATTGACCCGATAAACTTGAGTATCATACTTAAGCGTTACAAAAAATAATAAAATACTTTATAATAAAACAAACTCACTCATAAATGACATTCAAATTAGCTAGTTATAAGTGATTGCTCGTACTTGCTCCCTTTATCTATGATTTTGATGTCTCTTCATAAAGATCTTGCGTCCCTTATAGATAGTTGTGGGATGTTGTTTCTGTTAGAAATACATAAGTGAATATAAATAAATTATCATCTTTTCAAGAGGATGAAATATATTAATAATTTTTGAAAGATATAGTAGGTCTCTAATATAATAATTTATATGAATTGAAAATTATCAATTGAAAATCTTGAAATTTAAATTGGTATTTGCATTAGAAAACGATAAAAAATGGAGGATCTCATATTTGAAGGAAGAGATTAATGATAGTATAAGTGTGATAAAAAATATTTTACAAGTTAAGAAATATATAAACATTAAACACGTTTAATTTTTTAAGATTTTGAGTTGATTGAGATGTTTAATTTATTTATATGAAAAAATTGAAAAGATTATAAAAAATAGAATAAAAATTTAATATATTATATATGAATATTTCATAAGTGACCAAATATATTGAAATCCTTTGCAAATGACTAATTAATGGAGCACAAGATCAAATTAAGGGAATCAAAGATGTTTACACTCTAACGCGTAATAGAAGAGATTTATAGTGCTAAATTTTGCATCGTGTTTCTGTTTTTATTGTTATTTTTGAGATGAACCATCATGATCTAATTGTTGGACTACTACAAAACTAAGTGATTTCAAGCTTTATATATTGGAATCTATTAGGGTGGGGTTGTCAAAGTTTGGATTGATGAAGCATATAATTTAATAGAACTTGAGCCCCCGCACTTTTTTTTTCCCACCATTTTTACTGTTCTAATAATTCTGCCAACAAAAAAATTGATATATTATGATTTTAGCTTTGAACAAATCATACTAACACATCACTCCCGGTATGAAACCAATCATGAATATCGTCCATACCCGCATGACCCTGTTTTCACTTTTCTGATACCACCAATAAAGGGTCCACACACCATACATCATCTTGTAGTTCCTCAATAGTAGATATGAGGTCATCATACTGAAAATGAGAGAATTTCAGAAAAATTACACGTTATTGCCTCATCAGAATCCCAAGGCAAACAAAAATTGAAGACAACCATCAACTACTAGATTAACACATTCTAACCAATCCCATTTTTCGGCACCCAAAGCCAAAATTGGTAACCAGAAAAACACTATTTTTGGCCTAATAACAAAATGGATACATTTGAAACAAGTTATAAAAAATTATTATTTTGAATTTATAAAAAGTTATAATTTTTAGTGTTTTTGAAGTTTGCTAATAAGTATTTTAAAGGTATTGATTAAAAATTTTAAAAAAATATTTTATTAAAAATAATGTTAAAATATATTGAAATTACAAAGAAAATACATAATAACACTTTTAATTAAAATGTTTTATTTTTAATTTTTTAACTAGTATCCTGATTAACATTTTCTTGAATTTTTTATATAATTTATCTAAATAAAATATTTTAATTTACTTTAATAATTTTCTGATCAGATTTAAAATATAATTTCATAAATAATTTATTTTTCAAATGCACCCCAAATCTACATCTCAGGAGTCAGGAACATTAAACATTGAACAACCTAGAGTTCCTGAAAGTTTTCCTCCAGGGATACGCTGAGTTTCGGTCACCTGGACCATTTGTATTAAATGAAAATGAATGCTCATCAATCTAGAAAATAGAAAGAAAACTTTAGACTGAAAAAATGGTAGTTTGGTAATTGTTGCAGAGCATGAGGGCAATCTTTGTCTATGCTTATTTACATAATAAAATGGAAACAATATTTATATGGAGGATATCCAATGGATTTATGAAAGGCACCTTTGACAATGATACACCTATCCTTTGCGTCCTATCATCATTTTCGGTAACTATCTTTTTTCTTTATTGTTTTAACAAAATTATTTCAGGACCCTTTTAGTGTTATTATAGGTAAATTATTTTCGATTCACTTTTTGAGAGAGAGAGAGAGAGAGAGAGAGAGAGGAGTATAGCATGTTGCAAATAAAAATAAAATAATGTTTGACTTAAAATAATGTGAGGGGGCTGTTTCAAACTTAAAAATATAAAAAAGAAATGAGAGAAAAGAAAAGAAAAATTGGAATTTTGCAGTGGCAATGATGAGAAGGAAGGTCACTAGCGGGCGCAGGATAAGCACGGGGAAGTTTGCCTTTGGAATAGCACGCTGGCAATGTCATGTCTCCACAGTAAAAAATAAATAAATCAGAGCTTACAACATCTTAATCTCCTACCAAGTAACAATGCAAAACAAAACAAAAAATAGAGTAAAATTCAGGATCTAAATTTTTCCGATTTAATTTAGTTCTTTGTGAAAGTTATTAGGTACTTCTTTAAAATTATAATTATGAGATAAATTAACTCTTTCATCCGGTAAAGTAAAGATTAAAATGTATCTCATAATTTTTAGATATTATTTTCTAAATTATTTTTTTTAAATTAAAATATTTATTTGTTTTTCCAATATCAAAATATCTCTAACATTTTTAAGAACCAATTTATATTTACCCTAAAAATTAGAATTAAACAAAATGATTGACAAGTTTTTATTGGGAGAGTATCCAGATGCTCTTCCCTCATATTGTAAAAATCTAACGTCTAAATTCCATTCTTCATTTTAGTTGAGTATTTCATCGTAGAATGATTTTACTTATTATCAAATTTTTCTTTTGCTGTAAATTTTTGGCGGTGCTGTGTTGCAAAGCTATGTATACAGTTATTTAATTTATTTTACTGCATGCTTTTTGTAATCTGTATCTTAGCCTAAATCTGAATGAATTTGCATTGCCCTTTGATCGTTTTTGTTTGAAGTTTCCAAATTACTTACAGGTTATTTCCGTTTTGAAGCTCATAACTTTGGAGTGCTGGATGCCCTGAGTTTCTGATAATTGACCATTGAAGAGGCGTTAAAGAACGTGTTTTTTAACACAACTACATGTTTATGCATATTTTTTTTATCTAGATGACAAATATTTTTTTAGATAATTTTACTCATATAATTAAATAGAATTATTATGGATAATAATTTTTTTAACATTTTAACATAACTATATATATATACCTAGATTTTTATCTCAACACATCTATTTGTATTTTATAAAAATACATAAATAAAATGCACTGCATTTTAATGTTAAATGATATATTTAATAAATATATTACATAACTAACTGAAATAAAAGTAATACATATTATAATCATTAATTATAATATATTTATTAGGAATTTTCCATATATTAATAAAATTGACTGCATTTTAATATTCCATATTATATTTAATAAAATTATAAAATAAAACTGAATAATAATACTAATAAATGTTATAATCACTAGTTATAGCATAATTATTAGGTGAATTCCTTTCATTATTACTAAAGTTTGTTAGCAAATATATTACTAATAATTGTTATAAATTTAATTTCAATAATTATTTTTTATTATTTAGAATAAATTGTTTTAAAACACGTGTTATAAAATAATTCAAATTAAAATACATATAATATATATAAATTGATAGATAATAATAATAATAATAATTTATTTCTTATTTTTTAAGTTTAATTATTATTTTAAGTATGGGTGTTTGTCTATATATGTGTATATATATTATAATCATTAATTATAATATATTTATTAGGAATTTTCCATATATTAATAAAATTGACTGCATTTTAATATTCCATATTATATTTAATAAAATTATAAAATAAAACTGAATAATAATACTAATAAATGTTATAATCACTAGTTATAGCATAATTATTGGGTGAATTCCTTTCATCATTACTAAAGTTTGTTAGCAAATATATTACTAATAATTGTTATAAATTTAATTTCTCAAATTATTTTTTATTATTTAGAATAAATTTTTTTAAAACACATGTGAAATAAAATAATTCAAATTAAAATACATATAATATATATAAATTGATAGATAATAATAATAATAATTTATTTCTTATTTTTTAAGTTTAATTATTATTTTAAGTATGGGTGTTTGTCTATATATGTGTATATATGAGAAAACAATTAACCTACACTAAATAATACCAAATGTTACACTACCTAATAATTTAATTTTAGATAATTTTATTCTAAAATTAATAATTAGATAAAAAAAATTTATATATATATATTAACGAAATTGACATATTCCATTATATTTAATAAAAATTTATAAATTTAACTTATATAATAATACTAATAAATGTTACAATCACTAGTTATCATATATTTATTAGGTGAATATCTTTTAGTATTACTAAAATTTTTTAGGAAATATATTACTAATAATTGTTATAAATTTAATTTCTAAAAAATATTTTTTTATTATTTATAATAAATTTAATTTTAAAACATACTTTAAAATAAAAAAATTTAAATAAAATTCATACGATATATAAATTAATATATAATGATAATAATAATTATTATTATAATAATAAGAAGAATAAATATAATAATAATATATTTATTATTTTTAAGTTTAATTATTATTTAAAATATGCTTGTATATATAAAGAAAAACTGAATGTATACTAAATAATATCAAATGTTACGTACCTTAATAATTTACTTTTAGATAATTTTACTCTAAAACTAAAATTAGATAAAACGTTCAAATCGTTTATCTAAACGATTTTAGGTTAATTAATAAATATTTCATATCTTATTTATATAAATTAAAATAATTTTAATATATTTTTAAAATAAAAAAAATTAAAAATCTTTTTATCGTAGTTTATAATTTTTTAATTTTAATAATTTTAATATAAATAAATAAAATTAAATTATAATTACACTAAAAAATAATAAAATTTTTAATTTCATAAAATTATTAACAATAAAATATTTATATAACTCATTCACATTTAGATATAGAAACGAATAAAACCGTTTCACTCAATTTGTTTAAAAATAGATGGACTATTAAAAAGGCTCTTTAGATAAACAAATCAGTTTTAGGTTTATAAAAAACCCATTTAACTTATTTAGGAGTCTACTTATAGTTATATATTATATATTTATAATTATATTGATATATTATATTTATATAATATTTATTTTATATTTTATTTATATAATATATATGTTTTAAATTTATTTAATGATTTTTTATCTTGTACGTTTTAAATTTATAAATTTTTTTAATCAATTATTTATATAGATTTTAAGTCTATTTACTAATTTTTTTTGAAACACATGCTTTTAAACATGCTTACAGGTTTTGTAAACTTTAAATCAGGTCAGGTTGACAAACAAATTTCTCTCATAGTTAATGGTTTATATGAAAAAATAAAACATATCAAAATTTTATATAAAATATAAAATATATAATAATAATAAGAATTATTTATTTCTTATATTTTTAATTTAAAAACTTTTTATTCAATAATTTTGAGATTATTAAATTTCATTAATTTAACGATAAAATTATTATTTTTTATTAAATAAAATAAGTTGATATAATATTAAAAAATTTTAAAAATATATATAATATTTTATTAAATAATTTTAAATTAAAGTAGGTTAAGAGATATACATTATGTTAAATTAAAATTATTTAATAAAATATTAAATATTTTTTAAATTTTATAAAATTTTATATATTTATTTATATAATAAAAATTATTAATTAAATTAATAAAAATTAATTATTTAAAAAATATATTAAATTAATAATTTTATTATAACTTAATTCATCTTATTTTTCTTTTTATATATAATTACTTCCTTCTACACTTTTATTTTAAATATTATATTTGATAATATAATTTATAGCTAGTTAAATGCTACTAACAAAGTTAGTATAGTTGTATAATAATAATAATAATAATAATAATAATAATAATAATAATAATAATAATAATAATAATAAATATATTTTTTAAAATTTTAAATGTAGTTATTAATTTATATATATAATTAAAAATTAGAATTTATATGATATGTTGTTATGAACTCATATTTCATTTTACTTGTAAGGAAAAAACTTTAAATTGAAGTTAACAAGTGAACTTTTTATATTTTATTTATTAAATTTATATTATAATAAATAACTTCATTTTATGTATATTATCTTTTTTATTTATTTTTGTGAGAACTATTTTTTTATTACTCTTGTCCTAAGATAAATTATATAATAATAAGTTTAAATAATATTAAATAATTTTTAAAATAACATATATTTAAATATATGTGTTTAAATTTTTAGGATTGATGTAATGTATTAATATAAGGATTGAAATAGTTTAATATAAGAATTTAAAATTTTTATTTTTGTTACTTTTTATATTATAAAAAAATATACATTTTATTTAAAATAAATAAAAATATCTAATCAATATGTATTTAAGTAAATAATAATTTGATCAAATAAAATATTTATAACACTTATCAAAATTTTCGATGAGAATGAAAAATAATTAACATTCAAATTTTGTATTTTGACATAATTGAAAATTTAGAAAAATAATATAAAATCTTAATAATATTGTAAAATTAATTAATAATTTATATTTTATCGTCTACAATTAATTATATATTATATTGAGAAGAATGCTATTATCAAAATCAATAAATTTTTTTAAATAATAGATAATTATATTTTTTATTATAAAAATATTAAATTACTTTAAAAATAATTTATATTAAAATAATCTTAATCAATAAATTTTTTAAGCAGTTAATTTCATTGGTTCACCTATTAAATTAATAAAATTTACTATATAAATTATGTTTACAAAATTTTGTAATTATCTAAGTTTTATATTTTCATTTATTATTAGCTGAAATTTATTAATGATTATAAAAATATAGTTTAGTAAATATTTAGTAAATTTCATATATAATTTTATATTTTAAATTTTAATTGATAGTTTTATTAATTATTAAAAAATTTACTTATAATTTTATATATTTTTCCATAATTTTTAAGTACTGATATGTAAGAAAATATTTTTATAATTTTACCTTGCTCATATTTATTCTCTCTGCTACTTATTTATACTGCTTTATATATTTGTTCCCACAACGAGTCTCTTGGTTTTCCTTTTCTCCTGGGAGTTCTGCATCTTCTCTTTCCTCCAAAAAAATTCTATCTATATTTTCTTTTTCTTTTTTTCTCTCTGAGAGTTCTTGAAGTTTACTATCAACGCTACTGGCACTTTACGAGTTTTGTTGATTCAGTTTCCACCTGGAATTGCACAAGCGTGAAAATCTATTACGGGCCATAAATAATAAAAAACTTTTCTTTTCTTTTCTTTTTTTTTTTTTTTTCTGTAGAGTTTGTTTCGCTGTCTGCTCTATACACTTCTTGTGTGTTCTGCAGTTCTGAATTATGCAAGTGATTATTAGGCCAGAGTAAAACCTATATGATTTAGCATAAAATAAGCTGACACACAGTTATGAAGTTTATGAAACTAGGATCTCGTCCAGATACCTTCTACACTGCAGAGTCCGTAAGGCAAGTCATAAACTAATCAATTTCATTGTTCTGGTCGTAGATGATTTATGAGCTTCAGGTAGTAATAAGAGTTCCTTCTTCATTATATACAGGACAGTCGCTTCTGATGTTTCAAGCGACCTCATAATTCAAGTGAAAGGAAGCAGATATCTTCTTCACAAGGTGTGTTCCCTGAAACTTGTTGTTTTATTGAATTTTTCTCACTCTCCCTTTTCAATTTTTAATTGTTACTCACATGTTAATTAAATAATTATCTTCAGTTTCCACTTCTGTCAAAATGTTCGTGCCTGCAACGGTTGTGTTCAGAGAGTCCTGATTCTCCTCATCAGCAAATAGTGCAACTCCCTGATTTCCCTGGTGGAGTGGAAGCGTTTGAGCTTTGTGCTAAGTTCTGTTACGGAATTACCATCACTCTCAGCGCCTACAACATTGTGGCTGCACGGTGTGCTGCAGAGTACTTGCAGATGACAGAGGATGTTGAGAAAGGGAACCTAATTTACAAGCTTGAGGTTTTCTTCAACTCTTGCATCCTTCATGGTTGGAAGGATTCAATTGTGGCTCTTCAAACCACCAAAGCGTTGGCTTTGTGGTCAGAGGACTTGGGAATTTCTGGCAGATGCATTGAAGCATTGGCCTCAAAGGTGTTAAGCCACCCCTTAAAGGTGAGTTTGTCACACAGTCATTCAAGGAGGATAAGGGATGATGTATCTTCTTGCAATGGAACCCAAAGTGTGGGACATAAATCAACAACAAGAGGATGGTGGGCTGAAGATTTAGCGGAATTGAGCATAGACTTGTACTGGAGAACCATGATAGCTGTCAAATCTGGTGGTAAGACACCCTCAAATCTCATTGGTGATGCATTGAAGATTTATGCATCTAGGTGGCTACCAAATATAAGGAGGAATTGGCGTGTCATGAAGGAAAATGAGTCTGACTATGATTCGGATTCAGCAAGTGAAGTAAATTCTAAGCATCGGTTGCTTTTGGAATCAATGGTGAGCCTTCTTCCTGCAGAGAAAGGTGCTGTGTCTTGCAGCTTCCTTCTTAAGCTCTTGAAGGCTGCTAATATTCTTAATGCTTCTTCCCCTTCAAAGGTGGAGTTGGCCAGAAGAGTAGGGCTTCAGTTGGAGGAAGCCACGGTGAATGATCTTTTGATACCCTCAGTGTCTATGACGAATGATAGGTTGTTATATGATGTGGACTTGGTGATGACCATATTGGAACAGTTTATGTTGCAAGGTCAGAGTCCACCAACTAGCCCTCCAAGATCAAGGTTGGCCTTTGAACGGAGGAGGTCTCGTTCTGCGGAGAATATTAACTTTGAATTGCAAGAGAGTAGGAGGTCTTCCTCTGCATCTCATAGTTCAAAACTGAAGGTGGCTAAGCTTGTGGATAGGTACCTTCAGGAAGTTGCCAGGGATGTGAATTTGCCTCTGTCCAAATTCATTGCTCTTGCTGAAACTGTTCCAGAATTTGCAAGACATGATCATGATGATCTCTATGGAGCTGTTGACACTTTCCTCAAGGTAAATATTTTAGAAATAATTTCTCTTATGTTTTAAGAATTACTGCATTTTGCACATGGTAGAAATAAATAATGACCAAGAGAGGGGGGGGGGTCTGGCTGAACATTTTTCAGTGGTGGGACAGAATTAGTGGATAAACAATTCAACCTTGAAATCTTGTCTCATTCATCATTTTCCGTGGTTTAGGTGTGGGATGACCCACCAGAAATTTTAGCCTGAATGTGACCAAGCTCTGAGTGATTAACAATTTCTGATTTCTGTTCGGATGGTTTTGATTTCTCTTGGCTAAAACAAAGTAATAAATTGCCTCTGAAAACTATGAAACAGTAACTTTTATATTTTTTCAATACTTAAGAGTTGCGTTCTGTTGCTACTGGTTTGTCCAGTAGATAGGGAGAAAGAAAGGAAGCTAAATGCTCTTTAGACTTTAGTCCTTCGCAATCCACATAATTGATTGTGTGAAGATTGGCTCATTGGCCATTTATGAGTTCTCTTCATTAGGCTAAAATTCCACAAAAAAGGAACTCTTCAATAATATAACATGTTTAGACTCTAGAAGTTAAAGAAAGGAATGGAACCCATCACATAAGGTTTCTGGCTAGCAGAAGGATGACATATCAGTATCACTAAATTCTCTATTTTGTTTGACTGGGAAAATCCAGGCTCATCCAGAACTCAACAAGAGCGAAAGGAAAAGACTATGTCGAATTCTAGACTGCAAAAAACTGTCTATGGAGGCCTGCATGCACGCAGCACAGAATGAGTTACTTCCCCTAAGAGTGGTTGTCCAAGTTCTCTTCTTTGAGCAAGCTCGAGCTGCAGCAGCTGGTGGCAAAGTGACTGACATGCCAAGCAACATCAAAGCATTACTCACTGCTCATAGCATTGATCCATCAAAAAACACAGCACCATTGAGTACCACAACAAGTATACATACTGATGACAATTGGAGTGTTTCCGGATTCAAGTCACCAAAATCAACGAAGAACACGACCCTCAGGATGAAGCTAGCTGAGGATGACTTGGACCAAAATGATGTGCCCCGTATTGAAATTGGGAGAACTTCTAGATTTAAGGGTCTCCGTGCTCTTCCTACTCAGCCCAAGCGAATGTTCAGTAGGTTGTGGCCTACCAACAGAAGTGCCATTGAAAAGAACTGAGTGAATTTTTTCAATTTTTCATGTTGGGGATGATAAATTTAGAGGGTAGCGTATACTATATTTTTCTCTTTTGCCCATGTAACTTCTAGGGAAAATCGACGACTCTAAATGTGCATTGTTCATGTAACCTATAATAATAAGAAATGAGAATTTTCACATGAAGGGAAATCTCTTTGGTAAATCACAAATGTGAAAAGCTGTATGTGGAGGAAACCTAGGTGTAAGTGACGAATTGTAGGACCAATGGTGCCGTGTTTGTCTACGCATCTGAAACACCTGGCTATGTTCATTTCAGTAGTTCACTTCATTGGGTCCTTATTTTGTTGACAAATTTTATTATTGGATTTTTCATGCTTCTGACATAATGCACTTAATACTGTAATATCAGATTATGTTCATCACATATCTATTTGTATCCACGCGGATAATTTCGTCCTCATTGAGTTGATATCCAATTATGAATAGGACTTGGAATGTTGTGGCAAATAATTAAGGTTCGATGTTCATTTTGTTTTGGATTTTTGGTAGCAGAGATTTGTCATTAATCTATCATGCGGTGGAACAATCTAGTTGTGTTATTATGGTTAACAAGATGATGTGCAATGGAAAGCCGACCAAAAAGTAGGACAAATAAACAAGAAAGAATAAGATCCAGCATTGGTAAGATATGTTTGCTTCTAAGTGGTATTATTGAAACAACGACAACTGAAAACCACTTGGTGTAGTTGATACAAATGACTCAGCCAGCATTGTTCCTTCCCTACATGAATAAACCTCCATGTATCTGTATTTACTAATCTAAGCAAAAATAAATAAATAAATAAATAAAGAATAAAGACAGGTGTTCCATTTAAAGCGAAACCTATTAAGCATTACTGAGAAAATATGTCTAACAATTTTGAAGGCCCTGAAAGTCATAGTGCCCTGAGTTCTTTAGTTTCTGGTTATTGATTAGGTATTAAGTTGACTTCTTAATTACAGTAGATCTACTTAATGGAGGTCACTTTCAACCTCCTTTATTCTTAGATTTCTAATTATTATCAGTACTTTGGATTTTGTGGATGAATTATATCCCTAGAAAACCAGTTAGTTCAATCTCACAAACTGAAACTGACCTCTCACTGTTTTGGAGGCAGTGAAAGAATTATAGTTCTTAAGTTTCAACGAAGTCATAAAAGCATATGGGAATCATATTGTGGCGGACTGGTTGTGGTGGTCATCATCATCATTGTTGCAATCATGATCACTGGTTATCATAGTTTCTTTGACCATGACTAACTATTTTGAGAGCATGCCTGCATGAATATTCCTGACATCAATGACCGATACCATACTCGTTACTAGGTATGATTAGCATTAACAAAATTCGGTACTACTTATTTGACTAATTACTGTTTACATTCCTTTTGGTTTTGTTTGCTTCTGCTCTGGCTCAAACTACTTGTCATTTGCTAAGAAGTTGCGTGAATGGGAATACATTCTCCTAATTCTTTTGGTGGATCTCTTTATTTTCCCATTGTTCATTGCTCCACTTTTACTATTGACAAGTTAGAGATCACGAGATCAAATATATTACTCACCAGCAAGGGACAAAGGGGATGGGGATGTTTCTGCATTCGTGGGTGCTGTTAAAGGAAAATGAAGGGGAGGAGAGGGGCTACACTCCCTCATCATTTAATTTTAGTTCCCTTCGGAGGAGAAATGAACAAAATATAATAGTAAATTTATTTATTTTTTACTCTCATTTTAATTCCTTTAGTTCCTTTATTCAAATCCCTTCCCTCAGCAGTATTCGGCCATGTTGGCAATGTTGGGGATAGGCCATTGTTTCCATGATTCACAATGTTTTATCATCTATACCAATCATTTTTTTTTTCTTTAAGTCGGATCCGGTTAAGTTACTGATGGTAGATTTATGCTGTGTGCGGATAAATTGAAAATTAGAAAAAATAAATAAATAAATGGAAAGATAAAAAATAAAGTAAAAATAAGATGAAAATATAAGTTATTTGGATAAATAAAAATAGAAAAAAATTATTATTTAAATAGATAAAAAAAAGAAAATAATTATAAGTAGTATAAATTTTAAAAAATTAAATTTAACTTTAAAAAATTTAATTTTTTACTATATTATTTAATAATAAATATTTTTTAAAAATAATATTTAAGAATTTAAAGTAAAAAAAATAAATTTCTCTCCTATTTTCTTATCTTTGAAGGGAAAAAATATTTTTCGTTTTGAAAATTTAATTTTATTCTTTTGTATAAGACAAATGTAAATAAAAGATAAATAAATAAAATTCTTTTCGTATAAAATAAATATAAATAAAGAAAAATAAAAAAATAAAATGTATCTATTTTGAAGAAACAAATTTTTTCCTTTTATTTTATTTTTTCTTTAACTAGATAATAAATTCATGTTCTAACAATGATCAAATATTCATGTTTTTTTTAAATATTTATAATATACTATATTAAAAATATATAAAAATAAAATATATTTATACCTTAATTTTATATGATTAAAAATTACATATTATTTTAAAAAAATTTATTTAAATTATACATGATAGATTAAATAAATGTAACATAATTTTATTTTATTTTTTAAAAAATATCAAAATAATATTATTTTATATATAAATTTTTTTTTATATTAATTTTATCAATTTTTACTACAACAATTATGTGGTTCAAATGACATAAAAAGATATCCAATTTCTGTTAAACCAATTCTACTGGTTGATTTAATCTGATTTTCATAATCATAATAAAAAAATTATAATTTACCAATATTTTAATATTCTATTTAGTTTTATTAGGATAATTTTTTCTAGTAAAAATTAAATAATTAATATAGAAATTATAAGTTTATACTATAGTTAAATATCTTATATAATAAATAATTTTATTAATATAAATCATTAGTATATTTTATCAATATATTAAATATTTTTATATATTATTTATTAATATAAATCTGTAAAATTTAGATTAATAATTTTTTTACTAAATAAAATTTATGTTACAAAAATTATTGTAATACTTGACAATTTTTTGTTCATCAATAAATCATAATTTTTTAGCAAACTCACAAATCTTAATTAAATTGTCTTTCATTATCAGGTAAGATGTCAAGAAAAATTTGTTGATGGATTTGATTCACGTTAAGCCTGTATAGCTGAAAGCTGGGTGGCAGGTCATTTATGTTAATTGAGGACAATTTAATAGATAAAACATACAGGGTTTAATTAAATTTTTATATTTTTATTTTATATTTAATTTTGGTTTAGTATCTAATATTTTTGCATAGTTTTTATTGATTATTTTACAGAAGTACAAGCTTCGGTTATATTAAAACGTTTACTTTTAACTATAAAAATGTTAGTATTTACACTTTGGTTCTATACGTGTTTACATCTTCATACTTTGATCTTTTACGAGATTAATTGATAAAAAATATTTTTATATAATTTGGTTTCTAACTTAATAATTTTATTTATTTTATTCATATCTTATTCGTATTTTTTAAGAAAAAGATAAAATTATAATCAATTTAATCTATATAAGGATCAAATTGTATGTACCAACATTTTTGAAAACTAAATATATAAAGAATACAATTTTTAAAAATTAAATTGTATATTTTACTACAACAAATTCTTTACTTAAATTGAAGTTTTAACAATAAAAATTAATATAAATTTTTATAAAATGAAAACCAAAAATCATAAAACAAAGATAGTAAAAACTAAAACTAAAATAAAAATATAATAAAGAACAAATTTTTTATTAAACCAATTTATTATTACACTCAAACATTTGATAAAGGAGATTTCTTTAGTGATGGACTAAAAATCTATAAGTTTTGTTAAGATAATATATAATTAGTCTCTATCACTTTGAACAAGGATATATTTTGGTAAAAACAATTATCTTATTATAATAATTAGTATAACTAATAAATTTCAATGTGTAGATAAATAATATGATATAAAAGAAGTATGTTTTATGAATATAAAAAGACAAAGAAATGACAGAAAATTTAATACAGTAATTTAAACTTGCACGCCATAAACTTTCAAATCTAATAATTAAAATCGATTAAGATAGAACATCTAGAAAGATATAGGGATGTGAAAAGACATTGGGTGTCTCAACGTAGTGCAGCAAAACTCATAGATTGACATGAAATTCAAAAGCACAATTAATCAGGGAGTAGATAATGATCACATTTACTGATATATATGATTTAATCAAATCAAGAATAAAATTGTTCATATCTAAAAAAAAAATATTAGTAGCATATTTTTTAATGTATGATTTTAAACATATTTTTTTATTATTGAATGAAATATATCTATGTAAATCATGCTATTTAGAATAAATAAAGATTATAAGACTGACCAAATTTAGTAGGATTCATATAATTTTGATTTAACAATACAAATTATATGTTAAGAAAAATGTGTTAACATTCCTTGATATTCCAATTATAAATTGATAGATGCTAAATATGACATATCTATGCAGGAAAGAAAAGTAAATAAGTATAGCAATTTTAATAATATTTAAAAGTTGAATTTAGCATAGGATGAATGCATACGATCTTTGTGGGGATGGCGAAGTGAGTGTGATTCCATGGTTTTGGTGCTGTGGATGGTAGGGGTGCGGTGAAGCCTGCAACGAAATGAACCAGCATGAGTGGTTGGAGAACAGAGACAACTGGTCTTGGTCATACTTGGTTGTCTCGCAAGCTCACCTTGTCCCACACTTGGAGCCCCTTCACTCCTACATGGAATTTCAACTTTCATATCCTTGGTTGTCATCTCGTCACTTTCCATGCTCTTCAATCCTGCACTATGTTGGTGACTGTTCCAATTAATAAGATGAGATGTAATAAATGACATATAATATATTTGAAGGAACTTGAAAAGCCTCAAGTTTCAGGAAGAACGTACTTAAAAAACAGAAGCAAATTAAGTGAATAGAGAAAAGTATAAATGCACATGACACATGAAATGTGATTTAAAATCAGGATCAATATGCAACACACAAATTTGCTTTCTTTCAATATCACGGGTTTGATAATCAATTCAATTAACGCCCCACCTACATTTTTATCACTTTTGGATTTGGTACCTATATATATGCTTTCAACCACTGGCAACACGAAATCATAGCTGATAGAACCACCGTTCACCAAGTTTCTCTAGTGTTTCTCCCTTTGTGGAGTTGCATTGAATCATGACGCAAAATTAGGTCTTTAAACAATAAACGCAATGCTTTTCAGTCCCACCCTTATGTTATGATGGCAGACATTTGAGTGGGTGCCGATTAGCTTAACTTTGCTGTGGGTCTCAACTTGCAATTTAGTATGTATATGTATGCACATTTTCATGGACAAGATGCTTTGTCATACAATATCTCATTATTCAATGTTTGCATTGAAGACATAAGAAAAACATTCATGAATTGATTATGACTAACATCACTTTTTCCACTAATCTATTGATATTTCCTAGAACTAGGCATACGTGAATGTATATTTTTCCGACATTGATGTATTTGTTTAAAAAAATAATTCCACTTTTGTAAAGTAATTAATAAAAAATGAAAAACAAAAATAGTTGAACACATCTACGTCAACGAAGAAGTAATACAACCTATTTGGAAGGAGGAGGATAGACCTAGTTGGAGGTAGGATTGAAGCTCAAAATTCAGAGCAGTTTTGGGAGCTTATCAAATTGTGTTTAATGTAGCACAAAATTGTGCATAAAAATGAAAAGAAGAGGAAACATAAATTTGCAGAATGTAAAGAGAGAATTGGGGAAGGTGATTGCAAGAATTAAAGGTTGGAAATAAAGTGCAGAAATAGAAGAAAGGGCAAAACAAAAATGACCAAAATTAAAGG
Source organism: Canavalia gladiata (assembly GCA_037954105.1). Classification (NCBI taxonomy): domain Eukaryota; kingdom Viridiplantae; phylum Streptophyta; class Magnoliopsida; order Fabales; family Fabaceae; genus Canavalia; species Canavalia gladiata. The sequence continues at coordinate 41,113,542 of CM075658.1, read as the reverse complement.
GGAAAGGGGCTGAAAATTAAAGTATAAACTAAGAACCAGAATTGTAAATTGGAAGAAGGTAAATGGCAGAATGTAAATTGCAGAAAAATAATTCCTAAGCTAGGCGCTACTCCACTAGCTAGAGGAAGCTAGGAAGAAAAGCCAAGTTCCACCACATTGGAGGCTCCAATGATAAGGAAAAGTGTCTTAACCTCAAGAACAAGGAGGAGAAGAAAGAGAAGAGAAAGCTACTCTCTCAAGAGAATTTCGGATTCCAATAGCATAAAATGACCAAAGGTATCATTTGCTTACATTGGGCCCTTATTTATAGGAAAAAAGGAAGGGGCTGCTTGGTTGTGGGTTTGGGCTGCCCTTAGCCAACCAAGCTATTAACCTAAGCCTGTTCCTATTCTAAATAACCTATTCTTATTCCATGTTGGAATAAGCTATTCCCACTTTTACAATTTAAAGAAAAATACAACCAAATTAAAATTAGGAAAAATTTCAATGTTATTATCCTTAAGCTAAAAATTTCTCTTGAAAGCCAATTTCCTTGCTCACATTATCCTCTCCCCCTTAAAAGCATTCGCCCTTGAATGGCAATCACCAATTTCTGCAAAACAAAGGACACAAATATGAGTAGAAGAGTATATGTGGTTAGGGAAGAAAGAAAATTATGGAGAATGCCAGGATCAAATACGAACCTCTTTAATTTTTCAAATAGTTGTAAACATTGGAAAGCAAATTTGACTAGGAACAAAAGGTTGTTTCGATCTACAAGCTCATAGTTATTAACAAACATGTCCCAAGTAAACTTACGTGCTTTCATCCATTTTCTTTTCCCTAAAGAGATCTTAGTGCTATGAACATTTGTAATTACTAACAAATTAAGCATCCTAGATGCATTATCATAAAACAAGAATTGAAGCATGCTAGGGACCTTTATATGTGAGAATTCACTATCACTGTGAAGCATTTGAGACAGTGGTGATAATCTAGGCATATGAATGGATCTAGACACATGATCTCCAACAATTTGCAACAATGGTGTCCCAAATGTTGGTAGAAGGCTGGAGTTCCATCTCTTGATTACTCTTTGTGAAGGAGATAATTTCAACCCTTATGATAGGTGAAAGGAATTGAGGAACACTAGGCACTAAGTTTTCTTGATGTTCAATACCCCTTACAGGTGGCAACCCTAGAGGTAACTCTTTTGGGAATACATCTTGGAACTCTTCTAGAAGTTCACTAGACTCAAGGTTTGGTTGAGTATTCAAGCAATACTCTTTGCACATGAGCATGTACATGGGTTGTCTAGTTAGAAGAGTTTGCCTAATTTCTCCTTCATTGATGAAGAGGTTTTTAAATTTTTCCACATGTCTCAACCTCTTATCTTTTTTTAAATTCTTTCCTTTAATTCCCTTCTTTTCTTTCTCTCTTTTCTTTTTCATTTGTACTTGATCTTTACAAACCTCACTAGGAGCCAAGGGAACTAAGGTGACCTTTTGGGAATTGAAAACAAATGAATACCTATTGCTATGCCCATCATGGTGAACTTTCCTATCAAATTGCCATGGCCTTCCCAAGAGCACATGACTTGCTTCCATGGGCACAACATCACAAGTTACTTGGTCAAGATACCTACCTATGGAAAAGGCAACTAAGACTTGCTTATCCACTAAGAGGTCCCCATTATCACTCAACCATTGCAACTTGTAAGGCCTAGGATGTGGGGTAGTGGTTAATCCTAGCTTTTGTACTAGCCTAGCACTAGCCACGTTGGTGCAACTTCCCCCATCTATAATCAAAGAACATGTCTTCCCCCCAATCACACACCTTGTGTGAAAAATATTTTCTCTTTGGCTCTCATCTTCCCCCATGACCATGCTTCCTAGTAATCTCCTAACAACAAGAAGATCACCTTCGGGGGCATACTCTAATCTTTCTTCACTAGAAGAGCTAGTGGCACTAGAGCTAGAGTTTTCACTTGAGGATTCCAAAGATGAGACTTGTCCATTATCTCTAAAGATCATGCTCTTCTTGTTAGGGCATTGAGAGGTAATGTGCCCTCGTCCCAAACACTTGAAACACTTAATGGATGATTCCTTTTTTATCGGAGTGGATGGGGTGTTGGGCTTTTCTTTCTTGGGATCTTTAATTTCCCTAGGATCTTTAGGCTTAAAAGGAACATCCTTGTGGCCTTCCTTCCTCTTATTTTCCTTCCAAGAAGGCTTTGAGGTTGAGTATCTACTCTTACCTTTCCTATGGAGTTGTTGTTCTACCTTTTGGGCTTGGTGGTAGAGTTCATTCAAACTCATATAGTTGTGGAGTTCCACAACATCCCTAATCTCATCCTTAAGCCCTTCAAGGAATCTTGCCATTCTAGCCTCCTCACATTCTTCTATGTTGGCTCTAATGATGACTACCTCCATATCTTTGTAGTACTCATCAACAGTCATATTTCCTTGGGTTAATCTTTGGAGCCTATTATGAAGCTCCATAAGGTAATGAGGTGGTACATACCTATTCCTAAGGATGGCTTTCATTTCTTCCCAAGTCTCAATAGGATGAAACCTTGCTCTCTCTTTCACTAGCTTATCCCACCAAATCAAAGCATAGTCTGAAAATTCAAGACTAGCTAGCTTTACCCTATGTTCCTCCCTTACTTCATAGCACATGAAAATTTTCTCTACCTTCAACTCCCATGATAGGTAGATTTCAGGGTCATTCAACCCTTGAAATTTTGGAATTCTAAACTTGGTTCCATCTATTCTTTCTTGGTTTCCATTTTCTCTTCTACCTCTATTCCTAATCCTAGAAGAAGCTCTATGACTATGATGGCTAGGAGAATGTCTATCTCTACTTCTATGGATCCTACTCCCAGATGAATTTCTAACCCTAAGTGGAGACCTAGATGATTCCCTATCACTCTCATGCCTACCTTGATTCCCACCCCTGTGATTATTCCTTTGGTTTCTTCTAGGGGATTCATAGAATTCTTCTTGTGAAAGTTCCTCCCTAGGTGAATCAATTTTATTTTTGTTTTTCTTATAACTACTAGGCCCTTCATTTTGTTTCTTTTTAAACAAAGTCTCATTCCTCTTTTCTAGTTCATACAAGCGATCTTCAAATTGTTCACTTTGTTTTCTTAACATTTTTTCAAAGGTTTGGGTAAGGGCTTCTAGTTGTAACCTATTGAAGCTAGGTGGATAATCATTTTCACTCATGATGCTCTCCACTCAAGACACAAGATATGAAACAAATCAATTAAGAAAATCACAAATATTCTAAGTACAAATTCCTACCACATAAAACACTTGAACAATTAAGAAATTAAAATGCAGAAAGTTAATTGGTTTCTTACACAAACCAAGGTCCAAGATAGGGAAAGATAAGTAACAAGTAGTCACATAGGCTATGTTGTAAACCTAGCAATTATGGAACCCCCTTATTACTCCTTTCAACAAGCACACTTAGACTCCCCCTTATGGCTCCTTAAAACCACACAAAGGCCTTGGAACTTACACACAATTACTAACAAAATTACAAGAAAAATTCCTAAGTACAAACTAAATCAATAGGATTACAATATTATAACCCTACTACAACCAAATTCTAAAATTACACCAAAAAGAAAGTCCTAGTAAGAGAAATCCTAATCTATTACAAATGGGTAAATTCTTTAAGTCAAGCTTCAAGTCCAAGTCTTCTCCAAGTTCAGCTCCAAGTCAAACAAAATTTCTTTCTTAGGGCTGCATACAAAATTAAACAAAGAATGCTTTGCAAACCAAGAAATTGTTAGCATAATTAAAACCAATTACTTCCTTCCTCACCAGTGTTTGCCACTCTTAGTCACTCAATTTGGTCTTGCTTTACCCTTGAAGAAAAGACACATATTCAACTTAAAATTAGAGGCCTTGATGTTTCCAATGTGGTAAAAACTCAACTCATCCAGAATTCAAGAATGGACAAAACATAGGAATTTTGGGGACAAACAAGAAACTCTTATCACAAAAATTAGCTAAACTCAAAGGGATTAAAATTGTGACAAACTAGAATTCAAAGAAGACAAGCAACAATTAAGTGGTGAAAAAAAAAGGCACTCAAAAGGAATTCAAGAAGGATGAATGGATTGCAAACTTGTGTGAATTGTTCTTAAAACTGAACTTAACCTTTCTTTGAAAGAAAATCATTCATATGCATCATAGTTCATTCAAGAGGATAAATCCAACTCAAGTTGTTCAACACACTTCAATTGATCCCAAACTGAACTCAAATATTACAATTGAAATATAATAAAATGAAACTTGAAGATCATTCAACTCTGGAATTTTTTTTTTACCTTTTTTTTTCTGAAAAAAAATTCTGCCCAAATTTTTTTTTTTCACGTTTTTTTTTTGTTTTTTTTTTCGTTTTTTTTTCTTTGTTGATTCTTGCTTTTTGCCTTGTATCTTTTAGGGAAATGTAATGTACACTTATATCACTCCAAAACAAGCACAGGATTAACACTTAAACACCCAACAACAATTTTTTCAAAGATCAAACACAAACTTCCTCAAGAACACATGAAGAACAGTGATGAACATGATGAACAATTTGCAGAATTTTGCCAAAATAATTGAGGGGTTTTTGAGGCAACAATGATCAAGTTTCAATTTTAACAACAAAACCCACAAAGTCCAAAGGATTTGAGAGAACAATAGATGTGTTCTTGCTGGAAATACCCAGAAAAAAAAAAACCAGAAAAGGGGTTCTTCAATTTCTTGACATTTTGATGCAATTTTGAGCAAATTCACCGATTAAATTGATGTTCAAGCAAGGATCCAACAACATATGACTCAAAGCAACACAAATTACATGTGAATTCAAGCAAGAAGGGGCTGAAAATATGCAGAAAAAACTGGAACAAAAACAGAGATGAAAATGGGAGAAGAAGATGATGAAAAATGAAGGAGAAAAGTGAGAGAAGTTACCTCCAAACAAAAGGCTCTTGATACCACATAATACAACCCACTTGGGAGGAGGAGGATGGACCTAGTTGGAGATAGGATTGAAGCTCAAAATTCAGAGCAGTTTTGAGAGCTCCTCAAATTGTGTTCAATGTAGCACAAAATTGTGCATAAAAATGAAAAGAAGAGGAAACATAAATTTGCAGAATGTAAAGAGGGAATTGGGGAAGGTGATTGCAAGAATTAAAGGTTGGAAATAAAGTGCAGAAATGGAAGAAAGGACAAAACGAAAATGACCAAAATTAAAGGGGAAAGGGGCTGAAAATTAAAGCATAAACTAAGAATCAGAATTGTAAATTGCAAGAAGGTAAATGGTAGAATGTAAATTGCAGAAAAATAATTCCTAAGCTAGGCGCCACTCCACTAGCTAGAGGAAGCTAGGAAGATAAGCCAAGTTCCACCACATTGGAGACTCCAATGATAAGGAAAAGTGTCTTAACCTCAAGAACAAGCAAGAGGAGAAGAAAGAGAAGAGAAAGCTGCTCTCTCAAGGGAATTTCGGATTCCAATAGCATAAAATGACCAAAGGTATCATTTGCTTACATTGGGCCCTTATTTATAGGAAAAAAGGAAGGGGTTGCTTGGTTGTGAGTTTGGGCTGCCCTTAGCCAACCAAGCTCTTAACCTAAGCCTGTTCCTATTCTAAATAACTTATTCTTATTCCATGTTGGAATAAGCTATTCTCACTTTTACAATTTAAAGAAAAATACAACCAAATTAAAATTAGGAAAAATTTCAATTTTATTATCCTTAAGCTAAAAATTTTTCTTGAAAGCCAATTTCCATGCTCACATTAAGAAGTTTTAACAATTTTTTTTTAATTTATTTGTCACTTGTAAAGAATTATTTTATATAATTTCATCCTTAAATAACTGGGGTAATTATTATAGAGAGAAAAAAATTAAAATAAGAAATTAATAACAAAATGCAAGAGATGTAATAGAAAATTATAAAGCAACTTCATAAAAATAAAAATAAAAATTATATTTCTTTTTTTTATATCATAATCCTGAACAACATTTATTATGAATCGTAATTGGTATTATAATCAGTAACGAGTATACAGTAGGATTGTTCTGGTTTGAATTTTGTAAAAACAAAACCAAACCTAATGAAAAGATGCAGTTTTGAAAAATGGAGTTTTTTTTTTCTCCGAAACTATGTTATTTTAGTGAAATTGGTTTTATAACCGGTCTAGATTTAAACTAATTTCAACTTGTCTCCCATCATGGAGCTATCTAGCATCAAAATTGTGACCCAACACCTCAACATCAAGCCCTCTATCATACTTCGAACCTTCCCCATCACCATTTCAATCCACTACACTTTCCACCACCATCAACTTCTTGCACCACTAGAAACCACCATCAAAATACATACTACACCAAGATCAACGGGCACCGCAACATGAAGCTACCCAAACCCAACACCATTGTTGAATCACCCATCAATCCTTTCATACGCACAACCACAAACATCGTTGAACAACTACCATTTACGGAATCACCTTGCACAACCATGCACAAACACCCACATAGCTGTTTTTTTGGACAAAAAATTGATTTAATTAATATTTGAATTATTCAATGCGATTTGCGTTGAATAGTTACCCATTCACAAAGACTAAGTTAAAGATTCTTAATCATGTTTAAGAATAATAATAGAACCCAAAATAACTAAAAACTTCAAATTTCTAAAGAAAAAAAGTTTAGTGCAAATTGAATGCAGTAAAATAATAAAAAAAGTCCAATAGAGAAAAAATAATGAAAAAATATAAAAAAATGTATATACTAAAAACCATTTCTTACTTAAAAAAAATATGATATTTCTATTGGTTAAAAATATATTTTTTAACGGTTAAAAATTATAACAAATATTAACACCAGCATTTCAATCCGGTACAAAAAATTATAAATATTATTAGTGGTTAAAAATTATCACAAATATATTAAAAAATGTCACAATTTTTTTAAAAATTAATAAAAAAATAACTCTTAAATTTTTATATTATCCTTCTAACCTAATGGTGGTAAAATATCACTTCTAAAAATTGCATAAAATTTTATTTTTAAAATAATTAATTAAATATTTTTTAAAATATATTTGTGATAAGGGAGTACCTTTCTAACACTTCATTTCCTTTTTATTTTGTCGATAAACAGAAAATTCTAATTTAAGTTATTATATTTTAATACTGAAAAATAAGAATGAATTAATTAACAAAAAAGACTAATAAATATACTATCTTACGAACAAAAGAAGGAGACAAGAATAATTTGATTATTTTAATAAAAGGAATTACAACAAGATGAATTTATTGTAACTATGGTATTAATGAAATAAAATGCTAATGAAACCAAAATGTGTTATAACGTGTTCTAAATTTGAACGGAGGAAAACTAAGCACAAGTACAATTCATCTCGTATTACTTAACTCTTAGTATTAATTTATTGTGCTTTGGATTGTGTGTCTCTAATATTTAGGAATTATTTAAATAAAATTGAAACAAAAATTTAAATAAGATTATTCATAAATTACATTAGCATACCTAAATAGAAATAGAATATTACCAAAAAGTGAGTGGAAAAATGTAATTCTACACTAAGAATGATAGAGAATAGTAGGAAATTAAAGAAAATAAATAAATATGACCAAATTGATCTTGATAATAATTTTCAAATACAACAAAATCTTTGAAAATATGATTTGTACAAAGAATTGGAACTAAAGTGTTGCAAGCATCACGGGTATAGCTTACAAATATATTCAAAACTAATGCTAGGGGATTTTGAAACTTCAAAACCTTGTATTAGTATTGGTGCAGACACTAATATGAAACCTGATGTAAGTGATTGGATAGTAGCATTTTTAATTAAAATTAAAGTTATTATATCGATTATAACATAATCGATGTAAAATTTTTTTAACATTGGTTTCAATTGTAACTGATGTAGAAAATTACATTATATAATTGGTTCTTTTGACAACGAGTTAAAAAGTCCTATTCAAATCCACTTAGATGTTCGTCGTTGTCCATCTCGTTCACCCTACTGTGTTGCGACCAAGCCTCACATTTGCATTCCCACCAACCAGTGTTTGCATTTGCATTCCCATAAGTTCTTCGTTTGTATTTGCGTGTTTGCATTCCCACCTGCCCCTATTCTCCATTCAACAGTGGTTTTTCGTCGTTCACACCTTCCGGTAAGCTTTTCTTTGATTTACATTGGTGAGATGAAGTTCATACTTATTTGTTTGTGTCAATGATAAGCTCCAGTTGAATGATGATGTTGTTGATGCCTTGTGTTGGACAGGTGGTGAGGATTATGGGAATTTAGCCAACTTATGTATGACCTATTTGATGAAATGTCTAAAATAATATGAAGGTCTAAATCGTTGATTACTTTCTTTTATCTGTTTTGGTTTCAATACCATGTTTTCATTTGTTCTGGTTCTCTTTCTACTTTGTCTTGTGTATTTCGAATCCTATTTGTTTGTATACTTCATTTTCTAATTTCGGTTATAACATCAACGGTATAATATAAATATACCTCTGTGTAGTGCATAAAATTTGAAGTTTGTTGCAACGAAAACTAAGCTCCTGATTCTGAGACTTGCTTTTGCAACTCTCTTTTTCTTTCCCTTAGAACCTGTCAGACATATATAGTGAGTGGTGTTATTTGTATATATGTATATAAAAGATTACGTGACACCTTCAAAATCTTTAGCCATTAGGATGTTGAATTTTTTTGTTGTGTATTTGGTCTAGTAGAAGAAAAAGTTTAAAATTTAAATCTGTGTTCTATAATTTTCTATTTTACTAGTTTTATAATTTTCTATTAAAGGCTAGACTCAATTCGGCCAGGCAAATGTTCCAGGTCTGCTATTAACTTTAGCCCATTATATGCATATGTTTCATGCTGTAAATTTTAGACTGTTAGGTGCTACAGTCATACGTCTCAACCCCTTCTCTATCAGTAATTCATGCAACACACCATCCAACAAGTAGCAGCTAGGGACTTCTTTCTCCCACACCCAGCACCTAGAACCTAGCACCTACCAGCTACGGACTTCTTTCTCTTAGATATACCCATATCTTATTCCTTATGTTTGTCTATGATATTTGGGAAAAAGTTTTATTTTCCTCCTAATTCTTAGCTCTCATCAAATGAAAAGCAAATCTTGCAATTTGCAAAAAAAAAAAAAGAAAAAACAGAAAAAAGGAAAAGACACCAAATAGAGGGGCAATCATAGTGTTTCACTTTACTGCATTTTTATTGATATGTTTGTTCATGCTTTTGATACCATGCTTCCATTTCTGTTAAAGTTCTATTATTTAGTTTACCAATTAGAATAATAATCCTATGCTATTAAAACCTGAATAATAATACCATGCATCATAACTTTGTGCAAATTGTAGAGGACTATAGTTGAACATTGCTGGGTGTGATCCTTCACTAGAGGAATTTCCAACTGAGGCCAAGTAGTCTCCTGAAGGTACATTTTTCTTAGCCTCCAAAAAGCTTGTATGGGATTTGGCAGTCTTATTGGTTTCCACATTTTGGTAGTTGCTCGAACACGCATTATTTGGTTGAACTTGTATTGCTAGTGGTAGAAGCCATCAGTTCCTCTTCATTACCAAAAAATAAACTTTGACTTATATTTTTAGAAAAAAAAAATAGTACTAAATAATATCTTTTGGAAAAGGGATGGTAAGTGCACGATGTTCACCACTGTTGGGTTTGGAGAGGGGCCTTACCCAGGTAGAAGAAATCTGTGTTTTGTGCACGATCACCAAGTCATAGGGCAACAATCTTTCAATTGTACTAAGACACACTCTTGTTAATCTTTAATTATAAACTTCAGAATTCCTTTAACAAAATTTATAAGATAGAAAAAAATCCTCATTATATTTAAAAGGGAGACAAATAATGAAAACAATATTCAGGGGTTGAGAGTGAAAACTGATTATTGTGTTATCCACTTGTGAGTTTGTGATGTCCAATAACTTTTAAGTCTAATACACTCAAAAAATAAAATTTTGTAGCATTTTGAAAACAAATAAAGTAAAAACTTAAAATAGTTCCCTTTACAGATTTATAAATATTTCACTTCCTATTGGGTAAATATTTCTCAAACTAAAAACATATAACCTACAATATTTCTCGTAGAACAAATTTTTGTCATGCATGTGATATGGCTAAAAATCATTTTACTATTTTTGAAGGTTGATTTCAGATCTTTTCAAGCCAAAAAGCTATCCAAATGCTTTTAGTTCTTGTGGAAGGGAGAATGTTTGTGCCACAAATGGGCAACCTTTAAAGGGAATTTGCTTTCTTTCATTTATAGTTAAATTTCATGTATAACTCACCGTACTATAGCATATTTTACAATGAATGATTAAATATGGCGAAACACCTTTTATAAAATTGATTTTGGTTATGCAAAAAGCTAGCCAACTCTTTTGGATGCTTGCAGAAGGAGCATAATGTCTTTGACATAAATGGAAATCATTGTCCAATATACATCCCAATTATCTATATATACTGTAAAAAATAAAGGCAAGGTGAATCTTCAAAAGAAAAGTGAGTCCAAAGCATTAAAATGAGTTTGGCCAACTTCACATTGTAAAATGTGTTGATGCTGCCCTTTTTTTAAAGTGTATAGTAATGGCCAATAAAAATCTTACTTTAAAACAAGTACTTTTTCCAAGAATTTGAGATAGATTAAGATTCATTCTTTTCCTTTTCTCATAATGCGTAGAACTAAAATATGATACCAATAGTTTGCTAATTTTGGAGTATGTAACTTCATATAAAGATGGTATAAGTTGTTCATGTTCTTACTGATTAGGTCTTAGTGATATACCCAATGCTTGAAAGAATTTGAAATTGAACTGAAAACAATCAGCAACATTAAGCACGTGAATCTTATTATGATATTTTTGTTTTGATTTCATAATATTACTAAGCTAATGGAATCTTCTTTGTGAATAGAATCCATTTTTATTTTTGGATGGAATCTGCTTAGCTTAGTTTCAGGTTTAAAAAAAATTTAAACTAGCCATTGTTAGTATTTTTCTTTACTTAAAGAATTAAATCAACACCTTAGACACTTAGACAGTTAGACTTATTTCTTTGAATTCAAATATATACAACGTCCAAATCATGATTTTTAATTCATGAAAGATCTCCTATTCTTTTAATTTATATGCAGACCCAAATGACTCTATTTTTTTACAAGTTATAACAAGTTTGTTTGGACCTGGGAATTGGTGAAATTTTTTACGATCATCTATATTGCTAAGACCTTCTTTATTTGCATCTTGATAAAAATTATGTGATTAATACAACTATCATTATCTTAAAATAAATCTGCATCATCATTATTAGCTAATAATAACATTAATTTACTTCAAAAATAACCTCATATCTCTTGTATCTAAAAAGTTTACTTTAAATCTTTAGTAACTTTGGAAGTGTACATAACTTCAAACCTAACATTTAAAAGAAAATGAAAACTGAAATTAAGTAGGAATTACACTTAATTATAATTTTGTGCAAAATGGATTCTCACATTTTGTTTGTTTCATTCTATTTTATTTGTCTTCTATCCTCGTTATTAATAGGAATTGACATTTTGCTCCTCCTACCCCTATCTTTTCATTTCCACTATAATTGTAATTGAATGAACCTGCATGTGATATTTGATTAAGATATTATGCATGACTATACCGTAGATAGGTGCTGACTAAATCTTTTTATCCGGTGCTTTATTGGTGGACAAACATACCACATCTCCAACACCCATACATTCTCTCTCGCTGCTCTCATTCATAAAAAACAATAGCCTCTCATCAAAGTAGAATTCTACTTCCTAAGTTCGTAAGTTCTTCTATCACAATTTCTTTCTATTGGTGATTATTAGTATTTTTACAATATTCACGAGATTTGTTTATTTTTGTAATTGTCGCTTTCTCTTCTTTGCTTGTATATTGTAATAAAATTGAATTTATTTATGAAATCTTTTTCACCTAGCTGATTCATTTCTCCTAATAAATCCTCGTTTGATATTATTTTAACTTGGTCAAGTCACCCTAGATGAATTTCCATCACTAAAAGAAAGCAAATCATTATTCCCCTGCATAGTTACCTTAAAAAAGTCATATCCATACTTGAACGTTATGTATCTTAAAAAGTAAATAATGGAGTTAGATCCAATCTCCTAAGATTTCCTAGAGTCAAAAAATACTTATCTAAAAATATTTTAATAAGATTATAAGAAACTTATTTATAAAAGGATAGAGGTAAGATAAGATCCTTAATAAATCTAAAAAAGAAACACAACTTTGTATCTTGAAAGCAACTAAAAGTTTAAAAAATTTGTCCAAATTTTAAAGTTATAGAATTTAGGTTGAAATTTAAAAAAAGAGATAAGCATTAGAATAGTTGTTGCCTTATTTAGTAAAATATAAAAAAATGTAAAATATAACTTAAAAGAAGGATGGACTTAGTGCCTTCCATCTAAAACATGTAAAATATATTTAATTTTTTTTGTGTGTATCATTTTTAATTCTTTTTGTGTTGGTAATTGATGTTTTACTCTTTTCAATTTAAATATTTTTCTATTTTTGAATTTAAATTAATTTTTTATTTTTTTATTTGAGATTGAAAATGAGTTTATTTTTCATTGAGTAAACTATTCGTTGTATTCAATCTTAAATTATCCAAATTAGACAGTTCGAGACTAATTTTTTTTTATTTAGTAGTTAGCAATTTCTTCTTAAATCTTATAAATTGTACTTGATGAAATTTTAATTCAATTCAATTTGGATTATGTTGTAACCATAATTATAACGAAATGATAAACTTGCTAAAATTTTTAGAAAGAGTTTTAGTTGGATTATGAAGCCACCACCAAATTTTATTTTAGGGGGAAAATATTTGAAAAAAACCCTAACTTGTGGAAGAAATCTAGGTTCAGGAATCGGTTACGAGTAGGAAAAGGTATTAGGCACCCTACTCAATCGTTTCGAAGAACAGTACCCTTAAACTAAGTGTGTGATTTTGATATTTTTAAAAATTGTTTGATCCCTTTAAATATAATAGAAAATAAATATGTTCGTAGAAAATAGCCTGACAGAACTTGATCTTGCTCCTATATATTCTCTGATGCAATAAGAAATTTAAGGTTCCATAGTTCTGGTTTTTTATGACTTGATCTTCGGAAGTAAAAGAATTTGAAAGACGAATTTTAAAAGCATTTCAAGTATTTTTGAATAATCCTTAATCCACCTATGCACAATGTACAAGACAACTAAGGCTGTATTGGAATCCATATGAATCTCTAAATGTCAAATAGTAGAATATGCTACCAGTTTGCATTTAGAACTCATTGCGTGAAATTTGAAATTATTAAAACGATATTTTCTGGAATATTTTTATTTTTTAAAATTTTTTGGGGTCCACATATGCACAGGGTCCAATACAACTAAGATTGCATTAGAACCCATGTGAATATCTAAATAACGAAAAGTAGAGTATGCTACCAGTTCGTATTTAGAGCTCATTGCGTGAAACTTAAGATTATTTAAAAATTATCGTTTATTATTATTATTTTTGGAAATGTAGTTTTTATTATTATTATATTATTTTTTATTTTATTTTATTTTATTTTATTTTTATTATTTTATTTTCTAAAAAAAACTAATATATAAAAAGGGATTAAATAGGTATGAAATGAATAAATTGAGCTTGTCCTAAATTAAAGAAGAAATGAACTTTGACCTAAAGAAAGAAAAAAAAAAAAAAGGCTTCACCCATATTAGAATTTAAAGGAGAGGGTTGGTTAGTTAAATAGGTTAATGGGTATTATTTCTTTTATTCATAAAAATGGTGTTAGTGTTTAATAGTTAATATGGATCCATTTTGCATCAGCGTGGCCCAATTGAACTGGCCTGTGGGGGGAGGGGATCAAACCGGAACCTGGTATTCATAGGCGTTGCGCTAACCACTAAGCTGGGCTTACAACTTAGCCTTATTGTTCTTGAAAATTAAGTTGACCAAACTGTAGCTGTGAGATTTTGGCAAACTCCATATGGCAGTAGCAAGAATATTCCAGTAAATTCGCATTTCTTCCTTACAATGATGGATGCATTCTGTTCGAACAACTCTTAAGCAAGAAAATCAATTATTCTTTGAAAGCTTTGCCTCCGTGCCTCACAACAAATCACATTTATTCGACTTGACTTCCCCTAACACAACACACCTGCAGATCCCAACATCCGTATTTGTTTCCCATGTGGGGAGCCCTTCCCACCTTTGGTGTTCTTCTGAACATAGGCACCACCTAATACCAATTTGCGAGCAAGTTCATCTAATATAACAGCCTTTCATCGTTTTTCCCTACTGCAAATTTCCTTGCAAGTAGAAATGCAGTTTCCCCTCTAGCATTTTAGCATTACAATGAGCATCGTGTGAAATTAGAAGCTCACAAATAGATGCATGGCCTTCCCTTGCTATTAACATGAGCCGAGTGTAGTCCTCCCCATCAGGTACATTCACATCATAACCTTTGCTGGTGAGCAATGTAACAACATCCAAGTCACCGCGACAAGCAGCATGATGTAAAGCATAAAAACCACCAGCATCACAATTGCCCTTTTCAAGCTCAAATTCAAGCACGACCTTGTCAAAGAAATCACTGTTCTTATTCATTTCAGATAAGGTTATGGCTGTTTCACCAAATTTATTACATAACTTTACATCCACACCAACATATACAAGCGATCGAAAAGATTCCACGTGACCCTGTGAAGCAGCATGCATAACTGCGGAGAAACCACCATCATCTTGATAGTTAAGATCAAATTCTTCATATTTAATGAAAGTTTTCAATGCTTCAATATCTCCAACTTGAGCAACAACTATCAAAGGGGAAAAAGTAGTACTATCGCTGGATATGGGTATCTCGCCTCTTCTGATTGTATCCAACATTGCCTGTTGAAAATCATATGACCACTTGTTTAGCTCAGCAATTGAACTTGTGGACTGACCAACAATATTCACCAAGCCAAAATCAGAACCAACCATTGTTAGTACCTTGAGACATTCCTCTTATTTATATTTTGCACAGATCATCAAAGCTGTGTCACCAGAGTCCATTATAGAGTTCATATCACAACCACAATCAACAAGGCATTAAACAATGGTTAGTAAACCAAGACGGGCTGCCATGTGTATAGGAAGGACTTCAGTCTTACTGCTTGTTTTAATTGGGGATTCCACATCGGCACCACATTCTAAGAGCACCCTGACAACCTCAACATTGCCACAGAGTATGGCATGGTGTAGAAGGGTCCTTCCACAATGAGGTTTGGAGCAGACATATTGCAGGAGCAAGCGTAGTATAGCACCACTTCTTTCAAAATACTCAACTGCACACTAGGCAATGCCATAAGGTTCTCCCTTTCTTCACTGGAAAATGTTCTAGTATTCTTCCTTGAGTCATCTACCGAAGGTACCTTGTAAATAACAGAGTTCCTACAGTGACCTTTCCAACCCAAAACACCAAATCTCATGACGCCACCCATTTCTTTAAACAGAAGTATAATAGAACAACCATAATCATAAGCAACTGAGCAAGAAGGATAAACAGATTGAATAGAATCATCCCTTTAAATAAGGCAAAGGAAAGTGGATCATTAGAGTCACTTCAAAGGCATAATGACCCTCCGGAGTCTGTTCCAAAAGTACCATGCGGTCCCTCGATGAACTCCATAATGATTCCACTTAGTATCTATGCCTGTTTATGAGTGGATGAACTTGCTGCTAACCATACTCCTAATCTGAGCATTGCCATGCTCTGATAGCTACAACTATGGCTGATTTACGAAATTGCCTAAGACCCCGTATGACTTAAATGGATTCTAACAGCAATACGTATGCATATATTTTAAGAAGTGATCCCAGTAGGTGAAATCATTCAGTCTCATGAGTAATATTTCACCAGAAGCATATTAGTATCAATTCACATTGTTCTTTCGATTACACAGGTGTAGGCAGGGGCAGAAATTGATTTTCTATTAAATCTTTGGAGAAGAATGAATTATCCTATTCCCTACAAGATTTCATTTTGATTTTGCACATCCATACATAGTGGTGATCAAGATTCAATGGCATTCACAATAGAACAAATGGATTATGCACAACAATTTGATTCAATGCAATTTCTTAGTTATCCTAAATTCAATTTTGACGTAGAGATAGAGGACAATATCTACTTATCAGACAAACACATCAAGAACTATACCGGTTTTCAATCGTACAGAATAAAGATAATGCTAACCTGAATAAAGCAGATTTTAAATGATGAAAGCCTCCCTTCTACTGAATTTGAATCCGATCAATGAGGATCAATTCCAACCAGTATAGTGAACTGTTGAGGCTTCTATATTGACAAGAAGTCTGGAGGACTCAGCAGTGAGCACAATCCAAAAGCTCCACAGCACTCTCGAAGGATTTCTAAGTGGGAGAAGAGTTGAGAAGTTTTCCTCTTTCCAAGAAACTCTCTAAACCCTTGGAGAAACCTTCCAATCAACAAAAACCCGAGAGCCTTTGATTAGAATCAAGCTAATTTGCTTAGTCTAATCGATTTTTTCAACCCCCTCCAATGCCCCTTCCTTTCTTTTTATACTTGTTTCCATTTACATTAATCGACCATTAACCACCCCTTAACCAACTAATCATCCCCCAACTAATTTAACAACTCTCCATTTTTATATATCATTTTTATTTTCCATTTTCTATATATTTATTTTATCTTTATTATTATTATGTATTTGACTTTTATTTTTTGTTTATTATTATTTATTATTTTTTAATTTTTATTATTTTCATTATTTTTTAGACTTCTATTATATTTCATTATTATTATTATTATTATTATTATTATTATTATTTTGTTTATGATTTTTATCTTTTTATTTTGATTTTATTTTATATTTTTGGTTATTCCATTATATTTGGCCTATTATTTTGTCATTATTCACTATTACAAATTAATTCATTGTTTACTATTACTATTATTAATAATTTAAATTATAATAAATTTAGACAGACCTCAAACTAAATGTAGTGTTTATAGATTATCTTTAGGTACATGCTTGATCATGGTAAATAATAGCATAATCAAGTTATGTACTTGGAAAATAATGGAAAATGCTGCTAAAATTTCACCAAGCATAATACTCAAGATTTAAGGAGTATGTTAATCAATGAATAATTTTTTTTTTCTTGAATGAGATAAGACTTTCTAATAGTGAGAAAAATGAATTATAATTATGAATGACCGGGTTAATGAGTATCCTAATTGATGTATTTATGATTCTTTTATAGTTTAGATCGTAGTTGGATAAATGTTAAATGGACAAGTGATCAAAATGAAAATAGGATGGAAGAATTTTTGAAATTTGTATAGATAAATCTTTCCCATAGTAATGGACAATTTTAGTATTCTTATGTTAATTGTCTAAATGAGAGACAGTTGAATATTGATGAAATCAAAAAGCATGTTCTTTGTGATGAATTTTACAAGAGTTACATTAGATGGATAACATGATGAATTATTGGACATGTCAAGTGTATCCTAGACAAGGGAGGTTGATGTTAATATGAAAGATCGAGTAGAGGACATCATCCATGATATGAGGCAAGAGTCTTTTCAACGAGCAAATATGTATGGTAACTTATGTAGTGATACAAAGAAACCTTTGTATCCGAAAAGCACTAATTTTACATAATTATTAGCAGTGATATGATTATTCAATTTAAAAGTGAGAAATGGGTAAGGTGATAAAAGTTTCACTTAATTGTTTGAGTTATTGGTAGAGATTCTTTCAAAAAATAATACATTACCAACACGTAATTATGAGGCGAATAAGGTCTTGAATCTAATGGATATGGAGTACAAGAAAATATACGCTTACCTCAATAATTGCATACTATACAAAAATGAGTGTGAGAGGTTATAGGGAAGATTTGTATGTTACGTTTCACGTTATAAACTATAGGATGACGATTTTAGTTATGATGAAAGCACAAAGAGGGCTCTAACCATGTTGCAGTATCTTCCAATAATTTTTAGGTTAAAATGGTTGTTTTATAAGAAACACGATGAAAAGAACCTTACATGACATGCAAATGAAAGGAAAATTGATGAAAAATTTTATCATCTAGCTGATGGTTTGCAATGGAAGATAATTTATCAACTATTTTTAGATTTTAGAGATGAGCCAATAAACCCAAGACTTGGACTTACAATAGATGGAATGAATCTGTATGGTAATTTAAATAGTAAGCATAGTTCATGGTCTATTATTTTGGTAATACAACCTTTTTACGGAGTTATGTATGTAGCGTAAATACATTATGTTATATATGATGATTTCAGGCCCACAACAACTAGGATATGACATAGATGTTTATCTAGCTTCCTTGCTTGAAGATTTACAAAATTTACAAGGTGTACATATGTTCGATGGTCATGGTAATGAATACTCCAAGACATGCGTCATGCTTTTTTCCACTATTAATGACTTTCTAACACGTGAAAATTTGTGCGGATATACTGTTAAGGGGAATAAAGCATGTCCTATATGTGAACAAGTCACAAGTTACCATCAACTGAATCATGCAAAGAAGACAGCTTACCTACGTCATTGAAAATTTCTAAGGCATAATCACCCGTATCAAAGATTCAGGAAAGTTAATGGGTTGCCAAAAAATGAAGTTTCTCTAAAATTCTTAATTGGAAATGAAGTTTATGAATGAGTTAAAAATATCAATGTTGTTTTTGGAAAGACTCAAAAGAAAACCATTGAGACAAAGATATGAAAGAAAAGATCAACATTTTTTTTATCTTCCATACTAGAGTAATCTCGATGTTGGACATTGTATTGATGTAATTTATGTTGAAAAATATGCATGTGATAATGTTATCAAAACACTTCTCAATATACAAGATAAGACAAAGGATGGTGTGAATTCTTAACTAGATTTGGTTTAAATAGGTATACGATAGAAGTTAGTTCCATAGTTTACAAGTAAGCAAACATATTTGCCTGCAACATGTTATACATTGTCCAAAAAAAGAAAATAAGTTTTTTGTGAGTTTCTACATAAGGTTAAAGTGCCACAAGGTTATTCTTAAAACTTCAAAAGACTTATCTCCATGAAAGATCTAAAGTTAGTTGGTTTAAAAGTCTCATGATTTCCATGTCTTGATGCAACAGCTACTCCTAATGGTTATTCGTGACATTTTTCCTGAAAACTTTCAACACGGTATTAATAGGTTGTGCTTTTTTTTTTCAATTCTATATGTAGCAAATTTATTGACCCTCTGAAATTGAATGATTTGGAAAGTGAAGCATTTATTATCTTATGTCAATTGTAGATGTATTTTTCTTCATCATTTTTTGATATTATTGTTCACTTGGTTTTCATGTAGTGAGAGAGATCATATTATATGGTCTAGTTTATTTATGGTAGATGTATCAAATTGAATGATATATGAAAATATTAAAAAGGTATGCTAAGAATCTACACTGTGTTAAGGCATCTATGGTTGAAAGATAAAATGCATAAGAGACTATTGAGTTTTGTACTGAGTACTTGTCAGAGGTGGAAGCTATAGACCTTCCTAAGTCTTGTCACAAGGGAAGATTTGGAGATAAAGGTACATGGTGTATAACTACTCAAATCATGTGTCAAGCCAAAGTTCTTCAAGCACATTTGTATATTTTGAATAATAGAAATGATGTTCAACCTTACTTATCTACTCACAAAACCATTATAAGGGAAAAATGTTCAAATGGACTAGAAATGGTTGTTGAATGAGGGTAACAAAACATTCTTAACCTGATCTGATGAAACCATTAAGAAGGATGACGATGCCTCTGATACATTGAAGTGGCTGGCAAATGACCCAAAATTTGATGTCATATGTTGGAGTGGATATGATATCAATCATTTTTCTTTTTACACAAAGTCTTATGATCAAAAAAGTACTATGAAAAATATTGGGGTTGTGGTGGTAGCTGAGTCGATGCATTTTTCAAGTTCCAAAAGATAAAAATCATGTTATAGTGTCCATATCTTACTTTGGACTCATTGAAGAGATTTGGAAGATTGATTATACTAAATCTACATTGTTTATTTTCAAATGCAAGTAGGTTGATAGTAACAATGGTTTTCAAGTGGATAAATTGGGGTTTATATTGGTTGAATTTCATAAAGTAGCTTACAGGATGACCCTTTTATCATGGCCCACAAAGAAAAACAAGTGTTTTATGTTGAAGATCCTTCCAACAAAAGGTGGTTAGTCATTCTTCAGGAAAGACCACTATTTGTAGGGATGACATCAATGATATGACATATGTTGATATTTTTCAAAGTCCTATCTCAACAAGGATAGCTACTGTCAATGAAGAAAATAAAATTGATGACGTACATGGTACTCGAGATGATCATTATGAATGGATATGGGAAAATATTGTTACATGATATAAGCTAGTTATTTATTTTATTAAATCATCAATGAATGTTTATTGTTACTTGTTTTAAAATATTTGTTACTTATTTTATATTCATTAGAGTTTCTAACATATAATTTTTACATGTTTCAATAGGCATATGACTGACCCATATGAGAATCTTCCTTGCCAAAGTGGGTTCGATATCCAACTAACAGAAGAAGGAAAAATGAGCCATATTGTTAAGAAAGTTAACCCTTAGCTAGAATGATGAGTAGAGGATTCCTATACAGTTTGATTAGGACACTGGAAATCCTTTAGGACCAAACAAACCATAGTTTAAGAGTTATGTGAACTTTTTTGAACGTAGAAAAGCTAATATTTTGAAGAAGGATTGAGATGATGTAGAGCTTCAAGTGAATGATGCAGGGATGGAATGAGGACTTAATCTAGTGCAATGGAGGTTGGAAGAATGGATGAAGACAAAAAAGAATCCATGAGAGATAAGGAGTGCAAATATATTTGAGTTTTTGTTCCAGATTATTTCTATAGAAGATATTTGGGATTTTATCTAATGGACTCATGACTATCATTATCCTTGATGAGGTATGATACCCACCAATCTGTGGAGGGGTATCTTGACCCCTTCAAAAAGTGACCAAGACTGGTGATTTGGTAATGAAGTTTTAACCAAAAAATTAGATTGCTTACCCAGCAGTCATTAACAATGGAATATTCAATTAGCCTAGATGCAGATGGATAAGATGACCATTTAAGGCATATTAGGGAGATGAATAAATGCCACCATATGAGGTATATAAGAAGGTGAGTGTTTCATCAAATGAATGGTTCTACATATACCATACACCTTATGTCATGTAACACAAGTTCCATAAGTAACAAGACTTGGTTGGGAGGATTGGGCCTTTATGAGGGCCATTTCTTGACTTCCTCCCAAAGGATAAAAAAGGATCCTTAATTGTAAGGGTAAATGAAGTATTAGACCTATCCTAACAATTAGGTTCAAAATAATAAGATATGTAGGAGGAGGTTTCCTAACTGAGAGGATCTCTTTTATCCCATCCTTCCATACAAGTCTAATCTCATATTCTTTTACAAGAGAGGTGAAATCTTCACTTACCTTTCCTCTTATTTTTTTTCGTTTATCATTTTCTTTTATTTCTTCTAAATTTGTCTTTTCAACCCTTGACTTTTTGCCTCTTTTTCTTTGTCTCATGTGAATTTGGTCTTGATAGATTTCATTAGGGAACAAAGACACCAAGGTAATTTTTTGAGAGTTAAATTGGAAGGAATATTTGTTGGTATGCCCATCATGATTGACATCTTTATCATATTGCCATGGTTTCCCAAAAACACATAGTTGGCCTCCATTAGGACAATATCATAGATGACATTATCTTTATACCTCCCAATGGTAAATGTGAGAAGTACTTGCTGATTAGCTATCAAGTCCCCTTTATCACTGAACATTTTAGTTTACCAACCCTAACTTATTTACTAGCTTGGTGATAGCCACATTTTTACAGCCACCCTCGTCAATAATTAAGGAACAAGTATAGCCCTGTATTAAACATCTTGCATGGAAATATTTTCCCTCTATGTTTCTTTCTCCCCTTTAATTGTACTCCCTAGAAACCTCATAACTACTAAAAGGTTTCCCTCCAAGGCATATGTAATAATTTCATCCTTAGATGAGAAAGGAAAGGATATAAAGTTATATGACTCTAGTGATGAATAATTACCGTGGTCCTTAAGGATCATGGTTTTCTTATTTGGGAATTGGGAAGAAGTTTTTCTTCTACCCAGATAATTGAAACACTTAATTGAAGAATCTTTACCAGAGGAAAAATTTGGAATCTTACCCTTAGGCTTTTTAGAGTCTTTGACATCCTTAAGCTCCTAAGGTTTGAAGTTAGAGTCTTTTGGGTCTATTTTTTTTTCTTTCCAAGGTGTTGTGCAGATTATTGATATGAAGGGAATTTTCCTCCTTTCTACCAATGGACTTCTACCTTTAGGGCT
Source organism: Canavalia gladiata (assembly GCA_037954105.1). Taxonomy (NCBI): domain Eukaryota; kingdom Viridiplantae; phylum Streptophyta; class Magnoliopsida; order Fabales; family Fabaceae; genus Canavalia; species Canavalia gladiata. Next base: position 41,090,987 of record CM075658.1, on the reverse strand, counting down.
TGGTGGTAAAAGTGATTTAAGCTTAGGTATTGGTGGAGTTTGTCGCAACTGTGATTCCGATGAGACGACGAACTCGCTAAAATTTGAAAATAGAAATTATTTGGTTAATGTGGAGCCGCAACCAAATTTTTATTTAAGGGAAAAAGATTTGGAAAAATCCTAACTTGAGGATGAGATTCAGAGTTCGGGAGTCGGTTACGAGTGGGGAAGGTGTTAGGCACCTTACTCGCCTGTTTCGGAGAACAGTGCCCTTAAACTGAGTGTGTGATTATTTGAAAATGATTGATCCCTTAATTAATGTGAAAATAGATAACTAGATGGAGGTTAGCCTGACAAGACTTGATCCTACTCCTACGTATTCCCCGGTGCAATGGGAAACTCAAGGCTTACGTAGCTCTGGTTTGAAGGCTTGACATTCGGGAAGGCTTTGTAAGGAATATGATATTTTGAAAAGATTTTCATTTTTTGGAGGAACCTTTAGTCCACTCATGCACAAGGTCCGAGGCAGCTAAGCCTACATGGGGCCTATACGAACCACTAAACATCGAACAGCAGTGTAGACCACCAGTTTCCCGTTTAGAGCTCGTCGCGTGAGATCGTAGATCCCAAAAACCTTTTGGAAAGAATTTTATTATTTGGAAGAATCTTCGGTCCACTCATGCACAAGGTCCGAGGAAGCTAAGGCTGCACGAGGGCCTATATGAACCACTAAATATCAAACAGCAGTGTAGACCGCCAATTTCCCATTTAGAGCTCGTCGCGTGAGACCGCAGATCCCAAAGCGTTTTGAGAAGAATTTTATTTTTTGGAGGTACTTTTGGTCCAGTCATGCACAAGGTTTGAGGTAGCTAAGGCTGCACGAGGGCCTATACGAGTCACTAGATATCGAACAGCAGTGTAGACTGCCATTTTCCTGTCTAGAGTTCGTCGCGTAAGACCGTAGATCCCAAAGCATTTTGAAAAGAATTTTACTTTTGTAACACCGCAATGGTAATGAGATGAATTGGGAAGTATGAGAGTTATATTTTAATGGAAAGTATGGGGGTTAAATTTGAATAATGGGAAGTATGGGGGTTAAATTGTAATTGCGGAAAGTATGGGGGTTAAATTGTAATTAAAAGGGATGCAGGGGTCTAGTCGCAATTAAAAGGAATAGAGGGGTTGTGTTGCAATTTGGGGAAATGTAGGGGTTTGGTATTAATTAAAGGAAAAAGATTTGAATAAAAAAAAAGAAAAAGGATTTAGGTCGATTTGACTCGTTATGACTTGGCTTACATGCCAGAATTCCAATGGTTTGTCTCAAGTCAGTCGTGGCCCAGTCAATGCGACCCCATGTGCGTATAGTGTGACTCCATGCATGCACAAAATGGAGGCGTTTTGTTGGGAACAGCCTCAGCTGGGATTCGAACCCAGGGGCAAGGTGTCATGGATGACTAACAACACCATTAGATCGTGCCTTTGTTTGGGTTCTATATTGCTCCCATTAAAATTTGAGCACGCTATGTTGGACGTGGAAATTGCATGTGATGCATAGGGCTTGTGAGACGTTCTTCCCAAGGTCTAGTGAACCAGCCCTTACCCGTACCCTTGGCTCATTTCCAGTGGATCACTGTGAGTTTTACCTTCACCCTATCACTTGCCGCCTTAGCCTACAAGGGAGAGATATATAGGTGATCCATGATGCTTGTTTGGAACATTATGATTGTATAGAATTTCCCCATGTAGAGGCCAGTATGTGTGAACTAAGTCAGGGCAGCATGGATTCAATATGATACGAATAGGGCCTGCTGTGGTCAATCCGCCTTTACTTCAATAGCTTTCCGAACAACTACAACCAGTCATAATTCTTTATCTAATTTAGTCTCCTTAACTAGATTAACAGTGAGTAAGACAAATGAGCAGGAGGTGGGTACGACAAGTTTATGCATGCCCACAACGTCCCCAAAACTTCTTAGCGCATCGAGAGGGTAAGCAACATTATTAGTCCGAACACTTCTTCCGTTGACCGCTCTAATAAACAAGTGCTTCCCACTGGACGAACCTTTCTTGGTCAGACCGAGAGGCTTAGCTTCCTGCACTAAATCTAGTCCAAGCGTATCACTGCCACTCACAACTGTGATAGTCTTGTACGACTCATTAGGAATTCAGCCCAGTGAGTCTTGATGGGAACATTTAAACTGGATATTGGAAATTCGAGTTCTAAGTCTGCCATGGGAAACACTAGCAACTTTAGGGGTAGTTTGATTGATATTACTGGCGTACGTTGAAGGAGAGGTACCATCATGCATTATTTGGAGGCGTATAACTGTTTGAATACGGGATCAGAGTGCAGAGGTTGAATCCAGAGCCTACCTTCCCATGTATCAGTTTTGGCCATTGAGTAGGGCTCTCATTTTGGTCTTAGTATTCATGAGTCACTAGAGGCCTATTAGCATGTTAAGGTCCCTGCGGTGGGTACTCCGGATGTCCTTTGCATTTTCATGAGATTCGGGACTGTGTCATGCAAGCCCCCTCTCGTCCAACACCACTTGAGTCGATGCACTATATCCTTGGTTCCGATCATATACTGGTTTTAGTGCAAAGGGTCCAGATATGTTGCATGGCATCCGAGCCAATGCCGAACTACATCGTGCAGAATTGTAGCTGATAGGAACCATTCAACACACTCCTCTCAAGAGCCAGAATTGCTACCAATAGAGACCATTTAGGAGTCCTTCATATCACGTTTCAAAGGAGAAGGACTATGATTTCTACCTTGTAGACTTGCCTTAGAGAACCTTCATTCTTCTTTAACACTATTCTCACATTTCATGCAGGGTGCGCAATATGCTCAGGGCTTTACTTCCTTCCTTCTTTTCAAGCCCTACTAACCGTGACCTATGCCCCCTATCGTTTTTGACACGCTCTGCTAAAATTTACTATGGATTCGATGCTGTTATTTGTTACTCTATTTTCGGCCTATAATATAGAGGATTCCTTTGACGACTCGTTATTCCCGGCTTTCACCAAAGTTCTTCGGCTACAGGGCCAAGATTTCGTTCTCCAACTAGCTTCAGGCTCCCAATCTTCGAGTGATCTTTCGGCGAGCTATGCTACGACTTTGGTCAGAGGCGATCTCAGGTTCGTTAGGGATGAATGTGTTTATACGCTTGGATTAAGTTCGCCTAAACTATGGCTTGGTTTTCATTACTACAACATTCCAAGATCTATATCTATCCCTACGTGCTTACTGTGTCGATGATGTAATTTCACATGAATATCCAAGAAAAATTTGCTAGCAACACTAAATCAAGCTCAAGTGTAAGGATCGTGTTCATTCGTGTTAACTGCATTCTAATTAATGATAGGTTTTAGATAACATTGATTCACTGATTATACAGAACATTTATCAAGATTCTGATTATAGCACGATTTTCCTTTTTCACTCACACTGATTTGGATCCATGTGATTCTCGTTTAAATTTCCTATCCATTTCTTACTCATACCTAGTTGTTGAATATACGACATACGATATCAAGATAGAGTAGGAATGCTAACCTTCACAAGATAATCTTGGAGATTTTTCTCGATCGAAATTGAAGCTTGGAATGCCGATGATCGAATGCTAGCCGAGTGAAACAAGATGTGTAGAATCCAAGAAGTTGTTACAGAACAATCCTCCGAACTCGAGAAATTGCAAGCCACTAAAAGACGCTTAGCCTCAATCTTTTTCCAGACTCACCCTCTCCTCCACAATTCCACCAAGAAAAAAAATCCCTCTCGCCAAGCTGCTTTCGCTTATTTATACCCCACATTTCTTTTGTTATTTTTCTCCGCTTTTTTTCTTTTTTTTTTCATTTCTTTTTTTTTCTTAATATTCCTTCTTTTTCCCCTTATTTTTGATGACAACTTTTAATTTAATTAATTTCATTTTTCTTTATGTATATGTATCTATTATTATTATTTTTCTCTTATTTGAAATTCATTATTCTCTCCTCTTTTTCGATTCTTGATTTGTTTGTTTACTTATATATTCCTTTTTGGTCATTTGTTTTCTCTGTTTTTTCTTTTTTTTTTGTTTATTTATTCATTTATTTTTATATTTAAGTTTTATTCCTTTCTTCTTTTCTTCTATGCCTTTTTCTTTTTTCATTGTCTGATTTTGGGTTTTCTTCTTCTTTTCCTTTTTTTTCTTAATCCTCGTTTGTCTATTTATTTATTTATTTATTTTTATGCATTTTCGCTCGATGATTCATGATTATCTTTTTCTTTCAGAATTACTGTTTACGGACTAATAAATTTTAAAACGGGATCCTCGGATATAAACAGGTGTCTACAGAGTTCTACTATATCTCGTATATCATGCCTAAGCCCATTCAAGAACCTGATTATGGTGGATTCCTCACTCTCTTTCAAATTAGTCCTAATCATTGCTACTTCCATATCTTTATAATATTCATCTACATCTTTTAAACCTTGAGAGATCCTTTGTAACCTATTATGGATCTCTATTAAATAATGGGGAGGTACATATCTTGTCCTCATTATGTGTTTCATTTACCCCCACTTATTCAAGGGTCTATACCCTTCCTTATTAACTCTATCCCACCATATTAAGGCATAATCACTAAACTCTAAAGGCAGATAATCTCACCGTATATTTTTTCCTAATGAAATGACTTGCAAAAATTTTCTCTACCTTAAGTTCTCAATCTAGACATGTCTTTGGATTGTTAGCTTTGTGGGTTCTAAGGTATCTCTACCCTTTGAATCTCTAACTCTATGGTTCTTCTAAAATCTCTATCTCCTAAGTAATCTCAAAAGGAGCTCCTATTCTTATGGTTCCTATATTCTTGACTATCCCTAGAAGAACTTTTACTTCTATCCTTATGGATCCTATGCCTAAGGGGTTCCTTATGATTTGTAGGTTCCCTATGCCTAAACCTCTATTTTTATTTCTATCTACTATTTATGCATGGTCACACTAGTACAAAAAACACTTTTTACCTTTGTAAACACCCGATTATGTCCGAGACCCCCAATTGTTAAAATTAGCAAGAAACCAATACTAATTTAAAAAATAAATAAATATGAATAAACAAAGATAGAAGTAAAAGAAAAAAGAAAAATAGAAAAAAGAGAAAAAAGAAGAAGGAAGAAATAAAGACAAAACAAAGTTATGGGGAAATTAACAACAAAAAATATAATAAAAAAAATATAAATAAAAATATATAAATTTTAAATAAATCTTCAAATAAAAAAACAAAAAAAAGGAAAATAAAAAATGATAATAATAAAAAAAACATAAATAAAAAAAATAATAATCATAAAAATAATAAAAATAAAAATCTGAAATTGAAGAAAAAAAGAAAAACTAAAAACAAGAAGAAAAAAAAACAGAAATAAAAATTAAAATAATAAACAAGAAAAAAAATTAAAGCAAAATAATAAAAAACAGAAATTACAAAAATATATATAAATAAAAAAATGTTTATAAAGAGGAAAAAAAATAAGACAAAGATGGGGAAAAAACAGAAAAATGTATGAAAACAGAAAAATCAAATTTTAAAAACAGAAAAAAGGGAAAGTTAAAAAACAGAAAAACAGTTTTTGGAAAAAGGGAAAAAACACAAAGAGGAGGGGGCCATCAGAAGGGGGGATTTTCCTTTCTTGGCATGAAAAAGTTCTCAACAAGGGGGCCCAACTTTGGCTTATCTGACGCTCTCAAGAGTGTAGGGAGTTCTGAAGGAGGGGATCGGGTCTTGATGCTGGGGGAGGAGGAGATTTTCCTTCTTTTGCTCGTAAAAGCGATAGAAGAGGAGGAGGTCGGAAGGTCGTTTCGAGAAAACTCCATGCGATCACGGATCTTTTTAAAAAGGCTTTCTCATCTTTTTCTAAGGGAACAAAAAGAAAACACCACACCATGGGATAAAGCGTTGGAGTAGGAGGAGAATTTGCCTGGGCCCTACACAAGAACTTCGACGCATACTCAGGAAAGACCCCATATAGGTACGTAGAAATCTTTTACAAACTCAGGATATTAGAATGCATCCTCCATGAAACTCGTAGTTTGATCTTTTCGGTGTTTATAAACTTGAATGTTGTCTAAAATAATGGCTGCATGGGAGTTTTTCTTTTCTGAATGATCCAAGAAAGACCAATAGAACACTGTTATGCTTGATGTCACGCACACCTTGATAATGGGTTTAGGTCCCTTAGCTTCTTAGAGTCTTGGCACTGTGATTGTGGTATATCTAGTCATTTATGCAAATAAATCAGTCGTTGTAACGACAAAAGCTTTACCTTAGTTAATTTGCAAAGATTTGAGTTGACGTATGGCTTTAATTCATTACGCCCTTGAGATATTCTGCCAAGACAAATCTGGTATAGACCTGGTCGCCTAGATTCAAAGTGATAATGATACCATTGATCGTCATCGCTAAGGCTACTGTAAGCTCGGATCTTTGCACGAGTCAATGAATGACCACCTATCCTAAGTAATTACAGAGTTTGGATGGGTACTAGCCATGGTGTCTTACTATTCATGGATCAGGAAGTGATATCGTTACCCATGAGGATCACACATGTTGCTCAAAGGATATGGTTGATGTTGTTGAGACCTTTTGATAAATGAACAAAGGGGTGTACACGGTGTAGACATCCAGAAGTTCCACCCCAAACGTTCTATGGTGAATGATGAACTCGATTGATCAAGAAAATAGGGACGTTAATGGTTAGTTATGTAACAAAAGTCAGACGTTGGCTCTCAAGACTTCAGCTCGTGGGTGTAGTGATGTGCCATGCAGAGGTCATGCAATCCTCACAAAAGCCCAAGACCCTGCCTCATTTGGGGTACCCGAATAGTGCATCATTACCAGTGGCAGGCTCATTCCCTTGGCCCATGAACTGCTACCATGCTTTGTGAGATCCAAATAATCACGAGAACAACATGCCCATGCAACAAATCACACATCAATAACAAGAATCACATGGGAGAATAATGCAACTGCACTCTAATGCTGCATGAATGGCATTCAGAGGCTCGCATGCACTAGACCATGCCCATCACTGTTTGGCTTGCTGCGGTGGAATGCTTGGTCATGGATCCAATGTTCAAAGGTCGAAAACAATGGCAATATTTGATCTCAAAACAGTCGAGTTCGCCATCCATGGTCCCCCGGTGAATTTTGCAAAATGTTGGCCTTGGGAATCAAGTAGAATACATACACATATTGTTATTCAGGCACGTCTAGGGACCGATGGTCAAGAGTGGGGTGCGCGCGGTTTCATGGTCCGGCTACAAAACTTGGATGATCGCTTCCTTATTTTGGTGAAGGTAAATATGGGCAGTCCAGTGTGCCAAAGCAACTAGTTTTTAGTGCCATAGCGTGGGCTAGGCAAACGATTGCATCCGATGTCTCCATGGCTTCCTCTAGAATAGTTGCCATTGCTACAAGACATAATGTTACTCACATAGTAGAGGTCTAGAAACACAGATTCAGAAATGAGTGGTTAAATGGTGTATACATATATGGGATGCAAAAATTTCCAATCACGGATTTTTCAATAATGGCTGGGTCACAAACAGTAATGCGCCCATGTTGAGCTTCCCAGTCAGGATCTTAATCACATGGGAATTCTTGAAGTTGATTGGCAAGACCATCAAGTGTTCTCGTTTGTTTTGATGAAGGCTTGGTTAATCTCTTGCAGCCAAACAAAAAATGTCCATATGTCTCTGGACTTGGTCCCCTTCTACTGCATGACTTGGAAATAGGGTACATCCCGGCCTCAATTATGAATCCGAACTCTTGGGCAAAGGGGTATAATACATGGCAAAAAGGATAACTTTGGTTTAAAGTCCCTTTGAACAGAAAAGATAACGTACGCGTGCACGTGTACCAATAAATATGACCTAAAACCATTCACCTATATCCCATGCAACCTGCATGCAAGTCTAACCCATACCCACATGAGCCCCTTTAAATAAATTTGCACCATTCAAATCAAAGTGGGAGCATGGCCCAGTCGGTTTGTTGGTTGCATAAGGTTCCTTAGACTTCAGTTTCGATCCCCTGGGGGCAGCAATTTCCTTTTAAAACCTTCTTAGGTATCCCTCCCTAGCAGCTGAGCCTGGCTCAAGGCGGTTTCCCTATGCATCAGCTCCAGACCATGCAAAAAAGGCAAGTAAATCAGTGACGGGCCACCAATAAATGGCACTCAAAGCCATGCAAGCACCATGCATTTTGGATGATTCCAAGGCCATGCAAAATGACGATGTGCCCTTTGTCAACTTAGGTCACTACACCTGAAAATCTGAGTAGTGAAGGAGGTCCTTTGTGTGCATGACTCACTGGATTTAACATGCGTCAAAATTATATAATCTGGGAAAAAGGCGTACGTCAATATAATTCTTGAGGGAGTTAAGTCAACTTTAGAGAATGGGGTACCTAAATTGGAAATCCAACGTAGTGGATAGCTTGTGGCCCACACATCGTTTGGCTCTTTTTAAATACCCAAGGTGGCACCCCTAATAGGCTAATACTACTAATTAGAAGGGATCAGTGTCTGTAAACGAAAATTCTGTGCACATCCAGAGATAAATTTTGTTGGGATTAATTAAAAGATAGGGAAACAAGGCATAATGGGTGGCATGGCCCAAATGGTTAAGGCGATGTATGCCTACGTCCATGTCCCGTGCTCGATTCCTCCCTCCCATCATTTTGTTCCAAAAATTTCATTTCAAGTGCTGCTAGCATGTTTCTGACATGGCATAAAAAAGTGTTAACTATTTGGCTGACATGTGGCTCTGTTATGAGGACTATTGAGAATTGCTGCAATCTGGTCCTGAATTCTCTCCATTTCATGAACGTCCTAATATGGCCTTTTATAATTAATTCGTCTAATTTAATCATAAACCAAGTCCATTCAAATTAAAATTAATTCTTCTTCCTTTCAAACCAAAATTGATTCTTCTTCCTTTCAAACCAAGCATTTCATTTTTAAATCAAATTCTTTTTCTTCAAATAAAATCAAGTTAAACTCTCTTTCTTTAAAAGTTAAGTATTCCTTGTTTGAATCAAATTCTCTTTCTTTAATTCCCAAATCATGTTTAATCCTTCTTTTAAATTTTAAATCAAAGTTCACTTCAAGTGCAAGTCAAATTCATTTCAAATCAAGTTCGTTCCAAATCAAGTTCTTTTTCCTTAAATCAAATTTTGAGTCAAATTCATTTCTCATTTCAAATCAAACCCAATTGTTTTCTTATCCCTTTTCTTTTTAAACCAATTCTTTTTGGGAATCACAAGTCTCACACAATGAGCTCTAAATGGGAAACTGGCCATCTACACTGTTGTTTGATATTTAGAGATTCATATGGATCCCAGTGCGGCTTACGTTTGCCTTGGATCCTGTGCATATGTGGACTAAGGATCCCTCCCTAAAATATTTTCAAAATACCCTTTTTTTTCAAGCAACTCAAAAGTCAAGCCTTCACACACCAGAATTACGTAAGCCTTGAGTTTCCCATTGCACCGGGGAATACATAGGAGCAAGATTGAGTCCTGTCAGGCTAACCTCCCTCAATCTATTTATTTTCACATTAATTAAGGGATCAAACAATTTTCAAAAATCATACACTCAGTTTAAGGGTACCGTTCTTTGGAACGGGAGAGTGGGGTGCCTAACACCTTCCCCGCTCGTAACCGACTCCCAAACCTAAATCCCTTCCTCGAGTCGATTTTTTTCCAAATCTTTTCCCTAAAAATAAAATTTGGTGGCGACTCCACATTAATCATAAAAAATCATTTTCAAATTTTAGCGAGTTCGTCGTCTCGTCAAAATTATGGTTGCATTAACCTTGATTGTAATTGGCTTTTTACACCAGTTTTAGAACTGATATAGATATAGGCAATATGGTATCTAACAACTTTACACATTAGTTCCTCAACCGATATAAAAATTTAAGTATTTAAATTGGTTGTAACAATAACCAATATAAATCCCAAATTCTAAATCCAAAAAGTTAACTTTTTACATCGATTATTCCTAAAATTGATGTAAAAAGTAAAAAAACAAACAGCTTTGAAAAAGTTCTCAATCATTATCCTAGGACATTGGAAATGTCTAGCCATGTTTGCTCCAATTTATGCTTGCCAAGATCACTCCATGGTTTCTTCTAATGTATGAATCGTTTAGCTCATCATCTTTACTTCTTCCTCAAGTCATAAAATATCATTTCAACTTTTCAATAAATGATTTTTATTTATTATTTATTTGTAAATCTATGAAAATGAGAATTATGCAGTAAGAGAAACAAAAAGGAAAACAAGAAAATGGTAAAGGATATCAATCCATGGGTTGCCTCCCATGTAGTGCTTGTTTAACGTTGCAAGCTTGACATTTTAGTCCTTAAACAAATTAAAAATGACTTTTTTATCTTGCACTTGCAAAATAAGTTCTCATTGTTTCACATCAATTAAGGCTTGTCCCATGGAAAGGAATGGTCTTCCCAAAAATAAGTGGTATTTCTGCACCTTCCCAAATGCCAAAGACTACAAAATCAGCTAGAAAGGTGAGTTTATTAACTTTGACAAGAAGATTTTTCACTACACCATAAGGATGCTTATTTGATCTATCCGCCGATTGAAAAGACTTCACAATAGGCTTTACCTCATGGATTTCTAGTCTTTTCATGATAGTTAAGGGCATTACACTGATGCTAGACCCTAAGTCACACAATGCATTTTTAATTTGCACATTATCAATAACATTAAATTTTTAATGGTCTCGAATCTTTGAGTTTTTGAGGTAGTTTCTTTTGAATGATGTCATTACACTCTTCCATAAAAGCTATTGTTTCATCTTCTTTTTCCTTCTCCATAGGTGCTCAGGATGAAAATTTAAGGAAGAATCATCCTTATATTGAACTTCTACCTTTTTATCAAAGCAATTTTTTATCAAATAATCAATGTGTTGCTCTTTTTCTATCTCTAGATCTGTAGCTTTTTGTACTTTTGATGGTTCAGACTTTACAAATTTTTCACCCCTCGTAGTAATAGTCATGCATTTCTCCTTGAAATTTACCATTATATCACTTGGAGAATTACTATTAGTTCTCTCTACCAACTGTTTAGAGAGTTATCCCATTTGATTGTCAAGATTTTTAATAGGAGCTTAAGTAACCTATATGAATTGGTTGAGAATATTCTTAAGATTAGAAGACTTATCTTGAGATGTAGCTAGTTATTGTTGAGAAGATTGATTCTACACATGAGGCCCGTTCCTCCAAGAAAAGTTAGGATGATTCCTATAGTTGGGATTATAGGAATTTGAGAATGAAGGACAATTAGGTCTTTATCCTTGATTAATGTAGTTGACTTTCTCTTGATTGTATGCTTCTATCAAGTTGGTGTCACAAAAGTCATTCTCATGGTCAGCTCTGCAAAAGTCACATGTTAATACTTTAGTTGTTGCGTAACAATCATATTGAAGACTTATAATTGCTTTGTTAGAGCTTTTAATTGTTGCGATATCAATTTTCTTTGAGCAAGTAACACATTTTGTGTATCAAACTCCATCACACCTCTTTTCACCATACCTCTATCACTTGATGTTTGATATTCATTATAAGCCATAATTTCAATTAATTTAATGACTTCTTCAGTAGTTTTGGTGTTTAAAGATCCTTCAACTGATGCATTTGATGGATATCAGAAAATCCATGATGAGGAAACTTCCTTCAGAGCTCCTTAAATCGTTTCCAAACTTCATGTAATGATTCCCCTTCTTTTTGAGAAAAATAAGAGATTTCTCCTCTTAACTTATTGTATTTAGATGGAGGGAAATATTTTGTGAGAAATTTAGACATCAATTCTTCCCAAGTTGCAATATTTCCTCTTAGTTGAACTTGGAGCCAACACTTAATGTGATCTCTTAAAGAGAAAGGAAATAACTTCAATCTTATAGCATCTTTCGAGACTCCATTCAATTTGATAGTATCACATAATTGGAGAAAATTTGCAATATGAAGATTAGGATCCTCCAACTCACCTCCCCTAAATTGATCTTGTTGAACTAGATGCAGAAGAGTTAGCTTTATTTCAAAGTTATTTGCCGCAATTGTGGTCTCACAATACTTGAATTACATCCTACAAAGTTGGGAATAACATATTCTTCCAAAGTAATTCTCCGATTATGATTATATTCTTCCGTGCTTGACTCTTGTGCAAAATTTTCTTCTTCAAATTTTTGTGATTTTTTAAGGCTTCCTTGCTACGCCTTCTTTCTTTTAGCCTTTTTTTTATTTCTTTTTGCAAGGTTTTCAATTTCTGGTTTAAAAATGAGACTTTATCCACTGTAACTTCCATAAATGAAATCAAACAAGGTTAATAACTCAGAATAATTAATTTGAAAAATAGAGAGAAAAATGAAAAAAATTAGAAAAATGTCCAAAGTAATAGAATTCAATGTACTTATCAATATTGAAAGACAAATTGCCGACAACGATGCCAAAAACTTGTTAGTAAAAATGATGGTAGTGTTCCATATCATTTCAAAAGTAAAGGATGAGTGAATATCGTTCCCATAGAGATTTGGTTCAAGTAGTGATTTTCCAATCTTTTTACTATTTGGATAGAATATATGGAATAATTAACATTGACATGAATCTAAATGAGCTATGAAGTATAAATTCTATATCTAAGAAGCCAGAATCAACAATGAACTAAATTACAAAGAAGAAAATTCATGTAATAGCTATTTTTTAACTATTTTCTAACAATACTAAGTTCATGTCACAACAATTAAAAGCAATTAATACAACAAGAGAAAAACAATCAATATATCAAAGTGTTAAGGTTAGAGTTCACCTAACCTTCATCATTTATGCAACCTAAATTGTCACTCTAATTCAAGTTTTAAAAATATAATTGAAGATCGAATTCACTAAATTAGTTGAAGTTCAATTCCTTGACTCAGCAACCATTTCCCCCAAATTAGAAATCCTAATTCCTGAAAAATTCCTAACTAGAGCAAGCGTTTGGTTCCAGAACTTTCAAGCCCTCATAATTGTTGATCTCTATTCCTAGAGTATCCTCAATTATGTTGTTCATCTTAATTCCAACTTCTATTCTAATTTTTCAATTGTGAAAAAAGTTCTAAAATCAACTACAAATTCATTGAAGCATTCAGAATAAAGAGAAACAATCAATTTAAAGAAGATAAACTTGAATTAAATGCAACAAATTCATATTACAAGAAGGTTTCAGTTAGGATTCCTCTTTCCTTAACTAAAAGACTAGTTGCACATAGTAGAAATGAAGAAAATAAGAAAAGAAGAAAAGATCATGTAAAACTTCATAGAGCTTGATGAATCTTGCACTTTGATCCCTCAAATCTGCAGATTCTTCACTCCAAGAGTTGCACCAAAAATAATTTGGGAGAGAACTTCTGTTTTCAATCGTAAAAAACTATCAAGAAATGAGAGAAAATGACCTTTTATAATGTCCAATAAATCGCGTTAGTTGTAAAATTTGGTGTTAAGTAACGCAGACGCTATAAAATGTTTCCTTTTCTCCAAGATTTTGTGTTAGAAAATGCAAAATATTGTGTTAGACAACGCAAAAGTAATAAAATACTCTAATCATTTTATTTTTTTGTTTGCCTGAAAAAAATGATCAATTCAAACAATAAATAACATTCTAAAAATTCAAAGAACTAATCGTAAAACTTCTAGAAAATACTATACTACTAAGAATTTCTTCAAGCATTCAAAGTTCAACAATTATTTATGAATTACACCTATTTTCTTGTGAAAATGTCCTTTATATGCCTCAAATATCATTCAATAAGTGTTATGTTTGACACTTGTCAATGGGTTTAACTGCCACAAAATTTTAACAAATAAATATGTAAAAATAAAGTTATCTATTTGTTAATACAGTAAACTATTCCTTTCCTCCTTTTAACATTAAATCATTCCTAGTAGCTAGCTATTTTTTATTTAACTAAAAAACCTAAAACATCAACATCCAAAATAATTATAAGCATAATTTAGAGAAAGATTAAAGTTTTCAATGTAATACTAACTATATGGCATCCATCACCCGAAAAAGCTAGTTAATTTCATAAATCTAGAACCAGAGTTGCTCAATAAAAAATTTTGCAACTACAATGAAATTCAAGTTTTCCTTCTTAAAAATTATAACCTACTTTATCAAAATTCATGCAACGATTGAAGTTTAAATGCAAGTTCTTACAAGAAACTTATATGTTCTTTCTAGATAATTAAACAAAATGAAGTTGAAAATTATATAGAAAATACCCTTAATTATTAGCAAGATAGTGTATGAATATTTGAGATGTCTTAAATAATATTAATTAAGCATAGAATACCCTTAATTACTAACAAAATGAATGTGTGAATATTTGAGATGTCATAAATAACATGTTCTTTGTAGCTAATAATGAGTTTGGGTCTTTATTAACCATTGCTATTGTAGATTACGCAAAAATGATTCCATCGTTTATGTAAAAAAAGGTAAGCCAAATACTATGAAACCAATTGTAGAAAGGAAGTTAACACTAATTAATACAATTTGAAAAGGATATGAATAAAACTTGAAAAAAGATGGCATGATTAGCTATATATAGGAATAATGAGATATGATTGCAAACATTATGAATAAATTAAAATATATTTGCCAAAGACCATTGAAAATAAATAATTAGAGAGAGATTCAATAATGAAAGTTTGTCATTTCAAAATTTATCTAAAATTAGAGAGATTTAATTCGAAAAAAAAATAATTTCTAATTTTTATTTTTTTAATATACGAGAAAAATTCATAAATTTCTAAATAATTGATTTATCAATACAAATTATTGGACTCTAATACGATACCATAACTAATCAAAATGTAAAAAATAGAAAGGTTAAAAATACAAGAATCATGAAAATAAAAATTAAGAACTTATTAGTGGTTTAATAAAGTAAAATGAAAAATTGAATTGTTTGAGCCGAAGAACCTAGTAGTGGAAACCAAATTTGAAAAAACTAGTAAGAGAAGATGTTGAAATATTAATACAAGTACAAAACAGTTGGTGAAAAGTTAAAGGGAGGGACATAAAAAATAGAAAATCCTAACCATTCATTGATTAGAAATTATTTCATTAACACTCTTCTTCTACCACTAACTGAATAAGAACCACACAAGCAAAATCAAAATCAATCCTTAAATCCCATATTACACTATAAGATAGTAAGACATTCTAGAAAACATAACACCACTATTTACATTTAAAGCATCCATTTTAACTGCATTAAAAGATCATACAAAATATAAGCATAATGAAAAGCAAGACCCATTACCAAGGAAAACTGAAGTTAATAGAACAAATTCAAAATGATAAAATTGACAATTTACTGGTTGAGAATCCACCTTCTTCCTCTAACTCAATATTAATTAGCCTAATGAAACGTCATTTTCCCACGTTTTCAATTCCTTTCCAAAATCATTAAGAAGCAAACATAAACCAAAACAAAAACCCCAACCATCAATTGAAAAAAACCTTAAAATAGATATTAAAAATTAACAAATGAATCAAAGCATGACCACATTAGAAAGAAGAAGCACAACGTGATTGTGAGAGCAACTCGATGATGTCAAATTTCATGAATACCAAAAATTGAAAAATCTCTAAAACAATCGATGCTGAAAGAAATGAAGATCTTAGGTGTCGTAACCATAATTACATCGAGACGACGAACTAGCTAAAATTTTAAAAAGAATTTTTATTTCATAAGTGGAGCCGCCACCAAATTTTATTTTAAGGGAAAAAATTTGGAAAAACCCTAACTTGAGGAAGAAATTCTAGGTTCGGGAGTCGGTTACGAATAGGGAAGGTGTTAGGCACCCTACTCGCCCGTTCCAAAGAACGGTACCCTTAAACTGAGTGTGTGATTTATTTGAAACTGTTTAATCCATTTAATTAGAATAAAAATAAATAAGTTGATGGAAAATAGCCTGACAAGGCTTGATCCTGCCCCTACGTATTCCCTGGTGCAATGGGAAACTCAAGGCTATGTAGTTCTGGTTTTAAGAGACTAGATCTCTTGGGCGATGGAAAGACGATTTTAGGCAAAAACAGACATTTTGGAAACAAATTCTTTACAAAGTTAGTAAACAGTGATTTTCTATAATTGTGTGCTTGCGAAATCCAAACTGTCATAAGCCGCGTACGAATCCGCATGAATTAAGACATGGAACAGTAGAGAAGGCTGCCTGTTTGTATTAAAATCCATTTGCACAAATTTTAGAAAATTAAAACAGACATTTTGGAAACAGATTTTTTACTGAGTTAGTAAACAATGATTTTCTACAATTGTGTGCTTGCGAAATCCAAATCGTCGTAAGGCACGTCTGAATCCGCACGAATTAAAACATGGAACAATAGAGAAGGCTTCCTGTTTGTTTTAAAATCCGGTTGCACAAATTTTATAAAATTAAAACATACATTTTGGAAACAGATTTTTTTACAGAGTTAGTAAAAACAAAGATTTGGAAGAAAATTGGACTTGATTTATTAGTTAGAGAAAAAAATTGGGCTGGACCCAAATTAAAAGAAAGTGAAAGAAAGGAATTGAGTTTAAGTGAAAAGAGGGGCTTGGGCTTGACCCATAAAAAATTGAATTTGATTTCAAGAAAAAGAGATTGGGCTTGACCTAAAAGAAATTGATTAAAGAAAAAAATCGGGCTTGACCCAAATTAAGTAAATCAAAATTTGATTTCAAAATTAAAATAATTCGGCTTGACCCACAATAAAAGAAAAATGATTTAGAATTAAAGAAAAGAAATGGTGTTGGCCCAAATTAAGGAAAATTGATCAAGATTAAAAGAATTGGGCTTGACCCAATTTGGAAAAATAAACTTGATAAAACATTAAGTTTATTTCCAATTAAAAGGATTGGGCTTGATTTTGAATGAAAAATGAATGTGGTTTGATTTAAGTAAAAAAAATTTAATTTTGAATGAAAAAGAATTTTTTTTTACCCCCATATTAACAATTTCAGTCACTTCTTTTTGTCATGGTTTGGGCCCAATTGGGATTGGCCCGACCCAAACAATCAGTAGGACCCAATTGAACTGGACTTACCTCGTTTTAATCATGGCCAATAGTACGGCCTAAATTGAGAGATAGACATCATGACTCCATTTAGTGGCATGGGTTCATTCTAGAGACGGAGGTAGCTTAAGTACTGGAACTAGCGATTTCACCCAATTTACTAGAGCATAGAATGGTCAAATCCAAGTTACTTAGGTGTCTGGTATGTAGGGCAATTAAATGTCGGGCATCCGTCAGCATAGTCCCAATGAGAATAGGTAATAAACATAGGCCTCTTTGGGATGGATCGAAGATGCCTAAATAGAAGGGTAGCTGGCCCAGGCCTTGATTATTGATCAATTTAAAATATGAGAATGTGTTTTCTAGGGATCGAGCTCAGAACCTATGATTTTACCTAAAGGGAGACCACTACTTAAGTCAGATTTGATTTAATATTTTTTTTATTCCCAGATTTTGTTTAGGCGCTGACGAGATGCTCATGAATAGAGAAAGGAGAGTTTGCTTGACTTTCTACTATTTTATTTCAGAACGTGGGGAACATCTTCCAAATCAGGACTTGGGTAATCATCTTCACATTCTGAAGGTAGCTTTACCCATCACTATATGGGATATTCTAGCTTCTTAATCAGTGGCTCCCAAATAGCCTAGTCTCATCCTATGTCCATGCCCCTGTAGCTTAAATTTTTCAAGGCCCACCCATTATTGACATATGAAACGTGCTCCACATCATTGAAACAAAGAAATGCCTACAAAGTTAGACACGTGTGTGCGGTACCTACCTCGAGTAGGTGTGCATGAATTGGGTTTTTTGTCCTCGGTGTAGAGAGTATATCCTCATATTTTCTCAACCTTTGGGCTTTACTCATTGCACGTCCCGTCCCAGCAACCGTAGTGTGCATAGTTTGGTGGGCGGCTTTTTGTAAGGGTAGCTGTTACGAATTTCATGTGGAAGGCAGGAACCTGATTCGTTTACCTGAGATTCTTGCTTGAAGCCAGGACCAGTTTCCACTAAGTACAGAAAATTTCCGAGCCCTTTTTGCATGGGATTTGACTCTGCATTGAGGAACCTTACGTGCATGGAGTAGCCTCTTCCTTCTCAGTCAGATTGCTATTATAGCTTATGCCATATTCAACACCTGAATATGAAGGGAAAGGGACATTTTCCTATTTACTTTAGCTGTAGTCACGACCTTGGCAAAGACAATGATCAAGATGATCTTAGCATATGCAGTTTTCTTATTCGGATCCTATTTAAAATGAGCACAAGGCACTATACTCGCAGCTTAATCACAAAGCTGTGGTAGGTTTTTTTTTTTTTTTTTTGCGGAATCCTTTGTGTGGACTCCAAAACCAGGCCCTGTAGTAGCATCAAGCATACGACTAATTCTACCAAAGCATTACTCGCCATTGTTTTGGTTCTCATCATGGATTGGATCCTCTTACAGACCCGAACCTAAACAAAGGTGAATGGCTCATCAATAGCGCCAACTCAGGTCATTTGGATTGCAACCTGGTGGCATTGGTTCTTTAATCACCAAATAATCCACGTACCGGCTGGTTCCACCGAGAATCTTGTATAAGATTTATCAAGTGAAATTCATCTATGATTCACATATACCACATGCTGCAAGTTTGACACCTTTAGAAACTGGTTGTACATGTTATGGTTATGGTTTAAAGAGTCCATGGGAGAGAATTCTCCTAGGTGATACAACCAATGACAAAGCTAGATCTGTACCTTCTGACTTACCTATCGTTCAGCCAAGCATTATAGAAATGAACGCGCATGTACCACAGTCATTGCAACTACATTCTTAAATATTTCGTCATGGTGCGACGTCTTTATGAAAGAAAATTATACAATCCATACAACCAAAAAAATCATTTAGCTGGACTTGAAAGCATAATCAGAAATAGAATATCTTCCTAACCTCGATAATACTTACTAGGAAGTATGAATCTTCTTTCTTGAAGTGGAGCAGCGGTTGATCCTTCTCTTCTGGCAGCAATGGTGCTAATTCAAGACTAGACAACCGGGAGGGAAGAGAATCGTCGAGAGACCGAGAAGAACAACACCTCCCTTGCTAAAAATCCAAAGAAACCGAATGGTGAATGCTTTAAGTAGAGATCCTTCCTTTAGCTACTGGATCTTCTTCAGAAGCTCCTCCGTTAGCCGGATCCTTATTTGTACCAACTCATGCTCATGTCCTCACCTCTCCCTAAAATTTGCAGAAGGTTTGGATGATGTAAGCCGTAAATCTTCAACTTCCGTGATTACCCCTGCCACCAGGACGTGAGCATGTTCCCTTTTTGTGGGAGAAATGCTTCCTAAAAGCTCCATTGAAAAAAACAATGAGAATTTAAAGGAGCGGAGGGAATTTTCAAGAAGTTGCCTCAAAACAGAAAGAATGGAGGTCCCGAAAATCTAAGAGAGCTCCCCCCTTTTCTTCCATAATTTCTAAAAAAAAACCACCTGCCTAATTTTCTCTTTCTCCTTTTTATAGCCTAACCTTGAGGTAACTATTTTTTGGTCAAATTGTAATCGTCCCAATTTTTTTTTTCCTTTTTCTCTTTTTTTTTCTTTCTTTCTTTTTTCATTTCTCTTTTTTATTTTATTTTTAATCTTTAGTTTTTTATATTATTATTATTTTTATCTATTCTTTATTATTATATTT
This sequence comes from Canavalia gladiata, assembly GCA_037954105.1. Lineage (NCBI taxonomy): Eukaryota > Viridiplantae > Streptophyta > Magnoliopsida > Fabales > Fabaceae > Canavalia > Canavalia gladiata. The sequence goes on along the minus strand of CM075658.1, from coordinate 41,071,212 downwards.
TTTTATTTTTCTATTATTATACTTTTTTATTTTCCTTTTATTTTTCATTCCATTTTTCTTTTACATTCTTATTTATTTCTTCATATTTACTTTTAACATTATTTTTCTTCTCTTTTCTTCTTGAAATTCTTTATTATTATTTTTTCAATTTTTTTCCTCTTTTTTTTTTTGGTTTTTTGGAAATTTTCTTCTCTCTTTTTATTTTTATTGTTTTAAGCTAACTTTGCCTATGTTTAAATAATTCCTAACTAACTAAAAAATTTCCTTTCTTTTTATTTTTCTTATTTTTATTTTTATCACTTTTATTGATTTTTTTGTTTTGGGAATTTTTGTTTATTTATTTATTTTATTTGTTATTATTATTTTTTGTTAGCATTGTTTTTTTTTCTTTTTTCATTGTAAAACTCAACTCTGTTATTGACTCTTGATCACAAGATACAAAACCTGAACACCATCAGCTTATCCTACAAACAATACATTCTAGATTCTATTTAAGGACATGCATCAACATCAAGCAGAAGTATGAATTGCTTTAAAATATTCACATATATGAACACTTGAAGACCTTAAACTTTTAGAAATGCATGATCATACGCAATATAAACCAAAACCAACATATGACTTAAGCAACGTCTTAGTTGAACAATCAGATCTTGATCGATTGAAGGATGGATTCAAGTATTCGAGGTCTTACTTGAAACTTTTCTGATGTGCTAACTTTGTGATTCGTTCTCGTACCTTCAAAACCAAGGAGAGTGAAGATTGGTTGCAAGATCCCTCCTTTTTTCCTCAAGATCTTCAGTCTCCGTCTCTGTCTCCAATTCTTTATGATGCGTGTTAACCAAGTCTTTACTTTGGAGTTGGTGGCTTCTTCTTCAACTTCAATGAAGTAGATCCTTGTGTGAGGTTGACTGCACAGCCTGTGGAATTTCTTCCTCTAAGGTTGAAACTAAAGCAGAGGGAATAGAGCCAGCCCTGAATCTAATGAACACCATCCGATCTTAAAGCAAGTGCTCAATGGAGGAATCCCACAATGACCTCGCATTGCCAAATCTTCTTTGGATCCCCCTTTTCCCCAGAAGAGCCTCTGATCTCCTTTTCTTCAATAGCCGAATCCCCCAACAACTTTTAACTAACTTTTTTTTGTTCCCCCTCCCATTTCAGTTTTTCTCCTTTTTTATTATTATCCTTTTTCCTTTCCTTTTCTTTATTCTTTTCAGTTCTTTTTTATTTTATTTTTTGTTTTCCATTTTATATTTTTTTTCTCTTTTTTTATTATTTTGGATTTCTGTTTTATTTATTATTTTCTTTTTTCATTTTTCCTTGTATTTCCTTTCTTTATTTTTTATTCTAACTACTTCTTAACTAATCTTAACTTAACCTAACTAAGTCCTAACGTTCCAAAATTTTCTCTTTTCTTTCTCTATTTTTGTTATTTTTTGTTATTTGATCTATTATATCTTGTTTCTTTTTCTCTTTTTTATTATTTTTTCTTTTCTATTTTCATTATTATTTTTCTATATTGATTTTATTCTATATTTCATCTTTCTATATTTTTTGTTTTATTCTTTTATTTTTTATTTGTTTATCTTTTTCTGTTGAACCATTTTATACTAAATCATGATTTATTTTGGATTTTTAACCCTCGGACATAATTCGGTGTTCACACTATGATGAATGCATTCCATGAGATGATTTAAAAACTTTTGTTCCTCTTAATTTTTGATTTTTCTTTGACCTTTTCCTTTCCCGACAACCTTATAGTTGGTATAAGGGGAATCAAGATTCAAGACGAGCTGGACTGACTTTGTTTCTTGGTTTCTTGGTCAATTTCGAAATTTTTCTTTTCAAGATCTTTGAGACCCAACAGTGGTCAGCATTATTGAATAAGACACACTCCTTTGTTTTGATGGCATTTTGGCTAGCAGGAGGATGACTTTTTGGAAATAGTCATGCCATGTTGCGGTGGTAGAGGATTCATCCGATCGCCATGACTTTTCAAAATTAATCTTTTTATTTTTACATTTTTCACATTTTTTCGGCATGTGCACTATTGCGGTGTCCAATGTGATCTTGAATGGTTAATGGGAGGAAATGAAGAATTCTGCAAGTGATTTTAAGGTAGTGTATTTGAAAGGAAAGGGTGAAGAATGTTGGTTTGATTGCCCAAATGGAACCTTTTGATGAAAAATGTCAATGCTGCTTTTCATAATCTTGATTGTCAAATTAACCGAACTTGAGAAATGGCAAAAATTTTCCCGTAGTTTTATAAGACCTGAGGTGCAGAAATGTTAGCTTGTACTAGGATTCTTGATTGACCTTAACTCTTTGTCTGGGTTATTTTGATTTTTCAACCCAACAGGTCCTTTGTTCGCCTTAACTTTTTCCTAGGCCGCCTTTGCAGGTTTTCAACCTAGCCGACTCTATGCTTGTGTGCCCTAACTTTTGCTTAGGCCGCCCTTTGAGGGTTTTCGACCTAGTGGGCCTTTGTTTGCGTGCCCTAACTTTTTCCTAGGTCGTTCTTTGAGGGTTTTTGACCTAGCGGGCCTTTGTTTGTGTGCCCTAACTGCCCAGGTCGTCTTTGAGAATTTTCGACCTAGCAAGCTTTTTATTTGTGTGCTCTAACTTTTGCCTAGGTTGCTTTTGAGGATTGCCGACCTAGCAGGTTTTTCTTTTTATCCTATTTTTGCATGAATTGTTTTTGGAATCTGGCAAGACCTTTTCTGATCATAACTTTGTCGATTTATTTTTTTGAATTTTGACCCTGCTTTTGCCTAGATTAGTTTTTATTTTAATCTAGCGGGTTTTTCTTCCTCTTTTTTTTTGTTTTTCTTAAGTTTTGACCTTGATTTTGCTTGGATTATTTCTTGATTTTAATCCAGCGGGTTTCTTTTCTTTTTCTTTTTATTTTTCCTACTTAGATCTTTTATTTTGTCTTACTCGAATTTGTTTTGATTTTCAATTCAGCGGATCTATTTCCCATCCCTAAATGTTTCCTGGATATGAACTTTTGGTCTAGCGGGATATTTGTTATTTCTTTGTTGGACAAGATGTACGATGAATGGTGATTTGGATTTTGATTTTGTTTCCTCATTTAATCCTTCTCTTTGAATTTGATTAATGAGATGCTCAAAATTATTTATTACAACAATGGCATTGTCACCAACAAGTATTTGATTGTTTTAGGTATGGAATGAGAAGTGGGTTAAACAATGGAAAGAATGGTCAGCTTAAGAGAGAAAGCCAAATAATGTAAAACATATGCCCATGAAACCTGAAAAATGTAACTTTTGTATTACTATTTGAAATTTGTTACAAAAGATTGATTTTGAAAAGTATGAAAATCTTGAATGGTCATCTTGTCCCCTTTTTCTTTCAGCTTGCTAGTGGGCTCTCGTGATTTGGCAATGGATTATTTCCAACATTAGGGGCAAACTTTCCAAAATCCAGCCATTTAGCGTCAATTAGGCTTTGCACCTCACACTTCAGGGCTTGGCAATCTTTGGTTGAATGACCAATGGTCCCTGCGTGGTGGTCACACCTGACATTTAGATCATACCATTTAGGAAACGGCGGTTCTTGAGGCTTTAAAGGGTAAGGAGTGACTAGAGAGTTTTGGATTAGGCGAGGTAGCAACTCAGTATAGGTCATTGGGATAGGATCAAATTGAACAAGTTTTTTCTCCTTTCTTTGGCTTACGGTTTTGGCTTATGGCTTATGTTTGGGTCATGGCTTGTGTTTGGGCCATGTATGGTGTTGATGGTTGGATTTAGGTTGGATGGTTATAGGTTGGAGGGTAAGGTGTTTGATAGGCTGTAGCAATGTAAGGGTATGGTGTATAAGGTGTATATGGTGGTGGTTGAAAACTGGTTGGCCTATAAGGTGCCATCTGAGGTGCGTATTGGCCTTGACCAAAAGTCACATAATGGATCTCTCCTATTTTCTTCTTCCCTGATTCAGTGGAAGCGTTAATTGTCTCTGTAGACTTGTGCACGATCCTTCCATGACGCATGCCACCTTCGATCCTTTTTCCAATGATGATAACATCAGAGAAGCTAGCAGTCATACTGCCAATCATCTTCTCATAGAAAGGATCTTGGAGTGTGTCAATGAACATGCTCACTAGCTCCTTTTCAGATAATCGGGGTTGCACTTGAGCTGCTAACTCCCGCCATTGTTGTGCATACTGTTTGAAGGTCTCATCCCCTTTTTTGGCCATATTCTGGAGCTGAGTTCTGTCAGGAGCCATCTCTAGGTTATATTTGTATTGTCTCAAGAAGGAATCAACCAGATCCCTTCATGAACAGATGTGTCCGTTCCAGTTGGGTATACTAGTTGGTGGCTACCCCAGCTAAGCTATCTTGAAAGAAGTGGATGAGCAACTTGTTATGGTTAGATGGTTAGATGGTTCCTCGGGCACCCAGTTCCTTGATATTTCTCGAATTTAGGAACCTTGAATTTGGGAGGGATGATTACATTTGGAACCAGACATAGGTCAGATGCGTCTTTGACATCATAAGCACTCCCCTCGATTGCTCGGATCCTTCCTTCCAAGATTTTCCAATTTTCAGCACCTTCATCGAAAGGATGGATTAGGTATCCTCCTGGCATATTGTGAGGATGAAAATATGGTATGTATATAGGGTGAGGTCCTTGGGTGAACATAGAATTCATCTCCCCAGTGTTTGTTTGGTAGGTTTGGGTAAGTTCATGTGAAGTGGTTTTTGGGATAATATGAGGGATTCCCATGGTGTTTGAAGGTAAGTTTTGTGTTTGGGTTTGTGTTTGTTTCATGAAGGAGGGTGCATGAGGGAATCCAGGGTGAACTCACTCGATTTGTGAAGGTATGGTTAATGGTATAGGGTTTTGTGGATTGTAGCCAAGAGAATGTGATGGGCCAACTGGTTCCTCTGGAAGGGACACCCTTATGTCCTTCTATTTTGACGATTGGATGACCTCCATTAGTTTGTCCATTTGATCTTTCAGAGTTTTCATCTCATTTCTCAGCTCTTGTTTTGCCTTTCCAACTCATCCATGATCGTTGATTGTGATCAAGTTTTATAAAGGTGCCGAGAAAGTTATCTGTCTTCAATTTTTATTTTTCTGTAAAAATTTAAATAAAATTTTTTTAGAAACAATGTGAATGCAAAAATCATGCATGATAAAAATGTTAATGCTTTAGTGAGCATTAAAATGAGGGAGGTATGGGATGATTTTCCAAATCAATGATAAATTTATTTAATAAATGGATGAATGCAATGTTGGATGCACGAATAATTGGAGATTTGCAAGTTGACCATTTTGAAAATAATCTATTGCTTTATTTATTTTGTCTTCTTTTTGGATTTTTAATAATTTTGGTATTTTTTAGTTTTGCTAAAAATCTTTTGGTTTTGTTAAAATTTTCCTAAGTTTTCTTTCAAACATAAAAGCCTTCTTTATATTTTTTCTGAAATTTCTTTTTCTCTTTTTTGGATTTTTCCAAAATTTTCTCTCTTTGAATGAGAAATTATTTTCTAGATTTTCAAAAATTATTTTTCTTTTTCTATTTTTTCAAATTTTCGAATTCCCCCTTTTTTTATTTTAATAGGTTTAAGAGAAATTTTGCCCCAGTTTGGCTTATTAGTTTGAGAAGTTATATATTTTCTCTTATTTCTTTTATTTTATTTGTTGAATTTATTTATTTTTATTTTTTTCTATTTTTTCAGTTTCTAGATTTCTTTTATTATTATTATTATTATTATTTAAATTAATTTTAAATATTTTTGTGTTTATTCAAAATAAATATGCCTTCTTTGGTGTCTTGAGTGAGGTGTAGGCTTAAGATCCTTCCGCTATATGCACCTCATACAAGGTAGTTTATAATCTTAAAGGTTATGAAGGTCACTAAAGCCAAGTTCTAATTCCTGGTGCTTGCTACAATCGTAGAGAAGACTACCTGTTGTAGGGCACCAAGAAAAAGACGCACTCTAGCTGGGGTTTTCGTGATAGCTAGACGAGACGTGCAACTCAAGTGACACCACTAGACCCTTCTAGTCCTAGGTTTCGCTCAGACTCGGGTGTAGGGCCTCACTTATGTTATGCATGTAGGACTAGAATATATAGAATAACCTGCAATTTGAAACACAATAGATATATATATATATATATATATATATATATATATATATATATATATATATATATGTGTCTTCTACCTTAGAGTGAGAAACATACACATTTAAATGAATATAAGCATAACATCGTAAAATAAATAAAGGAAAACAGCGAATAAATAAAAAAGGGATCAACATGTTACACACTCAATTTAAAACAAGGTTTGACTCTTTAAGGTCCCTAGTGGAGTCACCATCTGTCGCAACTGTAATTACATGGAGATGACGAACTCGCTAAAATTTTAAAAAGAATTTTTATTTCATAAGTGGAGCCGCCACCAAATTTTATTTTAAGGGAAAACATTTGGAAAAACCCTAACTTGAGGATGAAATCCTAGTTTCGGGAGTCAGTTACAAATAGGGAAGGTGTTAAGCACCCTACTTGCCCGTTCCAAAGAATGGTACCCTTAAACTGAGTGTGTGATTTATTTGAAAACGGTTTGATCCCTTTAATTAGAATAAAAATAATTAAGTTGGTGGAAAATAGCCTGACAGGACTTGATCCTTCTCCTACGTATTCCCTGGTGCAATGGGAAACTCAAGGCTATGTAGTTCTGGTTTTAAGAGACTAGATCTCTTAGGCGATGGAAAGATGATTTTAGGTAAAAACAAACATTTTGGAAACAGATTTTTACAAAGTTAGTAAATAGTGATTTTCTACAATTGTGTGCTTGTGAAATCCAAACCGTCGTAAGCCGTGTATGAATCCACACAAATTAAAACATGGAACAACAGAGAAGACTGCCTGTTCCTATTAAAATCCGTTTGCACAAATTTTAGAAAATTAAAACAAACATTTTGGAAACTGATTTTTTGCAGAGTTAGTAAACAATGATTTTCTACAATTGTGTGCTTGTGAAATCGAAACTGTCGTAAGCCGCGTATGAATCCGCACGAATTAAAACACGGAACAACAGAGAAGGCTGCATGTTCATATTAAAATCCGTTTGCACAAATTTTAGAAAGTTAAAATAGATATTTTGGAAACAGATTTTTTAGAGTTAGTAAACAGTGATTTTCTACAATTGTGTGCTTGCGAAATTCAAACCATCGTAAGCCGCGTATGAATCCACACAAATTAAAACACGAAACAGCAGAAAAGGCTACCTGTTCGTATTAAAATCCGTTTGCACAAATTTTAGAAAATTAAAATAGATATTTTGGAAATAGATTTTTTTACAAAGTTAGTAAAAACAGTGATTGGGAAGAAAATTAGACTTGATTTAATAGTTAGAGAACAAAATTGGGCTGGACCCAAATTAAAAGAAAGTGAAATAAAGGAATTGAGTTTAAGTGAAAAGAGGGGCTTGGGCTTGACCCATAAAAAATTGAATTTGATTTCAAGAAAAAAGGATTGAGCTTGACCCAAAAGAAATTGATTAAAGAAAAGAATTGGGCTTGACCCAAATTAATTAAAATAATTGGGCTTGACCCACAATAAAAGAAAAATGATTTAGAATTAAAGAAAAGAAGTGGGCTTGACCCAAATTAAGGAAAATTGGATCAAGATTAAAAGAATTAGGCTTGACCCAATTTAAAAAAATAAATTTGATAAAACATTAATTTGATCACCAATCAAAAGGATTGTGCTTGATTTTGATTGGAAAGTGAATGTGGTTTGATTTAAGTAAAAAAAAATAATTTTGAATGAAAAAAATTTTTTTTTACCCCTATATTAACAATTTTAGTCACTTTTTTTTTTGTCATGGTTTGTGCCCAATTAGGATTGGCCAGGCCCAAGCAATCAGCAAGACCCAATTGAACTGGACTTACCTTTAGTGGCATGGCTTCATTCGAGAGAGAGTTAGCATAAGTACTGGAACTAGCGATTTCACCCAGTTTACTAGAGCATAGAATGGTCCAATCCAAGTTACTTAGGCGTTTGGTATTGTGTCTAGTTTGTAGCCAAATCCAAGTTACTTAGGCGTCTGGTATTGTGTCTGGTATGTAGCCCAATTAAATGTTGGGCATCCGTCAGCATAGTCCCAATGAGAACAGGTAATGAACATGGGCCTCTTTGGGATGGATCGAAGATGCCTATGTAGAAGGGCAGCTGGCCCAGGCCTGGATTATTGATCAATTTAAAATATGAGAATGTGTTTTCCAGGGATCGAGCTTAGGACCTATGATTATACCTAAAGGGAGACCACCACTTAAGTCGGATTTGATTTAATATTTTTTTGATTCCCAGATTTTGTTAAGGCGTTGACAGGATGCTCATGAATAGATCAAGGAGAGTTTGCATGACTTTCTACTATTTTATTTCAGAATGTGGGAACACCTTCCAAATCAGGACTTGGGTAATCATCTTCACATTCTGAAGGTAGCTTTACCCATCACTATATGGGATATTCTGGCTTCTGAATTAGTGGCTCCCAAATAGCCTACTCTCATCCTATGTTCATGCCCCTGTAGCTCAAATATTTCAAGGCCCACCCATTATTGACATTTGAAACGTGCTCCACATCATTGAAACAAAGAAATTCCTACAAAGTTAGACATGTGTGTGCGGTACCTACCTCGAGTAGGTATGCATGAATTGGGTGTTTTAGCCTTAGCGTAGAGAGTATATCCTCGCATTTTCTCAACTTTTGGGCTCTACTCATTGCATATCCCGTCCCAGGAACCGTAGCATGCGTAGTTTAGTGGGAGGCTTTTACTAAGGGTAGCAGTTACGAATTAGATGTGGAAGGAGGGAACCTGATTGGTTTACCTGAGATTCTTGCTTCAAGCCAGGACCCGTTTCCACTAATACAAAAAATTTCCAAGCCTTTTTTGCATGGGATTTGACTCTGCATCTAGGAACCTTACGTGCATGGAGTAGCCTCTTCCTTCTCAGTCAGATTGCTATTATAGCTTATGCCATATTCAACACCCGAATATGAAGCGAAAGGGACATTTTCCTATTCACTTTAGCTGTAGTTGCGACCTTGGAAAAGACCATGGCAAGGATGATCTTAGCATATGCAGTTTGCTTATTCGGATACTATTTAAAATGAGCACAAGGCACTATACCACCAACTTAATCACGAAGTTGTGGTAGGTTTTTTTTTTTGTTTTTTTTTTTTTTTGCAGAATCCTTCGTGTGGACTCTAAAACCAGGCCATGTAGTAGCATCAAGCATACGACTAATTCTACCAAAGCATTGCTCGCTACTGTTTTGGTTCTCATAATGGATTGGATCCACCCGAACCTAAACAAAGGTGAAAGGCTCATCAATAGCACCAACTCAAGTCATTTGGATTGCAACCTGGTAGCACTGGTTCTTTAATCGCTAAATAATCCATGTACTGGCTGGTTCTATCAAGAATTTTATATAAGATTTATCAAGTGAAATTCATCTATGATTCACATATACCTGAATGCTGCAAGTTTGACACCTTTAGAAACTGGTTCTACCTATTATGATTCTGGTTTGAAGAGTCCATGGGAGAGAATTCTCCTAGGTGATACAACCAATGACAAAGCTAGATGTGTACCTTCTGACTTGCCTATCGTTCAGCCAAGCATTATAGAAATGAATGCGCATGTACCATAGTCATTGCAACTACATTCTTAAATATTTCGTCATGGTGCGATGTCGTTATGAATGAAAATTATACAATCCTTACAACAACAAAAAAATCATTTAGCTAGACTTGAAAGCATAGTCAGAAACAGAATATCTTCCTAACCTCGATAACACTTACTAGGAAGTATGAATCTTCTTTCTTGAAGTGGAGCAGCGGTGGATCCTTATCTTCTGTCAGCAATGGTGTCGATTCAAGACTAGACAACCGGGAGGGAAGAGAATCGTCGAGAGACGGAGAAGAACAACACTTCCCTTGCTAAAAATCCAAAGAAACCGAATGGTGAATGCTTCAAGTAGAGATCCTTCCTCCAGCTACTGGATCTTCTTTAGAAGCTCCTCCGTTAGCCGGATCCTTACTTATACCAACTCACACTCATGTCCTTACCTCTCCCTGAAATTTTCGGAAGGTTTAGATGATGTAAGCCGTAAATCTTCAACTTCCGTGATCACCTTTGCCACCAAGACGTGAGCATGTTCCCTTTTTGTGGGAGAGACACTTCCCAAAAGCTCCAGTGAAAAAATAGTGAGAATCAAAAGGAGCGGAGGGAATTTTCAAGAAGCTGCCTCAAAACAGAGAGAACGGAGGCTCCCATAAACTAAGAGAGCTCCCCCTTTTCTTCCAGAATTTCTAAAAAAAAAAATCCCCCCACCCAATTTTCTCTTTCTCCTTTTTATAGCCTAACCTTGAGGTAACTATTTTTTGGTCAAATCGTAACCATCCCAACAACTTTTTCCTTTTTCTTTTCTTTTTTTTTTTCTTTTTTCATTTTTTTCATTTCTCTTTTTATTTTATTTTTATTCATTAGTTTTTTTATATTATTATTAATTTTTTATCTATTCTTTATTATTATACTTTTTTGTTATTTTTCTGTTATTATATTTTTTTATTTTCCTTTTATTTTTCATTACTTTTTTCTTTTACATTCTTATATATTTCTTCATGTTTACTTTTGTCATTACATTTCTTCTGTTTTCTTCTTGAAACTCTTTGTTATTATTTTTTCAGTTTTTTTTCTTTTTTTTTTTTGGTTTTTGAGAATTTTCTTCTCTCTTTTTTGTTATTTTTTTAGCTAACTTTACCTAATTTTAACTAATTCCTAACTAACTAAAAAAATTTCTTTCTTTTTCTTTTTCTTATTTTTATTTTTATCACTTTTATTGATGTTTTGTTTTGGGAATTTTTGTTTATTTATTTATTTTATTTGTTATTATTATTTTTTGTTTGCATTTCTTTTATTATTTATTTTTCTTCTTTTTTTATTATATATATATATAGATTTATTATTATTTGTATTTTCTAAATTTAGTTAATTTAATAATGACTTAATCCCAAACATAATTAGGTGTTCACATTAGATAATAATTATAAAAAAACCTAAAAAAAGAAGAACTCTTATTGATGAAAAATTGAAGAAATAACATAAGAGAGAAACAATAAAACAAGATTGAAGAGAGAATATTGGCGGAAAAGAAAAGGTGATGGTGTGGATTGATGTGAAGAAGACGAACTTGGAATCAAAGGGGCGCCTCTTAGAAGGAATGAAAGGGATTTAATTTAACAACTTATACCACGTCGGTTACTTTCTAAACTGATATAACTTGTCACTTTCTATATTGGTTAATCAACTAACCAATATAAAAAAAAATTATATTGAATATTATAAAATTGATGTAATAATTTTATTAAAAATTTACAAAATCTCCATCGTACTTTTTTTTATATTGGTTATTTATTAACGAATGTAAAACACTATTGTAAAATCTTTATTTTTTGCTAATGTCATGTGATGTTGGTGCACTTCTATGTGAGGAAGACCTATTCCTTGAAAATGGTTTCTCTCTTTGTAGAGAATGTCTTATATATTTGTTTAAGATCTATGTTTCTCTCAAAAAAGTTGACATCATCATTTGATGTCTCCTCTTCGTTATTATGTTCTCCATTTTAAGATTCATTAGTTTCAATTACTTGTTGGTTCCTTTTATGCCTAATTGAGTGTCTTCTTTCTAAGTTTTCTAAGCAATTTTCAAACCTTCTTGTTTAGGTTTGAATTACTTTATCTAGCCTTGAAACAACTTGCTCCATTTGGATCTTAGGTGAATATTTGTGAGTACTCATTTGTAAAGTAGAAAATTTCTCTCCACATCCAGGTTATTAGACTAAGAAAATTAAATCAAACAAAAAAAGGACAAATGTATATACCTAACTCCCTTGACCTTGTAAAAGAAGACGAAGTTAATGCTAGCAAATAGTTCTAAAAATCAAATTACACTTAGCACCCCTTAGTAAAACATAAAATCCTAGTAGAAGAATGAAAAATATGTTACTTCCAATTTGTTAGTTACAATGACTTTGTGGTTAGATGTAGATCGTCATAGGATAGTTTTCTCGTTAAAAAATAATATACTACATGAAAACCTACGTCCAAATATAATCTAAGTTAAATATTACATGTCCATTATGTCAACACAAGCTTAAACAAAATATCACATGCAAGACGGGAATGACCATATACTACATGAAAATGGTTTAGATTGGAGAGAAGAGTGTTAACGTTGAAGCATAGATGATAACACTAGAGTAGGAACAATAAAGAGAAGAGGAACACATCAGAAGTAGATGATAAAATTTCAATTAATTAATGAAGAACTTAAGATAAAAGTGATAAAAGATAAATGATAAGATAAATTTATGATAAAAGTGAATTGGAAAAGGAGAGAAGAACAAACTCGAAAGCAAAAAAGAAAAAATCTGGGTAAAACCCATAAAAAAATTAATATCCATAAAAAATGAATTTTAAAGAATACATGTTAATAAAACCAACTAAACAATAAATAAATGTAGCAATAAAGCCAAAATAAATACTAGTAAGATTAAATAGATGTATTAATAAATTGCGTAAATAAATTAGATAGATATATTTATTATTTACTTTTTAATTATATATTAATAAAATTCATAAAAAATCAAAAAATTTGTGATATATTATTTACTTTTATTTTTTAATTATATTGAAAAATAAAAAATAATTTTTGCATAAGATATTAAATAAAATTTAAAGATAAAATAAAATTAAAAATTTTATATATAAATTAATTTATAAGATCTATTTAATAAATTATTAAAATACTGTATTAAAAACGTAAATTACGTAAAGTTATATAAAATAAAAAATAATATAATAATGAATCCAATCAAGTTAAACAACTAAGAGGAGATGCCATTGAAAATGCTCCTGCAACCTATGAATTTTCTTATTATTGTGACTTCATATAATAGCCACTCCTATGTATTTTAATTTCTTTTAAATTAAGAAAGTGACAACAAACCATAAAGAGTACAATAGCCATTCCCATATAAAGATGAGAAAATAAAAAATCAATAGATAGCATATACTTTAATTCACGGTTCCAGACATTTTCTTTTTTCCTTTAAATATAGAGAGATAATTAATCAGGACATATTTCATGAAAAGAAAACCATAAAATATAGTTTCCTTAATTAATCATGTTGGACATATTTAAGGAAAAGAGAAATATAAAATATATTAAGGACAGTTAGAAAAATCATAAATATTATAACCATTCATTTTGATACCACATGTATAAATAAAAATAAAAATTCAGTAACATAAAATTTTGAAAATTCATATTGCATTAAAAATTATAATTTCAAATAAAATTAATTTTTTCCTTTTCTCTTATCCTTTCACACATATAATAAAAGTTTTTACGAGAATATGAGTAAAAATTGATAAATGCGTTTATAAACAGAGGAAAAATCCAATTTATACGTGTAAATTTGTAATGCAATATGTTTATCAAAATAAACTTGAGATTAAAAATTAGTTAGTAGGTAAAAATCATATTTTATTATTTTTTGTTAGGCCACCAGAAATTTCAACTCGGTAACTTCCAAGAATTTTCATTGGAAAATATTCTTAAAGTATACGCCTTATAAAGACAACTAGTGATAGATGGTCAACTTTATTAGATTAAACGGCAAATAGTTAAATCAATGCTATAATTAGATCAAGAGTATGCAGCTAAGGAAGCAATTATTGAATGGAAGTGAAGAAACCATTCCGTTTAGCAAATAACACTGTTTTAAGCCTTTCACCCGATTTCATTCTCCCAGAGGAGAAACGACCATGTCTTTCAGATGTTACCTCCATGCATCAAGTTCCCATCATTGATCTCAAAAGCTATGATGATGGTTTGATACAAAATATATCAGATGCATGCCAGAACTTGGGAATATTTCAGGTCATCAACCATGGTATTCCACCAGATCTATGCCAAAACGTATTGAATGCTCTGCTTAACTTCTTTCAGCTGCCACCTGAACAAAGAGCCCTTTTCTTCACAGAAGATCATTCTAAGCCTGTCAAAATCTTCAATTACTATTTCAAGGGTGATGACCAAAAGAAGGTTACTATGTGGAGTGAAACTTTCACTCACCCTTGGCATCCTACACAGGACTTTACCCATCACTTGCCAACAAATCCTCCTCAATACAGGTATGAGCAATGAGCATTCCCCTATTTAGAAACGGAGGCTTAAATTCCAATCACAGATTATTGAAGTCATTGATCATTTCTGTTAATTCAATTCTTGATTCTTCCAATTAATTTGCCAACAATCAGTCATTTTGGTTCTTGATCCATTTAATTTGGTTTCTAACAAATTAAATTTATTTATTAGATAATATTAAAGGAGTGAATCGACTGTTATATTAATTTTAGGAACAAATTGGTAGTTGTTAAAATAGGAACTAATATTTTTTTTTCTTTGTAATATCAATCGCTAAAGTGATGGTTGGTGCCAATTTCAGGATTATATTAATGTTTTACTCTGTTTTAAGGGGATCCACATGTAATTTTTTGTTCTTAATTTCTTTCACCGGTTTTAGAGATGTCTTCGATGAATATGCAAAGGAGATAGGCACCCTGATGAATAGGCTTTTGAGCTTGAGGTCCAAAGGGCTTGGACTAGAGGAGGGTTCCTTAGTGAAAAGGTTAGGTGATAGGCCCAATTTTTATTCACAAGCAAATTACTATCCACCATGTCCAGAACCAGAGCTCACCATGGGATTGAATGAACATACCGACATCACTGCCCTCACTGTACTACAACAATTGGATCGAGTTCCTGGCTTGCAAGTGAAGTGTGATGAGAATTGGATAGCAGTTGACCCTGTTCCTGGTGCCTTGGTCATCATTTTGGCTGATCAGATGCAGGTACACATAATGTCCATATAAAATTGTTTTATATTTATAACAGCTCACCATTTTATTATCAATGTAATATATCTTTGATTTCTTCCCAGTGTTAATTGATTAGATTGCATTATTCAAATATTAATTTATTATAACTTAAATAACATCAGGTGCTGAGTAATGGGAGGTATAAAAGTCCGGTTCACAGGGCAGTAACTAACAGGTTGCTTCCTCGGCTGTCACTAGCTATGTTTTATGCACCAAATGACGAAACAGTTATTGGTCCAATAGAGGAGTTGATAGACAAGGAGCACTCTCCCATTTACCGGAACTACAAGTACAAGGAGTATATGGAAGAATTTCGTCGGCAAGAGGGTAGTAAAAGGAGGAGGGTGAAGGAAGCTTTTAAGCTATTACACCAACCATCCTATTACTATTAAGATAAATAGTGCTGCCAGTTTGGTCTACCATAAGCTACAAAGGTGCATGTACTATCACAACAAAAGTATTGAGAAAACTCCATATTTCTCTTTACTCATGTGTCACACCAATAAGTCAACTCTATGGGCTTGAAAATCTTAGTTAAAGCTTCGACATGAGTTATATATATTTACTAATTAACTTCAAACTCTCATATTCAAAACAATAGTGTTGTTTGCTGTTCATAAGTTTCTATGTGTTTGGCAGCGTGCATTCATCCTTAGAAAGAAATGATTAAATAATCAAATTGTCAATAGTTACAAATATAATTAATTACAAGGAGTAAGAGTTAATCTCCATAATATATGGTGCATTTTAATGATTAAGAATTTTAAAAATATTTTTAATTCTTATTTTTACAAAAATTAATCATTTTATTTTTTTTAAATTTGGATTATTAAAGAATTAAAATACATATTTACAAAATCAGAAACTAATGAAAGATTTTTAAAATATTAAAAATTAAATTTCACAACTCGTACAATTTCCAAAGCTAATATAAAAGTGTACACAAATTACAAGCCTTATGTTATAATAAAAGTTTAAATGAAAATTATTAGAAAAAAATATATTTTTTCTGTGGATTAAAAAAAATATTTTTTAACGGTTAAAAATTAAAACAAATAAAATTACCACCATTTTTAAAAAATCGTTAGTTTCATGGATATCAAAAATTGTAATTGTTTATGCGTACAGTTAGAAACTGCTATGATCTTTTTAAATTAATAAAAAAATAAATCTCAAAATTTTTATACCCTATTTTATAAATACTTACATATATTTAGCATATTTAGATTATTTATTATTATTCTTAAATTGTAGAAATTTTTATCTATTAAAAATATTTATTCTAATATATATATTTAAAAAAAAATAATGCATCAGCTAACAATAAAAAATATGTAAACTCATCATTTTTCCTTACCTTTTTAACTTGTTATATTGGACAAAAGCAAAATCTATTTCTGCATCATCTATGATCAAACTTATAGTATCAGATCCTATATTAAAAAAAAATATACTTTAAATTTTTTATTTAGAGAATTAAATAATTTTTACTAATTCAAAAATGATACTGTAACTGTTGTTTACCAAAAGATGTAAAAGTGAACTAAATCCAAAGATTATAAAACATACCAAAGATATCATAAAAAGGCACACATAAAAAGGCACACAGACATAGTTTTGCACAAAATAATCCTACAACAGTATAAACATGATTATGAATTATCATAGACTTTAAAAAATTAAGAGAAGAAAAGGTTTAGAGAAGTGTCAAACTTTCATTGACACAATCAATTAAAGATAAATATATTTATAAATTCTAATTTTCGAACCCTATGATTGAATGAGAATAATATATGATTGGATGAGAATAATAGCATAAGAATGTTAACTTTGAATATCACTAATGTGGTGTACATGCAAGTGATAAAAGGAAGCTATTTTACTAGCAGTTATAGTTTTAGCCTCGAATGCTCGTAAAGCAGAATTCAGGAGACAATGCAATACAATGATTAACAAGTGAATTGTACAAATCATTTGATGTGTGTGTATAACATTGACCTGAATATTGAGGCTAAAGAGATGGGAACAACCTGCAAGGTAGAAAAAAAAAATAAGACAAGTTTAAATTAAAAAAATCAAATACAATAAAATAGAAATTATAAAATTATTTCAATTAGAAAAACAGGAGTGCAAGGGATACACATACGTTGTCTGTATAGTTTCATTAACAATATTATCATAATTGCAAGTTTCTTATGAACATATATTATTCTAACAATGATTTTGAACACATACGCCAATGGGAAGATTTGACTTAATTTGTTCAAGGTTTCAAAAAGCTACTGTGAAAGGATTTATATTGAAAACTATAAGGATAATTATCATCAGTAATAGTATCTAGCAATTATCAATACATTATAACTAAATTAAACATTGAAATTTAATTCACCACACATGTTCATTAGGATCAATGATAAAGATGATATTTTTGCCAAGATTTGTGGTATATGCAAAATCAAAAGAATACTAGAGTATTGTACCCAATTTTGTGGGTTCATATATGCAATTTTTGTCCTCACACCCTCCCCTCTCAAAGTGTTTGGTATCTACAAATAGAATAGAAAAATTGCTTTAAGTTATTTTGCAACCTCTCCTAATTAGGGGTTGCATGTTTGCTATTAATAATTTGGATTTGATTTAAATAGCTTATGAATTATTATGCAACTTTTCTAGTTTCTTTAAATTAGAGATTGTAAATCATGTTATAAATACTTAAACATAGTAAGGTTTGTTAAGCAATTCAGAAGTATTTTCTCAACTTTCAAATAATTCTCTTTTGAAAAAAATTTCAATACTGGTTAACATTCTACTTATAAGTATGGATAAGTTAGGATACATGTTAGCAAGGATTGAAATTATTATGCAACAAAATAGATAGGAATAGTTATATAGGAAGCATACAAAGTGAAAATACCTAAACAATGAGCAAAGCCTTTGAGACCAACATAGTCATTGAAGGAATCGACACCAATATGCATGAAATCAACACATTGCAAAGAACTGAATCAGAAAGAGAAAAATAGAAATGAAAGAGAAACGAAATTGAAATGGAAAATAGAAAAGAGAAGCAAAAGAGGAAGACGATATCGAAAAAGATCATTCTAGCTCATCCGAAATCTTGATTCCGCATACTATAACGTTGCCGAGAAAAGAAAATGTCAAAAATCAAGTGAAACAAAAGTTTTTAAAGCATCTCACGGCATACATTCATCCCATGGCATTCATTCAATGATCAAATAATCATTTCAAGCATTGTTAATTTTTAATGAAAAAGAAATAAATAAATTAAAGGATCTCGTCATCTCATACTCATTCAAGCATTGCATAACTTATTTCAAACTTTTTCTAAAAAATGTTAAAACTGGGGCAGGTAGTCAATTACCCAAACTAATCATAATTTGAAAATTGATGAAAACCTCAAACTGGGGAAAACATTTACCTAGAAAAATTTAAATTGGGGCAATTCTCGATTTCTGAAAAACCAAAATCCAAATTGGGGCAAACACTTACCCAGAAAAATTCAAATTGGGGCAATCCTCAATTTCTGAAAAACCAAAATCCAAACTAGAGCAAACACTTGCCCAAAAAAACTCAAATTGGGGCAATCCCCGATTTTTGAAAAAGAAAATCCCAAATGGGCCAAACATTTGCCCAGAAAAACTCAAATTTGGGGCAATCCCCAATTTCTGAAAAAAAAATTCAAACTGGGGAAAACATTTGCCCAGAAAAATTCAAGTTGGGGCAATCCCCGATTTTTGAAAACAAAATCTAAACTAGGGCAAACATATGCCCAGAAAAATTCAAATTGGGGCAATCCTCGATTTCTGAAAATTCAAAATTCAAACTAGGGCAAACGTTTGTCCAGAAATATTCAAATCAGGGCAATCCCTAATTTTGAAAAAATCAAAATTCAAACTAGGGCAAAATTTTTTGGCCTGAATTTCTTCAAGAGAAAGTAATTATCAATTGCTGAAAAATATTTAAACTTGAGGAAAAATTGTTGCCCAAACCACTCAAAAAAGGTAATTGGCCAATTGTTTAAATTAATTCAATATAACTAAATTGCTTCAAATAACTCAAAACATCCAACAAAAGAACCTTATTCCCTCCTCACCTGTTCAAGCATTAGGCAATATGCCTACATCTTCGGGATACATCGTTGTCCTAACAAAGAATTTGTTAGCACTCTTATATCATTTTCCACATTGTTACCATGTTTTTTCCGGTTCATCTCACCTGTCTTTGCATGTCATTTCTCTCATTCCTGTGTTAATAGGTCGCCTTCATTAACTTTGCCTATCTTAACAGGCCATTTCTACTTTACCTGTCTTAACAGACCATTTCTACTTTACCTATCTTAATAGGTCTTTTCCATTTCACTTTTCCTGTCTTAATAGGCCATTTTTGCATGCTTGTCTTAACAGGTCATTTTCATTTAACTTTATTTGTCTTAACAGGCCATTTCTGTTTTACCTGTCTTAACAGGTCTTTTCTTTTTTACTTTGCCTGTTTTAACAGGCCATTCTTCTCTGCCTGTCTTAACAGGTCACCCATTTCCTTGTTTGTCTTAACATGCCATCTTCCTTTGCCTTTCTTAATAGGTCATTCCTTCCAGTTATTGTAGGTCATTTTCATTTCACTTTACTTGGCTTAATAGATCATTTCTGCTTTACCTGTCTTAACAGACCATTTCTGCTTTACCTATCTTAACAGGTCTTTTCCATTTTGCCTGTCTTAACAGGCCATTCTTCTACTGTCTGTCTTAACAGGTCATCCATTCCCTTACCTATCTTAACAGATCATCTTTTTTCCTATCTTAATAGGATATCCTATCTAGTTATTATGGATCTTTTCCATTTCTTTCTTTGCTTGTCTTAACAGGCCATCCCTTCCAGTTATTGCAGGCCCTTTTTCATTTTTCTCGCCTGTCTTAACAGGCCATTTCTACTTTACCTATCATAACAGGTCATTTTTGTTTCACCGTGCCTGTCTTAACCGGTCTTTTCTGCTTTGCTTGTCTTAACAGGTACTTTTCCAGTTTACCCTGCCTATCTTAACAGGCCATTTCTGCTTCACCTGTCTTAACAAGTCGCTTTTACTTCACTGTGCCTGTCTTAACAGGCCTTTTCGGCTTTCCCTGTTTTAATAGGTCATTTCCATTTCACTTTTCATGTCTTAACAGGCCATTTCTACTTTTCCTATCTTAACAGGCTTACATTTTTCTTGTCAGCAATAGGACATCATCTGCATTTTACCTGTCTAAACAGGTTTGCAATTTTCCTGTCAACAACAAGAGACCTCATCTGCACGTTTAAATTCTGTCCTCTAATCTTAACAGGCTTGCAGTTTTCCTGTAAACAATAGGACCCCATCTGAACGTTTGAATTCTATCCGTCTGTCTTAACAGGCTTGCATTTTTCCTGTCACCAACAGGACATCATCTGCATTTTACCTGCTCAATAGGTTTGCATTTTTCCTGTCAACAACAGGACCTCATCCGCACGTTTAAATTTTGTTTCCTGTCATAACAGGCTTGCATTTTTCCTGTCAACAACATGATATCATCCGAATTTTACCTATCTTAACAAGTTTGCATTTTTCTGTCAACAATAGGACCTCATTTGCACATTTAAATTTTGTCCACCTGTCTTAACAGGCTTGGATTTTTCCTGTCAACAACAGGACATCATCTGCATTTTACCTGTCTTAAAAGGTTTGCATTTTCTTGTCAACAACAGGACCTCATCTACATGTTTAAATTTTGTCCGCCTGTCTTAACAGGCTTGGCATTTTTCCTGTAAACAATATGACATCATCTGCACTTTACCTGTCTTAAAAGGTTTGCATTTTGGCCTATCACGTCAGGCCCTAACATGTTTAAATTCCTGCATACTGGCCTATTCATGCCCAGCATGTTTAAATTTCTGTCCAGCCTATTCAGGCGCTGCATTTAAAATTATTGCATTTTGGCCTATTCAAGCCCAGCCCATTTAAATTTTTGTCCAGCCTATTCAGACGCTACATTTTAAATTCCTGCATTTAGGCCTATTCAACCTAGCACGTTTAAATTTTTGTCCTACCTGTTCAAGCGCTGCATTTTAAATTCCTGCATTTTTGCTTATTCAAGACCAACACGTTTAAATTTCTGTCAAACCTCTTCAGGCGCTGCATTTTACATTCCTGCATTTTGTCCCATTCAAGCCCAACATGTTTAAATTTCTGTCCAGCCTATTCATGCGCCGCATTTTAAATTCCTACATTTTGGCCTATTTAGGCCCAGCACGTTTAAATTCCTGTCTAACCTATTCAGGCACTACATTTTAAATTCCTGCATTTTGGCCAATTCAGGCCCAGCACCTTTAATGTTTTTCCAGCCTATTCAGGTGTTTCATTTTAAATTCCTGCATTTTGGCCTATTGAGACCCAACACGTTGAAATTCCTAACCACCTATTCAGGCGCTGCATTTTAAATTCCTGAATTTTGGCCTATTCAGGCCCAACACGTTTAAATTTTTGTCCAGCCTATTTAGGCGTCACATTTTAAATTCTTGCAATTTGGCCAATTTAGGCCTAGCATGTTTAAATTCCTGTCCATCCTATTTAGGCGCTACATTTGAAATTCCTGCATTTTGGCCTATTCATGCGAAGCACGTTTAAATTTCTGTGCAGCCTATTCAGGGGCCACATTTTGAATTCATGCATTTTAGCCTATTCAGGCCCAACACTTTTAAATTTCTTTCCTGCCTATTCAGGTGCTACATTTTAAATTCTTGCATTTTGGCCTATTCAGGCCTAGCACGTTTAAATTTTTGTGCAACCTCTTTAGGCGTTGCATTTTAAATTCCTGCATTTTGGCCTGTTCAGGCCCAACCTATTTAAATTTCTGTCCAACCTATTCAAGTGCCACATTTTAAATTCCTGCATTTTGGCCTATTTAGGCCCAACACGTTTAAATTTCTTTCCTGCCTATTTAGGCGCTACGTTTTAAATTCTTGCATTTTGGCCTATTCAGGCCCAACACGTTTAAATTTCTTTCCTGCCTATTCAGGCGCTGCATTTTAAATTCCTGCATTTTGTCCTATTCAGGCCTAGCATGTTTAAATTTTTGTCCATCCTATTTAGGTGCTGCATCTTAAATTCCTGCATTTTGGCCTATTCAGGCCAAACACGTTTAAATTTCTCTCCAACCTATTTAGGCGCCGCATCTTAAATTCCTGCATTTTGGCCTATTCAGGCCCAGCACGTTTAAGTTCCTATACAACCTATTAAGGTGTTGCATTTTAAATTCCTAGATTTTGACCTATCACATCAAGCCTAGCAAGTTTAAATTACTGTCCAACCTATTCAAGCGCTGCATTTTAAATTTTTGCATTTTAGCCTATTCAAGCCTAGCATGTTTTAATTCTGTGCAGTTTATTCAGGCACCGCATCTTAAATTCCTTCATTTTGGCCTATTCAGGTCCAACATGTTTAAATTCTTGTCCAGCCTATTCAGGCATTGCATTTTAAACTCCTACATTTTGGCCTATCAAGGCCTAGCACATTTAAATTTCCATATTTTTGGCCTATCACATCAGGCCCTGCATGTTTAAATTCTGTCCGCCTATCTTAACAGGTCTTTTCCAGTTCACTTTGCATGTCTTAACAGGCCATTCTTTTCCATTCCTTTAGCCTAATTAGGCTTTGCATTTCAATTTCGGCATTTTGGCCTATCATATCAAGCCATGCATATTTAAAATCCGTTAGCTCATTACACAAGGCTTGCAAAGCTCATTCAAAATTCCCACATTCGAATTGTCATCCTACAGTTTCTGCCAAACCCGAGACCTTCCAAGTACTCTTGAAGCATCATTTTAAGTCCAATATCTTTCTGACATCTTCAAACCTTGCCACTAAGGCTTGCACTCGTGCTAGTTTTATCATTATCTCGGACATAATTAGTTCACATCTTTATTTATTCCCTACCATAATAATCTAGAAAAATTATTTCTCAGATTATCTGGTAAGAAAATGCGTAAAGAAGGGAAAACTATGAACATTGAATTATGTCCCAGTTTTCAAAACAAAAAATAAATTATCTTGTTTTTAGCCAAAAGGTGATTTAGTCTAAAATAGTTCAAAATATCAAAATAAAAGTAATGGAAAAAATAAAACAAAAGAAATAAATAAATAAATAAATAAAAATAGAAAAAAAAGAGAAAAATAATATTAGAAAAAGCAGAAGAATAGAAAAAGGGAAAAAGGAGAGAACCCGCCAAAATTAAAAAAAAAAAGAGGTATATATAAGGGGAGAGGGGCACTTTGAGTCAAGAGGGAATTCAGAATTTTCTAATAGTGGTGCCTAAGATACTTTCTACTTCCGCATCCCATTCAACATCTCCTTAGCCTCTATTGAACCAGTTCTTCATCAAATTCCAAGGTGCTACCAATTGGCATTCAGGAACATTAATGGAGGTTAGATCCACCTTTTATTCTGCTTAAATTTCTTGGTTCTTCTTCGATTTTCGAGTTCATTTTCGTCTCTGTTTTTCGTTTTCATTTTTTATCAATCAAATGATCTCCGATTTCAGTGATTTTTATTGTGTTCTCTTCTTCTTTCTATCTAGTTTCTGGAATGATATTATCTGTCTAATTTGGATCTGAAATGAAGTTTCTATCACTTGATTACAAAAGTATATTCTTCTTGGCGTGCAAATGAACCTAGCTTGTGGATTTGCGCATAACTTGCTCAGTTTGGGTCTGATCTTTGTCAAACTTGTTCTTTTGATTCCTATGATCTGTATCCTTCAACTGATTAGTTCTAATTGTTCAAATCTACCAAAAATTATTTTCAAAAAAATTATGAGATTTGAATTCAAATTTTGGTGCCAAAATCTCTTTTGTTCTTGAAGTTCTTGTGTAGATCTTGTTCTTTTAACCTTGTTTAGGTATTATTTTTCATGTCTTGATCCTTCTATATGTATTTCTTTATGATTTATTTTTATTTTTATGTCCTCCTTTGAAAAAAATTCCTAAGAGTGCATGACCATGTGCATGCATCCTATATGCTAAGTCTTGCTTAAGTCATGCATGATTATGCCATTGAACCTAAAGAGTTAAGTGTATTCTTGAATCAAATTAAAAAACACTTAATTCTAACCTCTAGACCTTACGACCTGAGCTGGATTTGAGACAAATGAACAAGGAACATCAATGGAGGTTAGATCTACCTTTTATTCCGCCTAATTTTTTTTCTTCTTCTCGGATTTCTGAGTTCATTTTCATCTCTGTTTTTCGTTTTCATTTTTTATCAATCAAATGATCTCCGATTTCGGTGATTTTTACCAAGTTCTTTTCATCTTTCGATCTAGTTTCTGGAATGATATTATCTATACTTAATTTGGATCTGAAATGAAGTTTCTATGGCTTGATTACAAAAGTATATTCGTCTTGGCGCGTAAATGAACCTAGCTTGTGGATTTGCGCATAACTTGTTCATTTCGGGTCTGATCTTTGTCGAACTTGTTTCGTTTGATTTCTATGATTCATATCCTTTTACTGATTAGTTCTAATTGTTTAAATCTACCAAAAAGTATTTTCGAAAAAATTATGAGATTTGAATTCAAATTTTGGCACCAAAATCTCTTGTGTTCTTGAAGTTCTTGTGTATATCTTGTTCTTTTAACCTTGTTTAGGTATTAGTTTTCATGTGTTGATCCTTCTATATGTATTCCTTTTTTATTTTTTTGTCTTTGTATGTTCTCATTTCTAAATCAAATCTTCAAAAATTTAGTTTTTAAAAACACTTTTCAAATCTTTAAGTGATCCTAGATCTCACGCAATGAGCATCGAAGTTGAAAGTGCAACATATCCTGTCTTTCAATGTTCGGAGAGTCATATGAGTCATAGTGCAACCTTTGTTTGCCTCCAACTCTGTGCATGTGGGTCAAAGGTCCTCCTTTCTAAATCAAATCTTCAAAAATTTAGTTTTTCTAAAAACACTTTCCAAAGCTTTAAGTGATCCTTGATCTCACGCAATAAGCTTCAAAGTTGAAAGTGCAGCATACCGTGTGTTTTAATGTTCCGAGAGTCATATAAGTTGCAGTGCAGCCTTTGTTTGCCTTCGACTTTATGCATGTGGGTCAAAGGTCCTTCTTTCTAAATCAATTCTTCAAAAATTTATTTTTTCTAAAAATAGTTTTCAAAGCTTTAAGTGATCCTAGATCTCATGCAATGAGCTTCGAAGTTGAAAGTGCAACATACCCTATCTTTTAATGTTCAGAGAGTCATATGAGTAGCAGTGCAGCCCTCGTTTCCCTCCGAATCTGTGCATGTGGGTCAAAAGGTCCTCCTTTTTAAATCAAATCTTCAAAAATTTAGTTTTTCTAAAAACACTTTTTAAAGCTTTAAGCAATCCTAGATCTCACGCAATGAGCTTCAAAGTTGAAAGTGCAGGGTACCCTGTCTTTCAATGTTCAGAGAGTCATGTGAGTCGCAATGCAGCCTTCGTTTGCCTTCGACTCTATGCATTCAAAGGTCCTCCTTTTTAAATCCCATCTTCAAAAATGCAATTCTGCCAAAAACTTTTCAAAGTGTTAAGTGATCCTAGATCTCGCCCAATGAGCTCCGAATTTGAAAGTGCAACATACCCTGTCTTTCAAAATTCGGAGAATCATATGAGTCACAGTGTAGCCTTCATTTGCCTCTGGCTCTGTGCACACAGATCAAAGATATCTTTTCTGCCCTTTTCAAAAAAATCAACTTTATAAATAGATTCCAAAATTAAAATGAACCCAAATTCTTCTATATAATACAGACTTCAGTTTCTTTACCAAGCTTCTTAGGGATCAGATCCTTAACCAAAACTACATAGCCTTGAATTTCCCATTGCACCAAGGAATACGTAGGAGCAGGATCAAGTCCTATCCGACTATTTTCTATAAACCTATTTATTTCTATTCTATTTAAAGGGATCAAATAATTTTTAAAATTACCAAAATCACACTTAGTTTAAGGGCACTGCTCTTTAGAACAGGCGAGTAGGGTGCCTAATACCTTTCCTATTCGTAACCAACTCCCGAACCTAGAACTCATCCTCAAGTTAGGGATTTTCCAAATATTTTCCCTTAAAATAAAATTTGGTGGCGGCTCCACAATCAAATCAAATTCAATTTTAAAATTTTAGCGAGTTCATCATCTCATTGTAATTACGGTTACGACAGCGATCATACCATTGCCTAATTAACGAAACTATAAGGTAAACTAAATCTAAGGATTTTGGAGGATCAATCGGAATCCTTGATTTCTAATTAGTTATTAATTTTAACAAATCCACATGTTCTTTATGCTTCTCTTAATTATATACCTTGCATGATCATTGGGGATAGTAACTTAAGGGAAAGAATATTCTTATTGCATGATCATTGGGTAGTAATAGAATGAGAACGGATGGTTAGCAATTGACTCAAATCATTCATAACGGAATTAGGATAAAATTGGGTAAAGTTATAAGGAAAACTGAAGTCTTATATCTTTCCATAATTTAACTCATATTTGTCCTCTTTTGTCTTTAAATCGCTTACTCTCATTTTATTCCCTTTTTACATTCACTTTAAATATTTCTAAACAAACATTTTTCTGGTGAGCTCAAAAATTAGAATTTAATCATTCTTTAATATTGTTGAAATAGTCTCTATAGGAACGATATTAAGGGTTTTAAATCCCTTTTTACATCGACGGGTGCACTTGCCCGTGGGTAAAACTTTGTACACACAGCAAATGCACAACAAGTTTTTTGGAGCCGTTGTTGGGGACTATTTCCTAACAATCTTGGAAGTTTGAATCTTAATTTCTTGAGACGTGTATGTATTTATAAAACAATTTAAAAACAAATTGTTATATCTTTGTGTGATCTTTTGTTTGTTTATGCTAACTCACTCTCAAGCTCCATAATTACAGCTTAATCTTGAGATAGAGAAAACAACTAGAAGATTGAGGCGAGAAACCAAAACAAGAAAGATGGCAACACAAAGACGAAGGACATTATTGGATTTATGGCCCCAACTAGTGAGGGCCTACAAAGTAGCATATGAATCCCATCACTAGAAGGTGTTCCTAGCTACAAATTTACGTCGGCCCTTATCAACATGATTCAGAACTCGCTTCAATTTGGAGGGACAACCTCAGATGACTCACATCTCCACATTAGAAAACTTGAGACTGACAAATACAATCAAAATGAACAGTGTTACACAAGATGCCATTATATTACAATTGTTCCCTTTTTCCATTACTGAAAAGGTGAACGATTGGAGACTCTTTTCCGAAAGCATCCATCACTACTTGGGACCAATTACAGCGTCTATTCTTGACACAATACTTTCCACAGTCAATGAAGTCCAAGATCATAATGGAGATTGCTGGCTTCACTTAATATGAGAATAAGCCCTATATAAGGCTTGAGATACATTTCATAATCTTTTGCAAGGTGCCCGCATCATGGGTACCAAATACCTCATCTTGTGCAATTCTTATACAATAGTCTTTCCTATGCCAATATAGCTATTATAGATGCAGTATCTGGTGGGGGTATCCTACATATTCCCTTGAAGGACACATCGATGATCATAGGGAACTTAGTCGTTAATAGCAAACAATGGAGATCTGTCAATAGACATGTAAGGAAGAAGGATTCCCAACTAGCAGAAATGTATCAAGTTGACCATACTGCTATGATAGTTGGTCAATTAGAGGCCTTAAATAAAAAGATGGAGACACTTATGCAAGCACAAACACAACATACCTTGTCTATGAAAACTCCAGTTGCATTTGAGTCTAACCCATGTAATCTTTGTGAATCCATAAGCCAGGATGATGAAGGATGCATGGGTGAAGCTAATATAGTCCAACAAAATGAGGAGGATAATTGTGTGGGAAACACTTATAACCCCACCTGGAAGAATCACCCCAACCTCTCTTAGGGAGGGCATCAAGGTAATAATTATACTAACAATGTTCAATATGTTTACAAGCCCTCTCACACACAGAACCATGAAGGCTAAAAGCAAGAAAGTAAGGAGCCAACATTTTTAGAATCCCGAATCCAGAATACGGAAACCCAATTTCAAAATATAGAGAATTAATTGGGATAGCTCACTAACCTTTTGGCACAACAAGCGCGTGGGACTTTACGTAGCTAGCCTGAGGTGAACTCAAGGAAGCAAGCTAATGCGGTTACTCTTAAGAGTGAGAAAAAGTTAGAGATGCCTATGGAAAAATAGAAGGAAAAGGAGCACATGGTTACTGACAACCACCAACAGGTTACTAATGATATTTTAACCGCTATGGGTGAAAGATCAAAAGAAGTTGAAGATGGAGATAATAAATTCGATAGTATAGAGGTCATGGAACTTGTAAGCCTAAACCATCAGTTGAAGAACCTCTAGTGCTTGAACCCAAACCTCTTTCCTTAAATCTAAAGTATGCATTTCTACCTCCTACTTTTTCTCTTTCTATTACTATGTCTTCTAATCTTATAGGAACAATGAAAAAGAAATTGCAAAAGAATTTGTGGGAAAATAAAGAAGCCTTTAGATGGTCTACTCATGACATGAAAGGAATAAGTCTTACACTTTGCGCCCATGAGATTGTTATAGGAGAAGAATGTGAACCAAATATCCAACCACAAAGGAGGCTTGACCTAAGCCTTAAAGATGAACTTTGGATTAAAATGCATAAGACTTCAAGGTTCCACAAATAGAGGACAAAAGTAGGATATCCTAAACAATTTCAAAAACGTGCTCCCAAATAGGTAAGAGATTATTGATTTGTAACTCACAGTTTCGTGTGTTTCTAGGAAAACTTAAGTATAGGGGGAGCGGCTCTTACAAGGTGAATAAAGAATTTCCATATGGAGTGATAACCTCTGTCAAAGAGAACGAGGAAAACTGGAAAGAGATGAAGGTTAAGAAATGTATCAATGTGTCATTAGATCCTAAGGTAGCCACCCATGGTTGTGCTTAGGCACAAGTAAAGGTACATCACGCTCGTGACAGAAAACAAGCGCTATCAAGAGGCAACCTATTTTTCAATAAATTATTATGATTAATCCTTTTAGGACATTAGATAATTCTTATTTCTTTATGTATTCATATATTTTAATTTTATTCTATTTTATTTTTACATGGATGTATAGAACCTATTTTTAGGACGTATTATTATCTTTTTCCTCTAACATGTGTGTTTAGTATGAGTAGGTTAATCTAATGCGAAAGAACTTCTTCTCCAACTATTAACATCCAACAAGAAATGTATTGAGGGTATTGATGGTCTCTAAGTTTGAGGAGGGAGACCTTCTCCCTCCTTGGTGCTACTTTTTTAGGGAAGTTCTCCTTTACTCTTCACTATAACATATATATGCATGTATACAAGAGCTTATGTTTGAGGAGGGAAACCCTCTCCGTCCTATTCATTTATCAAAATTTGTTATCCTTCCTCTTCTTTTGTTTTTCTCTCTATTGTGGTAATTAGTTTTTCCAGTGAATTAAAAGAATGGTAGAAGATTAAGTTTGAGTAGGGAACCTCCCTCCCATGTTTTCTAAAATTTCTTGTTCCTTGTGATATCCCTATATGCCTAATTATTTGGAATGCTAGTGAATTTAGAGTTTAGGGATCTCAATATTTTGTAGCAAACATTAATTAGATCTAATGAGGATATGAGAACTTTTGGTGAAAATAATTGATAATTAGTCGTGTTCCTCGTTATCTTGTCTCATGTTAGAATAGCTATAGTGAGGATTGGACCTAATTGAGGTTGCACACAACCTCTTTTTTTGTTAGGTGATCTTCCTCTAACTTGTACACTTTAGAACTTTCCTTGTAACCTTGTCAAGGCTTATATCATACCTAATTATATAATTCTCCTGGCCATGTGACAACCTTGATAAAGTCCTTTTGATTCTTGTGTGCAATTTGACTCTCAACGGAGATTTGAGGTTTATAGGCTATGCTAGAGTACAGTTGCGAAGAGTAGAGTATTAATGATCTGTACCCATATACATTTGAGAGATGGTGAGAAGAGTGACCAGATCTGTGTGTGATACTTGATTTCAAGGAACTAAGGTCCTAATTGGATTATTGTTAATTTCTCTCATGATGGTAATTATATTTGATTGTTGCATGCTTAATATGTGAGGTTTCTAGATTTTATACTTCCTACATTCCCATTCCTTGGGATATTGCTTGAGAACAAGCAATGTTTAAGTTTGAGGATCTTGTTGTGCATTTACTGTGCGTACAAAGTTTTAGCCACAAGCAAGTGCACCCATCGGTGTAGAAAGGGGTATTTAAAACCCTTAATATTGTTCCCACATAGGGCTTTCACGATCTCCACGTCTAATGAGAAGGATTTGGAGGGAGTTACGAAGCACAACCCTTCTGTAATTCCTCTTGTCTGCGAACGGGCTTTCACGATCTCCACGTCTTCTTTCTCTACTGTTATCTTCACTCTTTTACACGGGTCACATGCCTAACGCCTTTGTAAAGCTTGTTAGTTAAATGAAAAGAAAGATTAATCTCCGTATACATATATATTTTTGTTTATTTTTGCAAGATTTCAAAAACTATATTTTTTTAGCAATTTTGTAACCGCTAAAAAATAATAGCTAAAAAATAATTTTATTTTAGCGAATGAAGTGGTATATTAAACTAAAGATATTACATATTATACTACTTAATGTTATTAATAAATAACATATTAATTTAAGAAATTGCATCATAACTATGATTCATTATAACAAAAAGAGTTTTAAAGAGTGTTATTTAGAAAGAAGTTAAAGAAGAATTAGTAGTATGGAGAATGGTTATACATGAATGCATTCTAAGTTATAGATAAGAGAGTGGTTAAAGAATGTTAGGGTTCAAAAAGTGAGGGAGGTTTAGCTGGATCGTCACTTGGAGAGCGATTATGGAAACCATTCTCGAAGTAAGTCATATTTCCCAATTTGAATTATAAAATGCATCTCCTCTATGCAAATCATCCCCTTAACTGAAACAAATAAATCTTTTACTGGAGAATGTTTGTTGTCATTGTTGTTGTTATTCTGATCATCGTGCATTAGTTCCAACTACCTCCCATCAATTTCCACCATCGTGTATCAACTAGGTAAATACCATTAACAATGTAGTTATTTTTATTTTTATTTTTTTGCATTTTTTAAGTATAATATGAACCCTGGATTTTTCTATTGGTTATTGGATATTGTGAATAAATTCCTTGTTTGCCATTATTTCCATGTATTGCTATTGGGTTATCACCATTTTCTCTAGAATTAATACTACTCCATTAAGCTATAGTTTGTGAAGTGTTCTTCATAAACTTAAAAAAAAATTAAAAGGAAATAGAACAAAACAACATAAAAATTTAAGCATCCCAAACTTCAAAGTAGATTTAGTGTTAGCTTTCTTCATATTTAAGTCCAATGGATGTGCATGTAGCCATTTTTGTACTGAGGAGACTATATATAAAATGGGTAAAGATGAAAACATTATGATTAAACCTGTCTCTCAAAAATATATTTGTCAAACCCTATTATGTTCCTTCCAATTTCCATTTGGCTTAAATGGAGGAGATATTCATTTGTTCATTTTTGTAGGAGCTACGTTAGGATATTTACTTTGAAACTTACATTTGGAGTTATAGGTAAAGGAACCATGATTCTAGCTTTATTGTTTTTATGTGGTTTTATGTTGTTTCTTTGATTGAATTGTTTTATATTTGTTATATTGTTTGTTAGTAAAAAACAAAGTTCACTAGGATGTAGTCCTACATCTCGACATTGGTTGTGTGATGATAAAGTAGAAAATTTAATTGTGCTTAATATATAATATGTTATTTGTTAGTGGAGAGATAAGCTTAATAGGATGTGACTTGACACGCTCGTCGCAAACGCGCAAAAATAATTTCTAGATTTTCCCCAAACTATTGGTATAGTATAAGGTGCAACCTAGGTCATCTCCGAAAGACCATTTCATATTCTTAAGCAAATTAGGAGAAAATTAGAACAAGGGGATTTTGTAAAGATTTGATATTGAGTTCTAAACACAAAATACAGAATGAAATTAATTTTCACTTAACAATTATCAACTCAAGAAATTCAGAGGCTATTTTCTTAACTAATCATTGATCACTAAAATCATGCATTGTGTTTATCAACCTAGGATCATCTGGAACCCCTAAAATGATCCTTGAATTCTCTACTGAGAAACCTCTCAGGATTCAATTGATTATGATCAACAAGATTTAGTAACCACTTAATCTTTCATCTAAACCAATTTTATAATCAAAATTCAGTTGAAGTAAGTAATAAAATGAAAACCTTCAATTCAATTACTTAATTTCTACTCTTCAAACTTTTGGAAAATGATTTACCAATCAAAAACCAATTATAAATCAATTATGCATTAATCAAAATACGTCAACCGATCAAACTTTGATTAAAGAATAAAATTGAAGAATATATTGAAGTAGAGTAGAAACCACTTAATAAGCATGTAAATAAAGATCAAGACGTCAAAGTTAAAATGAAAATAGCGTGAATCCTTGAATTGAAACTACAAACCTAGCCTTCCATGAAGGAGGCAAACTAACAACAAAGAAAGAGACAAACTAACAACAAATAAATCCTAAGCCTTCCATGTAGGAGGCAACTAACAACAAATAAATCCTAAGCCTTCCATGTAGGAGGCAACTAACAATAAAGAAAAACTAAGCCTTCCATGTAGGAGGCAAACTAACAAGAAAGAAAACCTAAGCCTTCCATGAAGGAGGCAAAACTAACAAGAAAGAAAGAAAGAAAGAAAGAAAGAAAGAAAATGGTATTGGAGTTAATCTCCAAAATGGTATGTTTCTCCTCTTGTAAACCCTTCTATTTATAGAGGATTTTTGAGGCATCATCTTCACAAAGTCACCAACTAGGATATTACTTTTCTACCCTTTTATTGCTTTCACATGGGCTTTGTTGAAAATGCAAAACACTTTTGAGTTTTTGTCACCAATTAGCACAACAATTTTGACTTTCTTGCACCGCAATTTCGGATGTTCACATGTCCGAATTAGAGCTTGACTTCTGAACAAAAGTTGTAGCCCCGGATCTTAGCTGTCCAACAGATTTGATTTCATCTCAATATGACTTCGGTATCTCAAGATATGGTCGGATCTTTGCACACTGTTCAAATTCCACGTCAGCAACACTATCTCATCTTTTGAGATAATTTCGGAGTCCTAAACATCCCATTTAGAGTCTGCTCTTGCTTTGTAACTGTGGACACTTCTTTAAGCTTTCATTCAAGACAGATTTCATGATTTTTGGATGTCTAAAACTCCTATTATGCTCAAAATACTATAATAGTGTCATTGTAATCGGGTAAGCAAAGAAATTCAATTAAACTTCATATGAACCCAAACTCATAAAATATGACAAAGATCACTTAATTGAACATATAAGAAGTCTTAATGAGATAAAAGGGAGAGATAATTATTTATGAAATTTATGCTTATCAAATTCCCCCACACTTATCTTTTGCACGTCTCGGGCAAACTTAAGTTAAGGATTGGTGACTAATTTTTTTTTTTTTTTATGAAAGAACATCAAAGTTTTGAGTTGATTTCTCAAGAATTCACAAAATTTCATGAAGCATTCTTTCATCACATTTTTGAAATTACTTAGAAAGGCAACTTTAATTTGAAAAACATAGATTGAGAAAGATAAAACCTCACATGATATTCTCTTAATCTCTCAAGTGTTTGATTTGGTATGTGTTTCTCTCAAATTCAATCCATGAAAGATGAACTATCATAGGCTTGCATATCTTCTACTTCTCTACTACTATGTACACATGCAATGCACAAATCAAGAGGTCTTTATTTTGGTTATAACGGGATTAGAAAGATGAAATGATATATTGAAGAGATACAATGTTAGACCAAGGAAAATGGTAAGGATTGAGAACTGAGTCTAAGTGCAAGTGTGAGAAACAGATATCACTTCTTCATTTTTTTTTTCAATATAATAGTTTATTTATTAATTTATTGCTTCAGTTTTTTTTTCTTTTTTTTTTCAACCATGATATCGATGAACATAACAATAATCTCCCCCACACTTATGGTATGATAAATCCAGTATTCCTCACCTTCTATGGTCAAACAAAGTTGTTTTTTTTGTGGTGAGCTAAAAAGAAGAAAAGGCTAATCGGCTCAAAGGGCTGATCAAAGGATAAAATTATATGGTTTGGTTATTTGGCCAAGTGGTTTGTTCAAGAAAAACAGTGCCTCAATCATTTTTGTACAATTCATGTGAAAATGTAGCTTCAAAAAGAATCAATGCAAGTTCTGAAGTAACATATTCCATGGATGAAAATCACACAAGAAAGAAAATAATAATAAGGCTCAAAATCTCACAGGTAATATATTTATCAAATCTAATCTATCCAGTTCAAATATGTGTTGCCAAACTAATTAATCTCGAAATGTAAATCATTTTGCTTCAATTATTTTATGAAATCTAAAGAAAAACATACTTCCACATTCAATTATGTTTTTTTAAATCATAAGATGCGTATCAAGAGTCAAGTGTAACTCCTTACTCAGCCATCTTACTCAAAGCAAGTTTATGATTCTAACCTAATTTTTTTTTTGGGTTTTTTTTTTTGGTTTTTTTTTTTTAATTTTTCTTTTATATCGGACCATCCTCCCCCCAACCTATCCAAGACATTGCCCCAATGTCTTAGATGGAATTTCATATAACAGGAAAAGAAATGTAAGAAAACCACCAAAGTAAGGAAAAGTTATAACCGAAGAGTGGTATCTGGTTCTCTTTTGTCTCTGCCATCCTGATTTGGTTGGTTCACCAGCTGCATTGCTTGACTGAGCTCAGATGTAGGATTTTGCAAAATCTCAACTAGCTGTTCAACAGTTGAAGCAGATACTATGATGTTGCGCAAGGATTATGGCATGAACTCCTGCTCTGCTGCATGATCTAAAAAGGATATCAAACCATTATAAAAGCCATTAATATTCAACAAGCCCAAAGGTTTTTTATGAAAATTCCGATAGGCCCAAAATATAATGGTAAAAATTTCTTCCATTGTTCCAAGACCAGCAGGTAATGCAATAAATGCATTAGAATTAACCAACATGTGTCTCATACGGTCATGCATGGTTGCAACCTTCAATTCAGTACCCAGGGTCAAGTAGGAGGTGCTCCCATTTTTTAAGCCAACACCTAAGACGTTACACCCCTTTGTGAGTGCAGATCCTGCAACACATCCTTTTAAACCCTGAATCCCTCCCCCATAAACAAGATTGATTTTTCTTTTGCAGCTAATGCCTTACCAAGGGTATAAGCTGCATGTTGAAATTCTCCATCCTTTCCAAGGTTAGACCCACCAAAAACACAGATAGTATTGATCCTATCCCTATACGGTGTTTCTGTCTTTTTTTTGAAAAAATATGTCATAGAGGTTGATAATTTATAGGGACTCAATATCAGACAAGGAGATCGCTTGAATAGTGCGGGATCAGGATTTGGTAGCAAAAGTTTGAATTTTTGTTGCAAAAGTTTGAATTTTTTGTTCAAGGAAAAGGTGAATGTCAGAGGGGAAAGACTTTAAGCAGGGGTGAAAATTTCAAAAAAAAAATGGTGGCCCAATAAATTGAGAAGACAATGTAAATGACAAACATACACGCATGAGAATGAACAGTAGTTGTGATTGTGGCTCACATCTTCCTCTGGTTTTACGTCCAGTAACGACTGAAACACCTTCTAAGAGTCGAGGATGTGTTTCCCATTCAGTTTTCTTGTAAACTGACAACATGGTCTTTTAAAGTTAGATTCCCAAGACTATAACGTGCTTTTTCCTTACGGAACAGTTCAAACAAATCAAGAAGGACTCCTTGTACATGCCCACTAGGATGCGTCTCAAGAGTCTGAATGATATCATCCAATGACTCCTTACTCAGTCCATCCTTTATGAATTGAATTTTGTCCTCTCGATTTCTTGAAATCATTCCAGGGTTCTTGCATCTTGTGTTACAGGTCCATCTTGCACACCTATAGCAAACTCCAATTCTTTTTGCCCTTCTCTTCTTTGCATAGGAACTTCTTCCCATACCTGGCATGTTTTTAACAAATGATTGTTGAAATTCACCTGCTAAAGGTACCTTAGCTTCAATGATCCAACAGACATCTTCTAGAAGGCCTAAGAGTGTTAATGCCCTCAATCGTTCAAGTCTGCAATTGTAAATGTCTTTAAGAAAATTTCTGGGGAGAGTAGGGAACAAAATTTTGATCCTGGTGAGAGCTTTCTCCATTTTTCTCTTAAAACACTCAAGTTATTATTCCTGCAAGCTCAATATAGTGTAATAGTTGGGATGATTTAAGAGGTGAAGAAGGAAGTTGAGAGATTAGTTGAAACTTATAAGTGAGGAATGTGAGAGAGGGAGAGAGAGAAAGAGAGAGAGAGAAAGAGAGAGAGAGAGAGACTTCTCTTGAATTTATTGCAAGTATGTGGCATTGTGCAAATGCACTTCTTCTACCGTGTGCTTTTGAAAACCTTCGAAAAATGGTTTAAGACGATGTCCATTCACCTTGAAGATTTTTTCAGTTACCTCATTTTTTATTTCTACTGCACCATAAGGAAAAACATTAGTAACTACAAATGGTCCTAACCATCTCGAGCGTAGCTTACCAGGCATAAGCTTTAGCCGAGAATTGAAAAGGAGAACTTTTTGTCCAACGGAAAACTCCTTTCTTGCCAACTTTTTGTCATGAAGAGCTTTGACCTTTTCTTTATAAATTTTGGAGTTTTCGTATGCTTCCATTCGAATTTCTTCAAGTTCCTGCAATTGAAGCTTCCTATGGATTCCAAAGACAATCCTGTAGGGAGACATGCCAATGGGTGACTTGTAAGCTGTCCTATATGCCCATAATGCATCAACAAGGTGCAAGCTCCAATCCTTCCTGTTAGGCTGAACTGTTTTCTCTAAGATTTTCTTGATCTCTCGATTAGAAACTTCAGCTTGACCATTTGTTTGAGGATGATATGGGGTGGAGACTTTATGCATGACTCCATATTTGCGGAGTAGGGCTTCCATTGTGCGGTTGCAAAAATGAGTACCTTGGTCACTAATTAGAGCTCTAGGAATGCCAAACCTGCTAAAAATGTTAGACCTGATAAAATCTGCAACAACTCGAGCATCATCAGTACAAGTGGCTTTTGCCTCCACCCATTTTGAAACATAATCAACAGCTAGCAGAATGTAAACAAAGCCAAAAGAGACAGGAAATGGACCCATAAAGTCTATACCCCATACATCAAATACCTCACAAAAGAGAAGTGGTTGTTGGGGCATCTCATTTCTGCGCGAAATACTCCCTATTCTTTGGCACTGCTCACAAGTTATGCATAATCTATGTGCATCACGAAATATTGTAGGCCAATAAAAGCCTGAGTCTAGTACTTTTCTAACTGTCCGTTGTGGCCCAAAGTGTCCACCACAAGCTAGGGAATGGCAAAAGGTAAGTACAGACTGAACTTCATGATCTGGAACACATCTTCTAATGATTTGATCACTACATGTCTTCCAAAGGTATGGTTCATCCCATATGTAGTGTTTGGCATCACTTTTCAACTTGGCAATTTGCGATTTGGTGAAGTGTTTGGGTATTTCTTTAGCAACCAGATAGTTTACCAAATCTGCATACCAAGGATCCTTCCCAAGCAAATGATAGAGATGCTCTTCTGGGAATGAATCTGCAATTGAAGTTTCTTCACAAGGTTGCTGGATCCGACTTAAATGATCTGCTACAAGGTTCTCTGCACCACTCTTGTGTTTGATCTCTAAATCAAATTCTTGCAACAGAAGCATCCAACAAATTAGTCTTGGCTTAGCATCTGCTTTCTTCAGCAAGTATTTCAGAGCTGCATGGTCAGAGAAGACAATAACTTTAGATCCAAGCAAATAGGAGCGAAATTTATCTAATGCAAACACAATTGCCAAAAGCTCCTTCTCAGTAGTTGTGTAATTGGATTGGGTTGCATCAAGTGTGCGAGAGGCATATGCAATGACATGAGATTTCTTGCTAACTCTTTGAGATAGTACAGCACCAAGGGCATAATTAGATGCATCACACATTAATTCAAATGGAAGCGTCCAATTAGGTGGTTGAATGATGGGAGTGGTTGTCAACCGCTTCTTTAGTTCATCAAATGAATCCTTGCATGCTTGATCAAACACAAATTTGGTATCTTTTTGTAGTAGTTTAGAAAGAGGTTGTGCAATCTTGCTAAAATCCTTGATGAATCTTCTGTAAAAACCTGCATGACCAAGTAAAGAACGTACTTCTCGCACAGAAGTGAGGTAAGGTAAAGAAGTAATAATGTCTATCTTGGCCTTATCAACCTCTAAACCTTTGCTAGATACCAAGTGTCCTAAGA
This sequence comes from Canavalia gladiata, assembly GCA_037954105.1. NCBI lineage: Eukaryota > Viridiplantae > Streptophyta > Magnoliopsida > Fabales > Fabaceae > Canavalia > Canavalia gladiata. The sequence continues at coordinate 41,032,750 of CM075658.1, read as the reverse complement.
CTATACCTTCTGTTACCATGAAATGACATTTTTCAAAATTCAAAACCAGGTTAGTCTTAATGCATCTGTCCAAAACTTTAGAGAGGCTATCTAAGCATGCATCAAAAGAAGAACCATATACAGTGAAGTCATCCATAAACACTTCCATGCAACTTTCTAAGAGATCAGAGAAAATGCTTACCATGCATCTTTGAAAGGTTCCAGGGGCGTTGCATAGACCAAAGGGCATCCTTCGATAGGCAAAAGTACCAAAAGGACAAGTGAAGGTGGTCTTATGCTGGTCTTCTAGGGCTATATGTATTTGAAAATAACCTGAAAAACCATCTAGAAAGCAATAATGAGATTTTCCTGCTAATCTTTCCAAAATTTGGTCTATGAAGGGCAAAGGGAAGTGATCCTTGCGAGTAGCTTGGTTAAGCTTCCTATAATCTATGCACACTCTCCAACTGTTTTTGTATTCTGGTAGGGGTTAGTTCATCATTGTGATTTTTGACTACAGTCATGCCAGTCTTCTTAGGAACTACTTGCACCGGGCTTACCCAATCACTGTCTGAGATGGGATAGATGATACCAGCTGCCAAAAGCTTACCTACTTCCTTCTTTACCACATCTAGGATGGTTGGATTCAAACGACTTTGTGGTTGTCTAACAGGTCTGGTGTTTTCCTCCAGCAATATCCTATGCATACAAGTAGATGGGCTAATGCCTGGAATATTAGCCAAAGTCTATCCAATTGCTTGTTTATGGCTTTTTAAGGTTTGCAACAACCTTTCTTCCTGTTGTGGTAGAAGGTTCTTTGCTACAATGACAGGAAGCTTCTCATTTTCCCCCAAATAAGCATACTTTAGATGTTCAGGCAAAGGCTTCAACTCCAAAGGAGGTGGTTGTATTATGGAAGGAAGATATCTATCTGAGATTGAAATGTCTGCAACACTTGCATCTAACATGTCATCTTTCAATGAAGTTTGGTCTGCAGCATTAATCCTGGAACAGACAATACATGGATCAAATTCATCACATGTGCAATTAAAATTTTCTAAGTAATCTAAATCAAAATCAAAAAATTCAAAAAGTAGATTGTCAATAGAATGATCATCCGCAAGAAGGTCTATGGCATCAAGTTGAAAGAGTGAATGATTCTCTATGGGATGCTTCATGGCTTCAAATATGTTGAATTGGATGATATCATCTCCAAATTCCATAGAGAGAGTCCCCGTATGCACATCTATCTTTGTTTTTGCAGTTTTGAGGAAAGGTCTCCCTAGGATCAAGGTTGCTCTGTTGATGGATGACTCATCTTCCATATCCAAAATGTAGAAGTCAGCTGGAAAGATCAGCTTATTCACTTGAACTAGCACATCTTCAAGTACTCCGGCTGGATGTGCTGTACTTCTGTTGGCTAATTGAATCACCACACCAGTTGGCTTCAGTTCTCCCAGATTCAAAGATTTATAAACTGATGAGGGCATAACATTAATGGAAGCACCTAGATCCAGCAATGCATCACCAAATGTAGAGTTTCCTATTGTGCAAGGAATGGTGAAAGTTCCTGGATCTTTACATTTCTGAGGGAGGCTGGGTTGAATTAAGGCAGAAACATTGCGTCCCACACTGATCTTCTCATCCCCTTTGAGTCTTCTCTTATGCGTGCACAAGTCCTTTAGAAATTTGGAATATTTGGAAATTCGCTTGATAGCATCTAGAAGTGGTATGTTGACTTCCACTTTCCTAAAAGTATCTAGAAGCTCCTTATCCAATTCTACATGAACATTGGGCTTGGATTGGACCATTCTATTTGGAAAAGGTAAAGATACCTTCTGATCAGCACAATTTGGGGTTTTTGTTTCATCAGATGCTTCAAGTGCAGATCGTTTATGGCAAGCTTCTTTTTGTTGATCATTCGATGTCTTATCGAAGGCTGGTGTACTTTTTTCATCAGACTTTCCCTCTGATTCAGATGGCTTATCAGAGATGTCTCCAAGTGTGGAGATAAATTCTTCTTTTTGGTGTGGATTAGTCTGATTGAAGCTTTGTTGCTTTAAAATTGTAGGGTTTGTCTGCACTTTCTTCCTACTTCTCAAGGTCATTGCATTCACACTTTTGGGATTTATGACAGGTTGAGAAGGTAGTTGACCAGAACCTTGAGATTTCAATTGGTTGACAGTGGTAGCCAACTGCCCAATTTGAGTTTGTAAATCTTGAATGGTAGAACTTAAATTTTGTTGAAACTGAAGATTACTGGTAGCTAATTGCTTCATCAAATCATCAAGAGAGGGTTCAGAAGCATTAGAAGGTACAGATTGCTGCATATGCTGTTGTTGTTGTCTGAATGGCGGTGGTTGGTATTTATTTTGGGAGTCAGATGTTTGAATCCTTTGTTCTTGTGGAGGACCATATCTCAAGTTATGATGGTTTCTCCAACTAGGATTGTATGATCCAGAAGGTGGTTCAAACTTCTGTTGCTGATAATGTTGAGGAGGCCTGTATTGTTGTCCTGTGCCAAAAATACCATTTACTGCAGCCTCAGGTGTCTCACTTTCTTGCAATGTTGGGCATGCATCAGTAGGATGATCTGCAGAAGTGCAGATGCCACATGTTTTGGTTTTGTCAACAAAATTAAGTTGCTGTTGTTGTCCGATGGCCAACTGTCTTACGATGGAGGTTAGTTCTTCAATTCTGTTCTCCAATCGTGTATGGTCTGTCTTGGTGGTCATTTCATGGACTCCTTTAGACAAGGAATTAGTTCGAGAATTGAATTGCTGAGAATTTTCTGCCATGTTGGCAATCAAATCTCGAGCTGCTGTAGGAGTTTTGTCCATAAGTGCTCCACCACTAGCTGCGTCAACCATGCTTCTGTCCATTGGCATGAGTCCTTCATAGAAAAACTGAATCAGTAATTGATCACTGATTTGATGGTGTGGACAAGTGACGCATAGTTTCTTGAATCTCTCCCAATACTCATAGAGAGTTTCTTGGGAGTTCAGTCTAATGCCGCAAATATCTTTTCTGATAGCTGCCGTTCTGAATGCAGGGAAGAATTTCTCCAGAAATAATCTCTTCATATCATTCCAGCTTGTAACAGATGTTGGATGTAGATAGTACAACCAGTCCTTAGCTCCATCATTTAAGGAGAAAGGAAATGCCTTCAACTTGATATGATCTTCAGGAATTCCTTGTGGCCGCATTGTGGAACACACAATGTGAAATTCCTTCAAATGTTTATGAGGGTCCTCACCAGCAAGGCCATGAAACTTAGGTAGCAAATGTATTAGTCCAAACTTCAGTTCAAATGGTGCATCAACATCAGGGTATTGAATACACAACGGTTGATAAGCAACATCAGGTGCAGCTAATTCTTTTAGGGTTCTATCAGCCATGTTCTTAGCAGAATATTTGAAACTATCAAATTTTAAAGATGAAAAATCACTACTGTTACTTTCTTGGTTATTACTGAATGAATTCCTTCTACGTGCTCTTTTCAAATGGTGGAATGTTCTATCAATCTCAGGATCATATGCATATAAATTTTCAGGATTGGATCGGGTCATACACAAAAAGGTGAATTCATACAGAAAATCCAAGAATATATACCTAAAGTAAAAAAAAAATTGTTAGAAAGATTAAAACTTTTATACAAACTCCTAAATGAGCCTAGGAAATTAAAATGGTCCCTGGCAGCGGCGCCAAATTTTTGACACGCTCGTCGCAAATGCGCAAAAATAATTTCTAGATTTTCCCCAAACTATTGGTATAGTATAAGGTGCAACCTAGGTCATCTCCGAAAGACCATTTCATATTCTTAAGCAAATTAGGAGAAAATTAGAACAAGGGGATTTTGTAAAGATTTGATATTGAGTTCTAAACACAAAATACAGAATGAAATTAATTTTCACTTAACAATTATCAACTCAAGGAATTCAGAGGCTATTTTCTTAACTAATCATTCATCACTAAAATCATGCATTGTGTTTATCAACATAGGATCATATGGAACCCCTAAAATGATCCTTGAATTCTCTACTGAGAAACCTCTCAGGATTCAATTGATTATGATCAACAAGATTTAGTAATCACTTAATCTTTCATCTAAACCAATTTTATAATTAGAATTCAGTTGAAGTAAGTAATAAAATGAAAACCTTCAATTCAATTACTTAATTTCTACTCTTCAAACTTTTGGAAAATGATTTACCAATCAAAAACTAATTATAAATGAATTATGCATTAATCAAAATACGTCAACCGATCAAACTTTGATTAAAGAATAAAATTGAAGAATATATTGAAGTAGAGTAGAAACCACTTAATAAGCATGTAAATAAAGATCAAGACCTCAAAGTTAAAATGAAAATAGCTTGAATCCTTGAATTGAAACTACAAACCTAGCCTTCCATGAAGGAGGCAAACTAACAACAAAGAAAGAGGCAAACTAACAACAAATAAATCCTAAGCCTTCCATGTAGGAGGCAACTAACAACAAATAAATCCTAAGCCTTCCATGTAGGAGGCAACTAACAATAAAGAAAAACTAAGCCTTCCATGTAGGAGGCAAACTAACAAGAAAGAAAACCTAAGCCTTCCATGAAGGAGGCAAAACTAACAAGAAAGAAAGAAAGAAAGAAAGAAAGAAAATGGTATTGGAGTTAATCTCCAAAATGGTGTGTTTCTCCTCTTGTAAACCCTTCTATTTATAGAGGATTTTTGAGGCATCATCTTCAGAAAGTCACCAACTAGGATATTACTTTTTCTACCCTTTTATTGCTTTCACATGGGCTTTGTTGAAAATGCAAAACACTTTTGAATTTTTGTCACCAATTATCACAACAATTTTGACTTTCTTGCACCGCAATTTCGGATGTTCACATGTCCGAATTAGAGCTTGACTTCTGAACAAAAGTTGTAGCCCCGGATCTTAGCTGTCCAACAGATTTGATTTCATCTCAATATGACTTCTGTATCTCAAGATATGGCCGGATCTTTGCACACTGTTCAAATTCCACGTCAGCAACACTATCTCATCTTTTGAGATAATTTCGGAGTCCTAAACATCCCATTTAGAGTCTGCTCTTGCTTTGTAACTGTGGACACTTCTTTAAGCTTTCATTCAAGACAAATTTCATGATTTTTGGATGTCTAAAACTCCTATTATGCTCAAAATACTATAATAGTGTCATTTTAATCGGGTAAGCAAAGAAATTCAATTAAACTTCATATGAACCCAAACTCATAAAATATGACAAAGATCACTTAATTGAACATATAAGAAGTCTTAATGAGATAAAAGTGAGAGATAATTATTTATGAAATCTATGCTTATCATGACTCTACTTGAGATGCAAGATGTTGGAAATTTTTATTACTACTTTAATTTTTTAAATATTATTTTATGTTAATATTTGGTGAAAATGTTAAGATAAATTTTGGGAAGGCCTATAATACAAGGTAGGTGCTTCCAAATTTTTTATAAATTTTAGATTTATCATTTTTTAATTTAAATTTATGTGAAACCATAATTTTCCATTTGAAATTTAATAATTTGAGTACAAATTTCACTTAGTTGCTTGTGATGAAAAGATCTCTACATGTAGCACTAGTGCAAAGGATCCACCATGCAAGACCATTAGGCTTATTGGACCCATTACTAAAGCTAGAGCCAAGAAGCTCCAAGGAGAGATTAAAGCCCTATTGAGCCTCGAGGATGATGATCTTCCTCAGGAATCCTTGATATGATTCACCCTTTCACATAATTAATTGGAATATGGAAACATTAATTGGAATGTCTTGGGAATCAATATAGGATAGAGAAGAGGAACTCGACATAAACTGCGACCTGCTAGAGAGCACTGAAGTTATCAAAGAGGAATGCGACCCTTATCGCGACCTATTGGAAAAACTAATGTAACACCTCCAAATTTCTATAATGAACTCTTGAAGCCAAAAATAATAATTGGAATGAAACTAGGTAGGATTAGGAAACAAAAATAGATAAATTAGAAAGTTTGGTATAAATGACTAAAATGCCCCTGCATTTGGGAAACTCAAATAACACATTAGAGAAATGTAAAACAAGAATAAAAGACATTATAAAGGGTTATATCATATCAAGAATAATCAAAAGTAGTGAAAAAAACTTAAAAAAACAAGAAGGAATGAAAATATCCTGAGAGAATCCCGAAAATACCCTTAGAAAACTTTGTTTTCTACATAGAGTTAGTAAGTTCCTAGAAAAATATCAAATGAATTTAGATTAACTTGGGAGAGAACTATAAAGTATTAGAATTTTCAGAGAAATAATTTGAAAATGTTTCTAAAAATACCGAGAAAAATTACAAAAACGCTCTTAGAAGATTGGGAGGTGTGAACACTCAATTATGAGAGAAAAATAATAATAGAACTAAATGGTATCAAAAGGGATAAAAGGGAAAAATCAAAGGAAGAAAACTAAAATGGAAATTGGATGGGGATGGTGGATGTAGCAGAAAGAGAAAAAGGAAAAGACAAAAAACAAAAAAGCAAAACGAAATGGAGAGAGAAAATGAGGGGGGCAGTGGAAGAAAGGACAAACTGTTATAAAGGGACAGATAACATTCGCGAGGAGGAGGAGTTTTTTTTAGCTGCTCCCACTTTCCCGAAGAGAGCTTCTTCTATGTTACTCTCAATGATTTTTCTTCAACCTCCAAGTAAGAAAGTGACGTCTTGAAGATTAATTGGGTACTCAACAGTTTTCTTGCTGAGGTAAGCGTTTCCTTGCTCCCATTTGACTCACTCGACCCTTTTGCTGAGATGTCTACATTTTTATTGGTTAGATTATTGGTTTCGTTTCTGAATCACTACATGATTACTGGAAATTTGTTATGTATGTGTAAACACTCAATTACGTCCGAGGCCCCCAATTGTTAAAATTAATCAAGAAACCAATACTAAATTAAATAATAAATAGAAAACAGAAAAATAGACAAAATAGAAAGCAAAGCAAACAAACAAGGAAAAAAAGAAAACCAAATAAATAAATGAAAATAAATAAACTAATGAAAGAAAAAAGGTGAAAATAGAAAAATTGAAAATTTAGAAGCTAAAGAAAAAAACAAAAGCAAAAAATAAATAAAATTAAATAAATCTGAAAAAAATAATAAAAAACAATAAATAAAAAAAATATAAAAATGATAATAAGAAAAAAAGGAAGAGATAAAACAAAAACAAAATCTGAAAACTAAAAAATATAATAATTTAAATGGTTAAAAAACAAAAAATTAAAAAAAAGACTATTTTTTTAATAATAATAATAATAAATAAAAAAATAATCAGAATTTAAAAAGAGAAACAAAATTTAAAAAAAAAAGCGGATTAAAGGGGATAACAAAAACAAAAAGGGGGAACTTTGGAAGGGGAGTATAAAAAAGAAAAATGCTTTGAAAGAAGAGGGGGTCTTCATTCTGGATTTGGGGGGGGGGGGAGGAAGCTTTCTTTTTCCTTCTTAGCTGGATCCGGGGGGTTAAGATTGCAAACAGAAAAGAGGATAGGGTAGACGTCTTCCACAGGAGGGGGAGATTCTCAAATTCTCACGAACGTCTTGGCGATTTCATGGATCCAACACCTTCTACTCTATTCAGCTCCAGCGTTTGTGCTCCCATATCCATCACCTGAACTTCAAGCCTCAATTGCGATCGAGAGAGATCTCCTGTGCAATCCTGTGAAGGTTAGCGTTCTTACATCATCTTGATATCTGTCACTACAGTAATTCCGACGAGACGACGAACTCGCTAAAATTTTAAAATTGAATTTTATTTTGGATTATGTGGAGCTGCCACCAAATTTTTATTTAAGGGAGAAAGTTTGGAAAAACCCTAACTTGAGGATAAGATTCTATGTTCGGGAGTCGGTTACGAATATGGAAGATGTAAGGCACCCCACTCGCCCGTTCCGAAAAATGGTACCCTTAAATTGAGTGTGTGATTTTTGAAAATTGTTTGATCCCTTAATTAATGTGAAAATAAATAACTTGATGGAGGTTAGCCTGACAGGACTTGATCCTACTCCTACGTATTCCCCAGTGCAATGGGAAACTCAAGGCTTACGTAGTTCTGGTTTGAAGGCTTGACCTTCGGAAGTGTTTTAAAAGGAATAGGATGTTTTGAAAAGCTTTTTATTTTTTGGAGGAATCTTTTTAGTCCACTCATGCACAAGGTCCGAGGCAGCTAGGGTTTCATGGGGCATATACGAACCTCTAAACATCGAACAACAGTGTAGACCGTCAGTTTCCCATTTAGAGCTCATTGCGTGAGACTTGTGATCCCAAAACCTTTAGAAAAGAGCTTTATTTTTGGAGGAACCTTCAATCCACTCATGCACAAGATCCGAGGCAATCGTAAGCCGCACTGGGATCCATATGAATCTCTAAATATTGAACAGCAGTGTAGACCGCTAGTTTCCTATTTAGAGCTCATTGCGTGAGACTTGTGATTCCCAAAAAGATTTGAAAAGAATTTTATTTTTTGAGGAGGAACCCTTAGTCCACATATGCACAGGATCCGAGACAATCGTAAGCCGCATTGGAATCCATATGAATCTCTAAATATCGAACAGCAGTGTAGACCGCCAGTTTCCCATTTAGAGCTCATTGCATGAGACTTATGATTCCCAATAGTATTAATTTGAAAATAAAGATAGGAAAAGAATTGAGCTTGATTTGAAATAAGAAATGAATTCGATTCAAAATTTGAAGAACAGAATGAAACTTGATTTAAATGGAACTTGAAGTTTGACTTGACTAAAAATGAACTTGACTTGAACTCGAGAAATCGGCTTTTGTTTTGAATTAAAATAAATTTAATTTGACTAAAATGAACTTGACTTGAAATTTTGAGGAAAAAGAAATAAACTTGATCTTGATTTGAGAAATGAGATTAAGCTTGTTTTGACTTTTTAGAAAATAAAATTTAAAAATACGTTTGGATTGAAACTTGAGAAAAAGGATTAAATTTAATTGGAATAAAATGAATCTTGAATTGAAGTTCTTATTTGCAACTCGATGAACAATATCAAATCTAATTTCAAATAAAATAATTTTATTTGAAATTAGATCTGAAGGAATTTGTTAGAATTTGGAAAAAAGAATTTAATTTCAGAGATAAAAAAATTAATTCGGATTTGAAAAAATTTGTTAGGATTTGAGAAACAGAATTAATGAGCCAAGTTTTTTTTTATTTACTTAAATTGGATTAGGTTTTTGTTGCCTTGTTCACTGTCCATTCCCGAATCAACAAGGCCTAGTGGAATAAAAGGGGCCTACATGGGTTCTAATTGAAACAACCACTTAGACTGAGCTTTGGACTGTAAAACCTGGCGCTCAAATTGCTTAAGACTAAGACCACATTCGAATCGTAAATTAGTAATATTTAAAACAAAGGGTTGCCCACAGGGTTCGACCTTTGGGGAATTCGCAGGTAGCAAGCCCACCATTGATCCAAGTTACCCACTTAAGGTTGGTATATATGGATATTTATTTAACAAAGTGGGATGATAACAATTATTTACCAAAATACTCTCCACAAGTATCAAACTCATGGTCTCTAGGTGGGGTATAAACATGCTACCCACTGTAAACACCCAATTATGTCCGAGGGCTATTTCAAGTCGACTAGTGGATAAACCTAAACTGCGGCCCTCGAGAAATTCAAAACGAACCATAATTGAGCAATAAACAGAAAAAATCTAGAAAATTAAAGGATTTCGAAATAAAAAAAACCAAAATCAGAAAAATTCAAAGGAAATTGAATGCTGGTTTTTTAAGAAAAATAAAATAAAAGTAGTAGGAAAAGAAATTAAGCAAAAGAAAGACCTGAAAATCCAAATATTCTGAAATTTAAACAAAAAAAAAGAAGAAAAATTAAGATAATGAAGAATTTGAAGAAGAGAAGAAAATTAGAATTTCGAAAAAAATAAAAAAATAAAAAACTGAAAATTAATTAGATAAATAAAAGAATACTAAAAGAAAATTATGAAAAATCAGGAAATTAGAATTTTGGAAATTCTGGACATTAAAAGTTAAAGAAAAATTAAATTCTAGAGATGCTAGAAATTAAATAAAAGAAATGTTGGAAATGGAAATCCATAAAAAAAAATGAAGAAAAATGTTGAAAATCAGAAAAGAAAAATTTAAGAAAAGCGGGGTGTTAAAAATTTAGAGAAAAAGGAGATTCGCGAAAAATGAAAAGGGGTTTTAACTTTGGCAAAAAAAAAACTTTATAAATAGGGGTTAAACGCCAATTGTAGGGTTTTTTTTTTTGGAGACCGGGGGACTAAAGATTCTGTTAGAAGAGAGAGCTACAGAGGAAGCCGGGTACTGAACATTCAAAGATCGCGACACAGAGAAGAGGTAAACTCGATGATCACCGGACCGGATACTGCTCCCACTCCGATCCTCGAACAGGTCAGAACCTCCTATAAGCTCCGCATAGGATCCCTAGCATGAGTATTGATCGACTTGCATGTATCTCTGTAATTTCTTGATTAACTCCTTAAGATCCTTTAACATGAATCTTGTTTGGTGATGTATAGAATGATATGGTTTCATTGATAAATTTTTCTGCTGATCTTGAGCGAATGATTGCTTGATATTGCCTGAAGTTCTGTGATTCTCTTGGATAATTTCTTGACAAATCTTGAGTGAATGGAGAGGCTTGTAATAGAGTAAACTTGAATCGATCACCAGGGAAAACAGAACGAAAACCTGGTAGGGTATAGGCATAGCATGTGTGCTGTTTGTGGTTACGATAAGGCCTTAGAAGCAAGGCCTCCTCGTTCCAATTAGGGTGCATGATAGGATCTGTATGAGCCTGTGCGTCGGGGATGTAAGAGAAAATTAGAATCAAGGGACTATAATCTAATAAGGCGAATTTAAACCCATTCATTCTACTCAAAAGGAGAAAGAGTTCCACGCGGTGAGGAGAAAAAACGTGTAGGTCTAATACCAGGGTTGTGAGCACCTTGCTCCAGAAGACCAACGTCTCACTTAGACACTCCCACCTCAACAACATAGATGAGGGTGGCATAAGCTCCTTCACCAAAACCCCGCCATGCACTACAAGCTAGTATAATGTGCAAAATGAATTTGGGCACTCACAAACAAAGGGTTGTACATTGAAAGTAACACATCCTTGCAGAGCAAGTAGAGACCCAAGCCTGAACAACCTAGCAGGGTTAGGATTTCACCCCAAAGGTCATGCATGCATGAGATTCTTGTAGGAATTCTGTAGACGCACGTACTATAGTGATGAAAAGAGGGGGGGGGGGTTAACCTTGTCCTTCCCTCGTGGCCGCAGCTGCATGACAGATGTCATAATGGTTGCTTGTAGAAACCTACCCCTTTGGCTGAATCTTGGTAAGTAGAAAGACGGCTTAAGGATTGCCTCCATGGCCTCCACCTTGATAAACCTCAGATAAACACCAGCCTATCCGAATGAGGTGAGACGAGATATTCATACGAGGCTTGGCTGTGGGAAGGCAACGAAGCTAGTCGCGTGGTTGTAGGGTGGTATAGAGCAAAGCATCCAAGGAGAGTTTCTGCACATGAGCCAAGAGCGAGCACATTTAATCCAGTGGGTCTCTATGGCTTCTTAAGGTCCCCTAAGTGTTTCAAATAATTCCCCAAGGAGCATATGAGGAAGTTTGGATAACGCATGAAGATCTCATGACTTCAGGCGCTGGTGTAGTAAAAGCCCACACTAGTTGAGACGTTAGAATCATGACGCATTTGACCCAAAGTTTGCTGAGAATACCCACATTTGTAGACATCAGTTTGCATGTACCCTTTGGTCGTTCCAGTGAGCCGAGTGAGTCACTCCCGTCTGTTGGCTCTTAAGATACACGATCGCATACTCACTTGGCTCGAAGATACTACTGTAGCAACAAAAGTCTGAATGCACATGCACGTAGCTTTCTCAATATACATCGAGAGGTCTCGAGTTTCAAAATGGTGAGAGTTCGTCCTTTTCCATACACAATAAGAGATACCCAGCACTCCATGTCCTAGTAGAAGCTATGTACCCACTGATGAAGGCATTCGGGCTAGAGATGCCCACATTACCATCCATTAGTAGGTGGCCATATGTGTTCCAAAAAAAAACATACACCAAGAACGTGCACCAGTTCTGTACAAGAGTCAACGTGATATAGCTCTAAGGGGAATGTGTCTCTCATAATCCATTATAATGGGAGATGATTGGATGTAGGAAAGGGGTGGTTTATGATTGGCTGAAACTAAGCATGGGGCCAGCAATCACATGCCCATGTACCAAAAGTGAAATAACTCTTGGGTAGGAGCGAAGAGACCCAATCTTGAGCACACTCATAATAATTGCAGCACATACAGTAAGTCAAAATTCATACTGGCCAAGTGGTTAGGCTAATTAGGTGGTGAATGTTTGGTCTTGGCTTCGATCCTCCGCAGGCGCTTGTCATCATTCTGAGTAAATCAAAACCCACATTCCAGTCCTTTGCCTTAAGTATAAAGTAGAAATATCAAAAACCAAAATGGGAGTGTGGCTTAGTGGCTGGGGACCTTATACACATATACATGGACGCAGGTTCGAACCCCCTTAAGACAGATTTGCTTTTTTTTTTTTTTAAATATCCAAGCTGGTAGAGCTAAGCCAAGCCATGTTAGCCTCCAAATTACTGAAACGTCCCTACGAAGTCTGTTAATCCCTATCCTGCCCCTGCCCCCCAACTCAAATTCCTATTCTGTCCTCTCTACATAAATGACCATACTACCCATGGTCTTTCCAAAAACTTCCTATTCTGCCCCTGTCTACAGAAATGATTATTCTACCCCTGGTCTTTCAAAAATGCCTATTTTGTCCCTTAATGAAAATTACTACAAATATAGAAAATAGAAAAATTAATAAGATTCTTTTTCTTTCCAGATTTAATATAAAAATTACTAAAAATACAGAAAATGCATAAAAAATTAATAAAAATTCAGAAAATCATAAAAAATTAATAAAAAACAGAAAATTACAAAAATACTAAAAATTTCCAGAATTAATAAAAAACAGAAAATTACATAAGATTTAATAAAATTTCCAGAAAATTACATAAAAATTAAAAAACCCGAAAAATTCATAAAAATCCCATAATTGCTAAAAATTGCATTAAATCCCAATTGCCTCAAAATCTAGTTTTCTTTGACTTACATCTATTGCGAAGTATTTCTTTTTCGAAAAAAATCTTTAAGTATTTTAGGATTTTCGAGTCTCACGCAATGGGCTCTAAATAGGGAACTGGCGGTTCACCTGCTGTTCAACATTTAGTGGCTCGTATAGGTCCCTGTGCTGCCTTAGCCGCCTCGGGCCTTGTGCATGAGTGGACTTGAGGTCCTCTTCAAAAATTAAAAAACATCTTTTCCTAAATATTTTGGGATTCTAGGTCTCACGCAATGGGCTCTAAATGGGGAACTGGCGGTTTACCTGCTGTTCAACACTTAGTAGTTCGTATAGGTCCCTATGCTGCCTTAGCCGCCTCGGGTCTTATGCATGAGTGGACCAAAGATCCCTCCCAAAAATAAAACATTTTCTTAATAACAGAATATTTAAATATTCTTTTAAAAACACTTTTCGAAGGTCAAGCCTTCACAAACTAGAACTACGTAAGCCTTGAATTTCCCATTGCACCGGGGAATACGTAGGAGCAGGACCAAGTCCTGTCAGGCTAACCTCCATCAAATTATTTTTCACATTAAAGGGATTCAAACAGTTTTTAAAATCACACACTCAGTTAAGGGTGTCGTTCTTTGGAACGGGCGAGTGGGGTGCCTAACACCTTCCCCACTTGTAACCGACTCCCGAACCTCGAGCCTCATTTTCTAGTTAAGATTTTTCCAAGCTTTTCCCTTAAATAAAATTTGGTGGCGGCTCCACATCATCAAATAAATTCATTTTCAAAATTTTAGCGAGTTTGTCGTCTCGTCGGAATTACGGTTGCGACACCCACTAAGCTGAATGACCAGTGTAGATCTAGCATTTATGAACTCGATTAATATTTGGCAAGATTGCACTAATGAGAGCTAAACCATCATGTGACTTTTCAATAAGGACTGTACCCATGACATGCGCATGGTTTGAGATCGGAGAAATAGGCACTCCGAATGTACCCATGACATTTAACACCCCCTTCTAGCGCAAACTTGTCACAGGGACCGTGTCTATGAGCTTTTGTGAAATTTGGCTAATGGTGGGTTTGATTCTGAGGTTGGTAGTTTGGTTGATTGGCTTAAAGTCAGAACTTGGGCTAAGCCTTGTCCTTATTGACTCAAGATGTAAAACTTAAACACTATAGAAGACGCTTGCATGGACTGAATCCTTTTCATTCCTACTCTATATTTATTGACGGGTCTCACCTCTATTCGAGTCTATCTTTTTGCATGGCACCTTCTCACACCTAGAGGGACACGTATGGCACTGGCTTGCTCACTGTGCGTCAAACTGAACTCTTGAGAATGTGTGGTCGCCATCTAGTACCAACGCCTATTCCAGTCGATGGAGATCGTGGATATTAAAATAGACATCCTCTAGACACAGAAGACGTCTCTTAGTGGGCCTTTTTGTTTGATTATTTATTTAAATCCTCTGCATGAGGTTATAGGTTCACGTAGGGGTATTTAATTCTGCATGGATCAATTGAGACCCAATTGGCAAAGGACGGGCACAGTACTTCTTCTGGTCACACATATCACTAACAGACAAATTGTTTATTAAATATTGGGGCTAAATACACATAGGCCCTCGCCACTATCCTTCTTAGGCCTCCCAGATTTTTGGATCAGGTTCGACTCATGGTGGGCAATCTTACGAAGCCCTTTCATCACTTGGGATGGCATCAGTGCTGATTTATTCAAGGTTTCCTACTTAGTTCCATGCAAACGAGGACAACGCATGTAGAGGCTCCATACAAAGGAACCTTGTCTGGATGATTTTGGTATCACTCCAGGTCTTTCTTCTAGAGTAGCCTCCAGAGCAACCACTAGGTTTGCTACACCAGCATATGGATTATGGCTCTTCTCGTTCATTCACATATCTAGGCTGCTACTACTCACAAGGATATTGTATGTGGGTTGGATATTAGAAGGGGGACCGCATGTGAATTTTAATATGCCTTTCTTCACTCCCTACACCCCTAGGCCCGATTTGATACGAATTTGGTTAGCCAGCACAATGGCGTCAGATTCCCGTCACTACTATGCCTTGCTTAGAGCGGCATGTACGTTGTTTACTCTAGAGACCATAGTATATGCTGGATCAAACTCATTACACAGCTTATCATTGCGTCCGCACCAACCTATACGGACAATCGAAAAGACTCTATGAGGCAGCATGCATGACTGACTTTGACTTCCTAAGGTTGATGTGAATAATGCATATTAAAATCTTAGAGGGCGACGACCCAGCTACTGAGAAATGTTTAGGAACCCTCAGAGGTAACCACCTGCAGAGTTCATATGATCCCATGACCTTGCGTTCGGGGACTCTATGTAAAACCAATTTTGAGCTTGAATAACAAGAAGGTTCAACATCGTGTAGACCTTAGCATTGGGATCGACCTATGGATCCAGAACACCACCCCCTATTGACATGTTCAAAGTCATGACAACGACTGTAGAAGGAGCATCAATTCCATGTATCTTCCCTTCTTTTGATTGGAAACAAGACTAGGTTATGATTTGGTACTTCAGGGTTGGAGTCGCTGAATGGTACCTACTACGACCTAATTAACCTACCGTCTCACTTCGATGATTTATCTCCTTCCTCCAAGCAAGATCATAACATCAAACTGATAGAAATATTTGTGCACATGTCACTCGACTTATCACGAATATATGTTCGAAGAAAACACTGTTTAATCACTCTCCAATCAGTAATTATTGAATATCCGATTCAGTAATCTAACAAGGTTGAGACCAAGATTAAATGGGATGAACAACAGCCTAAAGGTTATGAATCCATCAAGATATGGCGAAGAAAAGGCACCGATCGACCCTTAAATCTATAGAAAGTTTTGCATGTTATTTCGAGGGAGAGTCAAATGGGTTTGAAACAAGAAAGAGCCATATTCGTTTCAGAATCAATTTCATATGCCACGGTTTAATGGAAAACATTAACATCACCTGGTATGACGAGCCCTCAGTTCCAAGTTTATGAGAAAGTCTCGATGCTTGCTCCAGATAAAGGGCTTCCGCCTTCTGCCTTTTTGGGTTGATCCTCCTTGATTTTGAGCCAAGTATCGCTGTTTCTTGTGTTTTGTTAAGGCCCTTCCAAAGACGTCTCCCCCTTTTCAAGGAGTTCTCTCTCTCTCTGCTGCCTATCTGCTCCTCCTTTTTCCTTTTCTTATTGCTTCCTTTTCCTCAAGAGGAGAACCCCCTTCAAGATCAGAGCCCGATCTCTCTCCTAGCCCCCTCCTTTTTTTCTCTCTGTTACATTTTCCTTTTTTATTCATTCCTCTGTTTTTCATTTTTCCAATTTTCTTTTCCAATTCTCTTTTGCTCTCTCCCCTCCCTTGTTTTCATTCTTTTGTTTTTTCTGTTATATTAATTAGTTAGTTCGTTTTTCATTCTATTTATGGTTTTTTATTTTTTATTTTTTATTTTTCCGATTTTAATTTTATTTTAATTCTTAATTCTGATTTTAATTTTCTGTTTTATTAAAATTTTCTAATTTTTTTTTGTTTTACATATATATATATTTTACTTTTTTTTATTTTCTAGATTTTATCCTTTTTTATTTTTCTTATTATTATTCTTACATTTTTTCTATTCTGTTTTTAATTCTTTAGTTATTCATTTTATATATCTTTTGGATTTTTTTTATTTTATTGTTTTTCTCTTTTTTTTTCTGTTTTATTTTAATTTTCTGTTTTTAATTAGTTTGTTGTTGTTTTTATTATTATTTATTTTTATTTATCCTTTTTCACTTATATTATTCATATAGATTTTCCAAAAACCTTTCTTCTTCTGATTTTCTTTTTGTCTGTTTCTCTACCTTTTGCTTTCTATTTTTTCTGTTTTCTATTTATTTCTCTGCTTCTTTGTTTGTTTATTTATTATTTAAATTAGTGTTGGTTTCTTGATTAATTTTAACAATTGGGGGTCTCAGACATAATTAAGTGTTTACAATATCATAGGCAGTGCAATTAGAATTGTTTCTCTCAATCGATGGCTAGGCGACGATAGGTAATGAAGAAGAATTTTTTAAACAAGAATAGCATGGACCCGAATTAGTTCGAGAGAGGAAAAGGAAAAATTGTTTTATAACAGTGAATCTTGATAACCAATGAATTAATGTTGCTCGATGTCCATCGCTAGTTAGAAGACCTATGGTAAGAGCAAACACGATCCCTATGCTTGGACTTGATTTCTGCTCAGGATTCACTCGAGAATCTGTACCTGAGAGTGAGCTAGATCAGTTTAAGAAGCAGAAGTCTGGTACATGATTCCATTCACCGTGAGAATGGAGAAATCTTGGTTGATTAAAAAGTCGGTCGATTCCCTGCAGCAACATACATACCTGCACTTATATGTTTTCAAGATTCTACATCGAACATGAGATAATGAATTCTTGGCAACAACATTGTTGCAACCGTAACTCCGATGAGATGACAAACTTGCTAAAATTTTTGAAATAGAACTTATTTGATTATGTTGAGTTGCCACCAAATTTTTATTTAGGGGAAAATACTTGGAAAAAACCCTGACTCGAGGAAGAGATTTAGGTTCAAGAGTCGGTTACAAGTGGGGAAGGTGGTAGGCACCCTACTCTCCCGTTCTGGAGAACGGTACCCTTAAACTGAGTGTGTGATTTTTGAAAATAGTTTGATCCCTTAATTAGCATGGAAATAAATAACTTGATGGAGGTTATCTTGACAGGACTTGATCCTGCTCCTACGTATTCCCCGGTGCAATGGCAAACTCAAGGCTTACGTAGTTCTAGTTTGTGAAGGCTTGACCTTCAGAGGTGTTTAGAAGGACTATGATATTTTGAAAAGATTTTCATTTTTTGGAGGAACCTTCAGTCCACTCATGCACAAGGTCTGAGGCGGCTAAGGAAGGATGGGGGCCATACGAGCTACTAAACGTTGAACAACAGTTGGACCACCAGTTCCCCGTTTAAAGCCTGTTGCGTGAGACCGAAGATCCCAAAACATTTAAAGAAGGGTTTTATTTTTGAAAAGGGCCTTTAGTCCACTCATGCACAAGGCCCCAGGTGGCTAAGGCAGCACGGGGGCCCATACGACCTACTAAACGTTGAACAGCAGGTGGACTGCCAGTTCCTCGTTTAGAGTCTGTTGCGTGAGACCGAAGATCCCAAAACATTTGAAAAAGAACTTTATTTTTTAAAAGGACCCTTAGTCCACTCATGCACAAGGTCCGAGACGGCTAAGGCAGGACACGGGCCCATACGAGCTACTAAACGTCAAACAGCAGGTGAATCGTCAGTTCCCCGTTTAGAGTCCGTTGCGAGAGACCGAAGATCCCAAAACATTTGAAAAAGAACTTTATTTTTTAAGGGACCCTTAGTCCACTCATGCACAAGGTCCGAGGCGGCTAAGGCAGCACGGGGGCCATACTAGCTACTAAACGTCGAACAGCAGGTGAACCGTCAGTTCCCCGTTTACAGCCCGTTGCGTGAGACTGTTGATCCCAAAAAGAATTAGTTTAAAAAGAATAAGGTCAAGAAAAGAATTGGGCTTGACTTGAAATAAGAAATGAATTTGATTCAAAACTTGAGAAGAAAAAGGAAACTTGATTTAAATGGAACTTGATTTGAACTCGAGAAAATTGAACTAAATTTGATTAGAGGAAAGACATTGAATTTATTTTGGAAACTTGAGAGGAAAAGAATTAAACTTGAGTTTGACTTGATTTTATTCGAAGAAAAGAGTTAAACATGACGTTATTTGAAGAAAAATAATTTGGTTTGAATTTTGGGCTTGAATTGGACTTGATTTAACATAAACTTGACTTGATTTGAAACTAAGGAAAATAATTGAGAACATGCTTCATTAATAAAGCGATAGAAATTTCATTTCAGATCCAAATTAGACAAATAATATCATTCCAAAAACTAGAGAAAAATAAAAAGAGAACATAGCAAAAATCACCAAAATCAGAGATCATTTGACCAATTAAAAACGAAAATGAAAAACAGAGACGAAGATCAACCTAAAGAACACAAGAGTTTTTTGCACCAAAATTTGAATTCAAATCTCAGAATTTTCAGAAAATATTTTTTGGTAGATCTGGAAAATTAAAACCGATCAATTGAAAGATATTGATCATAGGAATAAAAAAACAAGTTTTACATAAATCCAACCAGAAATGAGCAAGTTATGCACCAATCAAACAAGCTAGGTTCATTGGCACACCATGAAGAATATGCTTCGGTAATCAGGCAATGGAAATCTCATTTCAGATCCAAATTAGACAAATAATAACATTCCAGAAACTAGAGAGAAGAATAAGAGAAATAAATAAAAATCAGGGAAATTGGATATCATTTGACTGACTAAAAACAAAAACGAAAAAAAGAGATGAAGATCAACCTCAAGAACACACGAGATTTTGGCGCCAAATTTCGGATTCAAATCTCAGAATTTTCAGAAAATATTTTTTGGCAGATCTGAAAAATTGAAACTGATCAATTGAAAGATATGGATCATAGGAATCAAACAAAACAAGTTTGAAATAAATCCAACCAGAAATGAGCAAGTTATGCACAAATCAAACAAGCTAGGTTCATTTGCGCACCAAGACAGACATGCTTCTGTATCGGGAGATATAAATTTCATTTCAGTTCCAAATTAGAAAAATAATATCAATCCAGAAACTAGAGAGAAATACAAAGAGAACACAACAAAAATCATCGAAATCAGAAATCATTTGATTGATCCAAAACAAAAACGAAAACCAGAGACGAAAATGAGCTCGGAAATCTAAGAAGCAAGAAACATAAGCAGAATAAAAGTTAGATCTAACTTCGATGGGAAGGTGATGAAGAACTGGTTTGAAGGCAGAGGTAGAGAGTCTCCTAGGTTCTCCCTCCAAAAATCCTGAAAAATCCCCTTCCCCAATGCCTTTTCACCTATTTATAGCCAATTTTTAAACCTTTCAACCTTTCCTCCTTTTTTATTTTAGTTTTTTGATTTTTTCTTTTCCCCTTCTTTTCTTTCCACTTTTCAGCTTTATTTGAAATTTTATTTGCTTATTTTCATTTCTTTTTATTTTTCGTTTCTGTTTTTCTTACTTTTATTATTTTTAGGTTTTGTTAATTTAAATTATTTTTTCAATTTTTCTTTCTCTTTTCTTATTTAGCTTTATTTATTTTTTATTTTTCTATTTGTTTCAAATATGACTATTCCCCATTTTTTGTTTTTATTTTTGTTGTTTTCTACTTTTTATCTGCTTTTCTGCTGACAGTTTATGATTTGTTTTTCAAATATTATTATTTCCTTTTCTCCATCTATTTTGTTTCCTATTATTTAAATTATTTGCACATTAATTTAAAAACGGAGGCCTCAGACATAATTGAGTGTTTACAAACAGGCATACCTACACTTGTATGTTTTCAAGATTTTGCATCGAACATGAGATAATGAATTCTTGGCAACAACATGCATACTTGCACTTACATGTTTTTAATTCTGCATCGAGCATGGGATAATATTGTGGGCGTAGCTTCGTCCCGTAGTAGTAAAGCTGGATTCTTAACGAACACCTAATATATAGGAAACCAGGTCTATAGTTTCCTGTTCGACTAAAGGGATTTTCATGAATAGACTCTACAAATTTCAGCGCATCCATGCAGAATGGTGATCTTATGGCACCTCTGAATCCCCTGGTACCATATGCGTTTATCACCCACATGCAGCGTCAAACGAAATGACTCGCTGTGAAGAATGATACGCTCTTACTGATGTGAGAAGAAAGTGAAGTCTTTGCCACTTGCTCAATTTACTATGGTGGAGCATGAACTGTCCATTTGCAAAACCTATGGATAATTCACCATAGTTCCCGCTTTGTCAAAGTGGCATTGTTCAGTTTCGATATACGAAGTGTAGATATCATGCTGCATCGAGCTGCCAAACCTGGCCCTGGAGTGACCATTTTCATTGCCGTCGTATGACAATGATGGCCCTTATTTAAAGTCATGTAGAATTGTAGGGGTCCTCCCGTTAAAAGAGTAGTTTGCATGAGGTTAAGCATAAAAGGGAGAGTTAGCTTAATGGCCAAACACACTGCCTCTCAGTGTTGGCTTCCATTGCTTGACTCGTACAAGAAGCCATTTTTTAAGCCCATCTATATTCACACAAGGAAATCCATGTGAAGCCATGCAGTTATGTATGCCTTACGTCCGCAGAATGTCGCTTTAGGAATCAACTTGAGTGTTAATGACCCAAGCATACCACTCAACTCAGGTGGTCGATGCAGTTAGAGCCCAAGCGAGAAGAAAGCGGGTTCGAGCCCTAAGCAGCGCTATTTTCTTTTATACTTTAATTTCTGAATGTCACCCGTGCCTCGCCTAAAATAATTCTCAAAGGTATTTGACCCCAAATGGGGAGCTTGGCCAAGTGGAACGGCTCGTTGTCCATGTTCCTCCACTGCCTGGGTTCGAAACCCCCTGGGGACCTTTTTCCTGTAAATGATGATTAAACTTTGGCTTGTTATGTAAATACGGTAATGCAAGACTATAACCAACAAGTAAACATGGCTAAGCGGCTGAGACACTGCCTACACTAAGTGGATGAGACACTGCCTACACATCCAGTTCCTGGGTTTGAGCCCTCTGGGAAGCGATTTTCTTTTTAAAAATGTCACTAAGCCACAAGCCGATCGAATGAGCTGCGAGCTGAGCCAAACAAGCCGCGAGCTGCTCGAATGAGCCGTGAGCCGCCGGAAGGCTCCCCCAAGCCAGCTTACATGGGACGAGCCACGAGCCACCCGACAAGCCATTAAGCAAGTTCACACTACAAGCCATTAAGCCACAAACTCACACAATCATAAGCCACAAGCCTTCAAGTAAATTGAAAATTTAATTCCTTTTTAGCTCTTCTTATTTAAAACCAAATTCAACTCTTTTCTTTAAACTTTTATCAAGCTCCTTTTATTTAAAATTAAATTTAACTCGTTTCTTAAAATCTCATCAAGTTCACTTTAACTCAAACCAAATTGTAATTCTTTTCCTCATCAAATCTAATTCTCCAAATTTAAAAATCAAATTCTTTTTTTCTCTTCTCCCTTTTTCAAATTCAAATCAAGTATTTTACTTTTAAATCAAGTACTTTTGCCTCAAATGTTCAAAACAAGTTTAATTCCTTTCAAATCAGGTTTTATCCTTTTCTTCAAATTCAAATCAAGTATTTTACTTTTAAATCAAGTACTTTTTCCTCAAATGTTCAAAACAAGTTCAATTCCTTTCAAATCAAGTTTTATCCTTTTCTTCAAATTCAAATCAACTTTAAATCTTTCCCTTAAATTCAAATCAAATCAAGTTTAAATCTTTTCGTCAAAGATGAACTCCTCAAGTTTTTTAGTCAAGTTCATTCCAAATCAAGTTTTATTCTTTTCTTCAAATTCAAGTTAAGTTTGTTTTACTCAAACCAAATTCAATTTCCAAATTTCAAAATCAAGTTCCATTTGAATCAAGTTTCATTATTCTCTTCAAATTTTGAATCAAATTCATTTCTTATTTCAAATCAAGCCCAATTCTTTTCTTATCCTTATTCTTTTTATACTAATGCTTTTTCGGAATCACAAGTCTCACGCAATAAGCTCTAAATAGGAAATTGGTGATCTTCACTGCTGTTCAATATTTATAAATTCATATAGGCCCCAGTACAACCCTAGTTGCCTCGGACCTTGTGCATAAGTGGACTAAAAGTTCCTACTCAAAAAAATAAAGCTCTTTTAAAAATATTTTTGGGAATCACAAGTCTCACGCAATGAGCTCTAAATGGGAATGATAAGCATAAATTTCATAAATAATTATCTCTCACTTTTATCTCATTAAGACTTCTTATATGTTCAATTAAGTGATCTTTGTCATATTTTATGAGTTTGGGTTCATATGAAGATTAATTGAATTTCTTTGCTTACCCGATTAAAATGACACTATTATAGTATTTTGAGCATAATAGGAGTTTTAGACATCCAAAAATCATGAAATCTATCTTGAATGAAAGCTTAAAGAAGTGTCCACAGTTACAAAGTAAGAGCAGACTCTAAATGGGATGTTTAGGACTCCGAAATTATCTCAAACAATGAGATAGTGTTGCTGACGTGGAATTTGAACAGTGTGCAAAGATCCGGCCATATCTTGAGATACAGAAGTCATATTGAGATGAAATCAAATCTGTTGGACAGCTAAGATCCAGGAATACAACTTTTGTTCAAACGTGAAGCTCTAATTCGGACATGTAAACATCCGAAATTGCGGTGCAAGAAAGTCAAAATTGTTGTGCTAATTGGTGACAAAAATTCAAAAGTGTTTTGCATTTTCAACAAAGCCCATGTGAAAGCAATAAAAGGGTAGAAAAGTAATATCCTAGTTGGTGGCTTTCTGAAGATGATGCCTCACAAATCCTCTATAAATAGAAGGGTTTACAAGAGGAGAAACACACCACTTGGAGATCAACTGCAATACCATTTTCCATTTTTCTTTCTTTCTTGTTAGTTTGCCTCCTACATGGAAGGCTTAGTTTTTCTTTCTTGTTAGTTTGCCTCCTACATGGAAGGCTTAGGTTTTCTTTCTTGTTAGTTTGCCTCCTACATGGAAGGCTTAGGTTTTCTTTATTGTTAGTTGCCTCCTACATGGAAGGCTTAGTTTTTCTTTCTTGTTAGTTTGCCTCCTACATGGAAGGCTTAGTTTTTCTTTATTGTTAGTTGCCTCCTACATGGAAGGCTAGGTTTGTAGTTTCAATTCAAGGATTCAAGCTATTTTCATTTTAACTTTGAGGTCTTGATCTTTATTTACATGCTTATTAAGTGGTCTACTCTACTTCACTATATTCTTCAATTTTATTCTTTAATCAAAGTTTGATCGGTTGACGTATTTTGATTACTGCATAATTGATTTATAATTGGTTTTTGATTGGTAAATCATTTTCCAAAATTTTGAAGAGTAGAAATTAAGTAATTGAATTGAAGGTTTTCATTTTATTACTTACTTCAACTGAATTCTTATTGTGAAATTGGTTTAGATAAAAGATTAAGTGGTTACTAATCTTGTTGATCATAATCAATTAAATTATGAGAGGTTTCTCAGTAGAGAATTCAAGGATCATTTTAGGGGTTGCAGATGATCCTAGGTTGATAAACACAATGCATGATTTTAGTGATCAATGATCAGTTAAGAAAATAGCCTCTGAATTTCTTGAGTTGATAATTGTTAAGTTAAATTAATTTCATTCTGTATTTTGTATTTAGCACTTAATATCACATATTTACAAAACCCCCTTTTTCTAACTTTCTCCTAATTTGCTTAAAAATATGAAATGGTCTTTGGGAGATGACCTAGGTTGCACCTTATACTATACCAATAGTTTTGGGGAAATCTAGAAATTATTTTTGCGCGTTTGCGACGAGCGTGTAAAAAATTTGGTGCCGTTGCCGGGGACCATTTTAATTTCCTAGGCTCATTTAGGAGTTTGTATAAAAATTTTAATCTTTCTAACAATTTTTTTTTACTTTAGGTATATATTCTTGGATTTTCTGTATGAATTTACCTTTTTGTGTATGACCCGATCCAATCCTGAAAATTTATATGCATATGATCCTGAGATTGATAGAACATTCCACCATTTGAAAAGAGCACATAGAAGGCATTCATTCAGTAATAACCAAGAAAGTAACAGTAGTGATTTTTCATCTTTAAAATTTGATAGTTTCAAATATTCTGCTAAGAACATGGCTGATAGAACCCTAAAAGAATTAGCTGCACTTGATGTTGCTTATCAACCGTTGTGTATTCAATACCCTGATGTTGATGCACCATTTGAACTGAAGTCTGGACTAATACATTTGCTACCTAAGTTTCATGGTCTTGCAGGTGAGGACCCTCATAAACTTTGAAGGAATTTCACATTGTGTGTTCCACAATGCGGCCACAAGGAATTCCAGAAGATCATATCAAGTTGAAGGCATTCCCTTTCTCCTTAAATGATGGAGCTAAGGACTGGTTGTACTATCTACATCCAACATCTGTTACAAGCTGGAATGATATGAAGAGATTATTTCTGGAGAAATTCTTCCCTGCATCCAGAACGGCAGCTATTAGAAAAAAGATTTGCAGCATCAGACAAAACTCCCAAGAAACTCTCTATGAGTATTGGGAGAGATTCAAGAAACTATGCGCCACTTGTCCACACCATCAAATCAGTGATCAATTACTGATTCAGTATTTCTATGAAGGACTCATGCCAGTGGACAGAAGCATGGTTGATGTAGCTAGTGGTGGAGCACTTATGGACAAAACTCCTACAACAGCTCGAGATTTGATTGCCAACATGGCAGAAAATTCTCAGCAATTCAATTCTCGAACTAATTCCTTGTCTAAAGGAGTCCATGAAATGACCACTAAGACAGACCATACACGATTGGAGAACAGAATTGAAGAACTAACCTCCATCGTAAGACAGTTGGCCATCGGACAACAACAGCAACTTAATGTTGTTGACAAAATCAAAACATGTGGCATCTGCACTTTTGCAGATCATCCTACTGATGCATGCCCAACATTGTAAGAAAATAAGACACCTGAGGCTGCAGTAAATGGTATTTTTGGCAGAGGACAACAATACAGGCCTTCTCAGCATTATCAGCAACAGAAGTTTGAACCACCTTCTGGATCATACAATCCTAGTTGGAGAAACCATCCTAACTTGAGATATGGTCCTCCACAACAACAAAGGATTCAAACATCTGATTCCCAAAATAAATACCAACCACCGCCATTCAGACAACAACAACAGTATATGCAGCAATCTGTACCTTCTAATGCTTCTAAACCCTCTCTTGAAGATTTGATGAAGCAATTAGCTACCAGTAATCTTCAGTTTCAACAAAATGTAAGTTCTACCATTCAGGACTTACAAACTCAAATTGGGCAGTTGGCTACCACTGTCAACCAATTGAAATCTCAAGGTTCTGGTCAACTACCTTCTCAACCTGTCATAAATCCCAAAAGTGTGAATGCCATGACCTTGAGAAGTGGGAAGAAAGTGCAGACAAACCCTACAATTTTAAAGCAACAAAGCTTCAATCAGACTAATCCACACCAAAAAGAAGAATTTATCTCCACACCTGGAGACATCTCTGATAAGCCATCTGAATCAGAGGGAAAGTCTGATGAAAAACTACACCAGCCTTCGATAAGACATCGAATGATCAACAAAAAGAAGCTTGCCATAAACGATCTGCAATTGAAGCATCTGATGAGACGAAAACCCCAAATTGTGCTGATCAGAAGGTATCTTTACCTTTTCCAAATAGAATGGTCCAATTCAAGCCCAATGTTCATGTAGAATTGGATAAGGAGCTTCTAGATACTTTCAAGAAAGTGGAAGTCAAGATACCACTTCTAGATGCTATCAAGCAAATTCCCAAATATGCCAAATTTCTAAAGGATTTGTGCACGCATAAGAGAAGACTCAAAGGGGATGAGAAGATTAGTGTGGGACGCAATGTTTCTGCCTTAATTCAACCTAGCCTCCCTCAGAAATGTAAAGATCCAGGAACTTTCACCATTCCTTGCACAATAGGAAACTCTACATTTGGTGATGCATTGCTGGATCTAGGTGCTTCCATTAATGTTATGCCCTCATCAGTTTATAAATCTTTGAATCTGGGAGAACTGAAGCCAACTGGTGTGGTGATTCAATTAGCCAACAGAAGTACAGCACATCCAGCCGGAGTACTTGAAGATGTGCTAGTTCAAGTGAATAAGCTGATCTTTCCAGCTGACTTCTACATTTTGGATATGGAAGACGAGTCGTCCATCAATAGAGCAACCTTGATCCTAGGGAGACCTTTCCTCAAAACTGCAAAAACAAAGATAGATGTGCACACAGGGACTCTCTCTATGGAATTTGGAGATGATATCATCCAATTCAACATATTTGAAGCCATGAAGCATCCTATAGAGAACCATTCACTCTTTCAACTTGATGCCATAGACCTTCTTGCGAATGATTATTCTATTGACAATCTACTTTTTAAATTTTTTGATTTTGATTTAGATTACTTAGATAATTTTACTTGCACATGTGATGAATTTGATTCATGTATTGTGTGTTCCAGGATTAATGCTGCAGACCAAACTTCGTTGAAAGATGACATGTTAGATGCAAGTGTTGCAGACATTTCAATCTCAGATAGATCCCTTCCTTCCATAATACAACCACCTCCTTTGGAATTGAAGCCTTTGCCTGAACATCTAAAGTATGCTTATTTGGGGGAAAATGAGAAGCTTCCTGTCATTGTAGCAAAGAACCTTCTACCACAACAAGAAGAAAGGTTGTTACAAACCCTAAAAAGCCAAAAACAAGCAATTGGATGGACTTTGGCTGATATTCCAGGCATTAGCCCATCTACTTGTATGCATAGGATATTGCTGGAGGAAAACACCAGACCTGTTAGACAACCACAAAGGCGTTTGAAACCAACCATCCTAGATGTGGTAAAGAAGGAAGTAGGTAAGCTTTTGGCAGCTGGTATCATCTATCCCATCTCAGACAGTGATTGGGTAAGCTCGGTGCAAGTAGTTGCTAAGAAGACTGGCATGACTGTAGTCAAAAATCACAATGATGAACTAATCCCTACCAGAATACAAAAAAGTTGGAGAGTGTGCATAGATTATAGGAAGCTTAACCAAGCTACTCGCAAGGATCACTTCCCTTTGCCTTTCATAGACCAAATTTTGGAAAGATTAGCAGGAAAATCTCACTATTGCTTTCTAGATGGTTTTTCAGGTTATTTTCAAATACATATAGCCCCAGAAGACCAGCATAAGACCACCTTCACTTGTCCTTTTGGTACTTTTGCCTATCGAAGGATGCCTTTTGGTCTATGCAATGCCCCTGGAACCTTTCAAAGATGCATGGTAAGCATTTTCTCTGATCTCTTAGAAAGTTGCATGGAAGTGTTTATGGATGACTTCACTGTATATGGTTCTTCTTTTGATGCATGATTAGAAAGCCTCTCTAAAGTTTTGGACAGATGCTTTGAGACTAACCTGGTTTTGAATTTTGAAAATTGTCCTTTCATGGTAACAGAAGGTATAGTCTTAGGACACTTGGTATCTAGCAAAGGTTTAGAGGTTGATAAGGCCAAGATAGACATTATTACTTCTCTACCTTATCCCACTTCTGTGCGAGAAGTATGTTCTTTACTTGGTCATGCAGGTTTTTACAGAAGATTCATCAAGGATTTTAGCAAGATTGCACAACCTCTTTCTAAACTACTACAAAAAGATACCAAATTTGTGTTTGATCAAGCATGCAAGGATTCATTTGATGAACTAAAGAAGCGGTTGACAACCACTCCCATCATTCAACCACCTAATTGGACGCTTCCATTTGAATTAATGTGTGATGCATCTAATTATGCCCTTGGTGCTGTACTGTCTCAAAGAGTTAGCAAGAGATCTCATGTCATTGCATATGCCTCTCGCACACTTGATGCAACCCAATCCAATTACACAACTACTGAGAAGGAGCTTTTGGCAATTGTGTTTGCATTAGATAAATTTCGCTCCTATTTGCTTGGATCTAAAGTTATTGTCTTCTCTGACCATGCAGCTTTGAAATACTTGCTTAAGAAGGCAGATGCTAAGCCAAGACTGATTCGCTGGATGCTTCTGTTGCAAGAATTTGATTTAGAGATTAAAGACAAGAGTGGTGCAGAGAACCTTGTAGCAGATCATTTAAGTCGGATCCAGCAACCTTGTGAAGAAACTTCAATTGCAGATTCATTCCCAGAAGAGCATCTTTATCATTTGCACAGGAAGGATCCTTGGTATGCAGATTTGGTAAACTATCTGGTTGCTAAAGAAATACCCAAACACTTCACCAAATCGCAAATTGCCAAGTTGAAAAATGATGCCAAACACTACATATGGGATGAACCATACCTTTGGAAGACATGTAGTGATCAAATCATTAGAAGAAGTGTTCCAGATCATGAAGTTCAATCTGTACTTACCTTTTTCCATTCCCTAGCTTGTGGTGGACACTTTGGGCCACAACGAACAGCTAGAAAAGTACTAGACTCAGGCTTTTATTGGCCTACAATATTTCGTGATGCACACAAATTATGCATAACTTGTGAGCAGTGCCAAAGAATAGGGAGTATTTCGCGCAGAAATGAGATGCCCCAACAACCACTTCTCTTTTGTGAGGTATTTGATGTATGGGGTATAGACTTTATGGGTCCATTCCCTGTTTCTTTTGTCTTTGTTTACATTCTGCTAGCTGTTGATTATGTTTCAAAATGGGTGGAGGCAAAAGCCACTCGTACTGATGATGCTCGAGTTGTTGCAGATTTTATTAGGTCTAACATTTTTAGCAGGTTTGGCATTCCTAGAGCTCTAATTAGTGACCAAGGCACTCATTTTTGCAACCACACAATGGAAGCCCTACTCCGCAAATATGGAGTCATGCATAAAGTCTCCACCTCATATCATCCTCCAACAAATGGTCAAGCTGAAGTTTCTAATCGAGAGATCAAGAAAATCTTAGAGAAAACAGTTAAGCCTAACAAGAAGGATTGGAGCTTGCGCCTTGTTGATGCGTTATGGGCATATAGGACAGCCTACAAGTCACCCATTGGCAAGTCTCCCTACAGGATTGTCTTTGGTAAAGCATGTCATCTTCCAGTTGAATTAGAGCATAGAGCATTTTGGGCAGTAAAGAAATGCAACATGGATCTAGACCAAGCAGGAATCCATAGGAAGCTTCAATTGCAGGAACTTGAAGAAATTCGATTGGAAGCATACGAAAACTCCAAAATTTACAAAGAAAAGGTCAAAGCTCTTCATGACAAAAAGTTGACAAGAAAGGAGTTTTCCGTTGGACAAAAAGTTCTCCTTTTCAATTCTCGGCTAAAGCTTATGCCTGGTAAGCTACGCTCTAGATGGTTAGGACCGTTTGTAGTTACTAATGTTTTTCCTTATGGTGCAGTGGAAATAAAAAATGAGGTAACTGAAAAAATCTTCAAGGTGAATGGACATCGTCTTAAACCATTTTTCGAAGGTTTTCAAAAGCACACCATAGAAGAAGTGCATTTGCACAATGCCACATACTTGCAATAAATTCAAGAGAAGTCTCTCTCTCTCTCTTTCTTTCTCTCTCTCTTTCTCTCTCTCCCTCTCCCACATTCCTCGCTTATAAGTTTCAACTAATCTCTCAACTTCCTTCTTCACCTCTTAAATCATCCCAACTATTACACCACATTGAGCTTGCAGGAATAATAACTTGAGTGTTTTAAGAAAAAAATGGAGAAAGCTCTCACCAGGATCAAAAATTTTGTTCCTTACTCTCCCCAGAAATTTTCTTAAAGACATTTACAATTGCAGACTTGAATGATTGAGGGCATTAACACTCTTAGGCCTTCCAGAAGATATCCGTTGGATCATTGAAGCTAAGGTACGTTTAGCAGGTGAATTTCAAGAATCATTTGTTAAAAACATGCCAGGTATGGGAAGAAGTTCCTATGCAAAGAAGAGAAGGGCAAAAAGAATTGGAGTTTGCTACAGGTGTGCAAGATGGACCTGTAACACAAGATGCAAGAACCCTGGAATGGTTTCAAGAAATCGAGAGGACAAAATTCAATTCATAAAGGATGGACTGAGTAAGGAGTCATTGGATGATATCATTCAGACTCTTGAGACGCATCCTAGTGGGCATGTACAAGGAGTTCTTCTTGATTTGTTTGAACTGTTCCGTAAGGAAAAAGCACGTTATAGTCTTGGGAATCTGACTTTAAAAGACCCTGTTGTCAGTTTACAAGAAAACTGAATGGGAAGCACATCCTCGACTCTTAGAAGGCGTTTCAGCCGTTACTGGACGTAAAACCAGAGGAAGATGTGAGCCACAATCACAACTACTGTTCATTCTCACGCGTGTCTATTTGTCTTTTCAATTTATTGGGCCACCTTTTTTTGAAATTTTCACCCCTGCTCAAAGTCTTTCCCCTCTGACATTCACCTTTTCCTTGAACAAAAAATTCAAACTTTTGCAACAAAAATTCAAACTTTTGCTACCAAATCCTGATCCCGCACTATTCAAGCGATCTCCTTGTCTGATATTGAGTCCCTATAAATTATCAACCTCTATGACATATTTTTTTCAAAAGAGACAGAAACACCGTTTATGGATAGAATCAATACTATCTGTGTTTTTGGTGGGTCTAACCTTGGGAAGGATGGAGAATTTCAACATGCAGCTTATACCCTTGGTAAGGCATTAGCTACAAGAAAAATCAATCTTGTTTATGGGGAGGGCTTCAGGGTTTAAAAGGATGTGTTGTAGGATCTGCACTCACAAAGGGGTGTAACGTCTTAGGTGTTGGCTTAAAAAATGGGAGCACCTCCTACTTGACCCTGGGTACTGAATTAAAGGTTGCGACCATGCATGACCGTATGAGACACATGTTGGTTAATTCTAATGCATTTATTGCATTACCTAGTGGTCTTGGAACAATGGAAAAAATTTTTACCATTATATTTTGGGCCTATCGGAATTTTCATAAAAAACCTTTGGGCTTATTGAATATTAATGGCTTTTATAATGGTTTGATATCCTTTTTAGATCATGCAGTAGAGCAGGAGTTCATGCCACAATGCATGCGCAACATCATAGTATCTGCTTCAACTGTTGAACAACTACTTGAGATTTTGCAAAATCCTACATCTGAGCTCAGTCAAGCAATGCAGCTGGTGAACCAACCAAATCAGGATGACAGAGACAAAAGAGAACCAGATACCACTCTTCGGTTATAACTTTTCCTTACTTTGGTGGTTTTCTTACATTTCTTTTCCTGTTATATGAAATTTCATCTAAGACATTGGGGACAATGTCTTGGATAGGTTGGGGGGAGGATGGTCCGATATCTAAAAAAAAAAAATTAATTAAAAAAAAAACAACAAAACAAAAAAACAAAAAAAAAACAAAAAAATTAGGTTAGAATCATAAACTTGCTTTGAGTAAGATGGCTGAGTAAGGAGTTACACTTGACTCTTGATACGCATCTTATGATTAAAAAAAAAAAATTGAATGTGGAAGTTTGTTGTTCTTTAGATTTCATAAAATAATTGAAGTAAAATGATTTACATTTCGAGATTAATTAGTTTGGCAACACATATTTGAACTGGATAGATTAGATTTGATAAATATATTACCTGTGAGATTTTGAGCCTTATTGTTATTTTCTTTCTTGTGTGATTTTCATCCATGGAATATGTTACTTCAGAACTTGCATTGATTCTTTTTGAAGCTACATTTTCACATGAATTGTACAAAAATGATTGAGGCACTATTTTTCTTGAACAAACCACTTCGCCAAATAACCAAACCATATAATTTTATCCTTTGATCAGCCCTTTGAGCCGATTAGCCTTTTCTTCTTTTTAGCCCACCACAAATCAAAAAAAAAAAAAACAACTTTGTTTGACCATAGAAGGTGAGGAATACTGGATTTATCATACCATAAGTGTTTCAATAAGTGTGGGGGAGATTATTGTTGTGTTCATCGATATCATGGTTGAAAAAAAAAACTGAAGCAATATAATAAATAAACTATTATATT
Organism: Canavalia gladiata; assembly: GCA_037954105.1. Taxonomy (NCBI): domain Eukaryota; kingdom Viridiplantae; phylum Streptophyta; class Magnoliopsida; order Fabales; family Fabaceae; genus Canavalia; species Canavalia gladiata. The sequence goes on along the minus strand of CM075658.1, from coordinate 40,999,905 downwards.
GAAAAAAAAGAAAAGAAAAAAAAAGAATGAAGAAGTAATATCTGTTTCTCACACTTGCACTTAGACTCAGTTCTCAATCCTCACCATTTTCCTTGGTTTAACATTGTATCTCTTCAATATATCATTTCATCTTTCTAATCCTGTTATAACCAAAATAAAGACCTCTTGATTTGTGTGTTGCATGTGTACATAGTAGTAGAGAAGTAGAAGATATCCAAGCCTATGATAGTTCATCTTTCATGGATTGAATTTGAGAGAAACACTTACCAGATCAAACACTTGAGAGATTCAGAGTATATCATGTGAGGTTTTATCTTTCTCAATCTATGTTTTTCAAATTAAAGTTCCCTTTCTAAGTAATTTCAAAAATGTGATGAAAGAATGCTTCATGAAATTTTTTGAATTCTTGAGAAATCAACTCGAAACTTTGATGTTCTTTCAAAAAAAAAAAAAAATAGTCACCAATCCTTAACTTAAGTTTGCCCGAGACGTGCAAAAGATAAGTGTGGGGGAATTTGATAAGCATAAATTTCATAAATAATTATCTCTCACTTTTATCTCATTAAGACATCTTATATGTTCAATTAAGTGATCTTTGTCATATTTTATGAGTTTGGGTTCATATGAAGTTTAATTGAATTTCTTTGCTTACCCGATTAAAATGACACTATTATAGTATTTTGAGCATAATAGGAGTTTTAGACATCCAAAAATCATGAAATCTGTCTTGAATGAAAGCTTAAAGAAGTGTCCACAGTTACAAAGCAAGAGCAGACTCTAAATGGGATGTTTAGGACTCCGAAATTATCTCAAAAGATGAGATAGAGTTGCTGACGTGGAATTTGAACAGTGTGAAAAGATCCGGCCATATCCTGAGATACAGAAGTCATATTGAGATGAAATCAAATCTGTTGGATAGCTAAGATCTAGGGCTACAACTTTTGTTCAGGCGTGAAACTCTAATTCGGACATGTAAACATCCGAAATTGCGGTGCAAGAAAGTCAAAATTGTTGTGCTAATTGGTGAGAAAAATTCAAAAGTGTTTTGCATTTTCAACAAAGCCCATGTGAAAGCAATAAAAGGGTAGAAAAGTAATATCCTAGTTGGTGGCTTTCTGAAGATGATTCCTCACAAATCCTCTATAAATAGAAGGGTTTACAAGAGGAGAAACACACCACTTGGAGATCAACTCCAATACCATTTTCCATCTTTCTTTCTTTCTTGTTAGTTTGCCTCCTACATTGAAGGCTTAGTTTTTCTTTGTTGTTAGTTTGCCTCCTACATGGAAGGCTAGGTTTGTAGTTTCAATTCAAGGATTCAAGCTATTTTCATTTTAACTTTGAGGTCTTGATCTTTATTTACATGCTTATTAAGTGGTTTCTACTCTACTTCACTATATTCTTCAATTTTATTCTTTAATCAAAGTTTGATCGGTTGACGTATTTTGATTAATGCATAATTGATTTATAATTGGTTTTTGATTGGTAAATCATTTTCCAAAAGTTTGAAGAGTAGAAATTAAGTAATTGAATTGAAGGTTTTCATTTTATTACTTACTTCAACTGAATTCTGATTGTGAAATTGGTTTAGATAAAAGATTAAGTGGTTACTAATCTTGTTGATCATAATCAATTAAATTCGGAGAGGTTTCTCAGTAGAGAATTCAAGGATCATTTTAGGGGTTCTAGATGATCCTAGGTTGATAAACACAATGCATGATTTTAGTGATCAATGATCAGTTAAGAAAATAGCCTCTGAATTCCTTGAGTTGATAATTGTTAAGTTAAATTAATTTCATTCTGTATTTTTTATTTAGCACTTAATATCACATATTTACAAAACCCCCTTTTTCTAACTTTCTCCTAATTTGCTTAAGAATATGAAATGGTCTTTGAGAGATGACCTAGGTTGCACCTTATACTATACCAATAGTTTGGGGGAAATCTAGAAATTATTTTTGCGCGTTTGCGACGAGCGTGTCAGGGAAACTAGCGGTCTTCATTGTTGTTCGATATTTAGAGATTCATATGGATCCCAGTGTAGCTTACATTTGCCTCGGATCTTGTGCATAAGTGGACTGAGGATTCCTCCCTAAGATATTTTCAAAATACTCCTTTCCTTTTTAAGGAACTCGAAGGTCAAGCATTCACAAACAAGAACTACGTAAGCCTTGAGTTTCCTATTGCACCGGGGAATACGTAGGAGCAGGATCAAGTCCTGTTAGGCTAACCTCCATCAAGTTATTTATTTTCACTCTAATTAAAGGGATCAAACATTTTCAAAAATCACACACTCAGTTTAAGGGTACCGTTCTTCGGAACAGGTGAATGAGGTGCCTAACACCTTCCTCATTCGTAACCGACTCCCGAACCTAAATCTCTTCCTCGAGTCAGGTTTTTTCCAAATCTTTTTCCCTTAAATAAAAATTTGCTGGCAGCTCCACATAATCCAAAATAAAATTCAATTCTTTTAAAATTTTAGCGAGTTCGTCGTCTCATCGGAATTATGGTTGCGACAGATGGCGACTCCACTGTGGAATTTCAGAGAGTCAAGCCCATTTAAATTGAGTGTGTCATATTGACACGCTCGTCGCAAACGTGCAAAAATACTTTCTAGATTTCCCCCAAACTATTGGTATAGTATAAGGTGCAACCTAGGTCATCTCCCAAAGACCATTTCATATTCTTAAGCAAATTAGGAGAAAGTTAGAACAAGGGGATTTTGTAAAGATGCAATATTGAATTCTAAATGCAAAATACAGAATGAAATTAATTTGACTTAACAATTATCAACTCAAGGAATTCAGAGGCTATTTTCATAACTAATCATTGATCACTAAAATCATGCATTGTGTTTATCAACCTAGGATCATCTGGAACCCCTAAAATGATCCTTGAATTCTCTACTAAGAAACCTCTCAGAATTTAATTGATTATGATCAACAAGATTTAGTAACCATTTAATCTTTTATCTAAACCAATTTCACAATCAGAATTCAGTTGAAGTCAGTAATAAAATGAAAACCTTCAATTCAATTACTTAATTTCTACTCTTCAAACTTTTGGAAAATGATTTACCAATCAAAAACCAATTATAAATCAATTATGCATTAATCAAAATACGTCAACCGATCAAACTTTGATTAAAGAATAAAATTGAAGAATATAGTGAAGCAGAGTAGAAACCACTTAATAAGCATGTAAATAAAGATCAAGACCTCAAAGTTAAAATGAAAATAGCTTGAATCCTTGAATTGAAACTACAAACCTAGCCTTCCATGAAGGAGGCAAACTAACAACAAAGAAAGAGGCAAACTAACAACAAAGAAATCCTAAGCCTTCCATGTAGGAGGCAACTAACAACAAATAAATCCTAAGCCTTCCATGTAGGAGGCAACTAACAACAAAGAAATCCTAAGCCTTCCATGTAGGAGGCAAACTAACAATAAAGAAAAACTAAGCCTTCCATGTAGGAGGCAAACTAACAAGAAAGAAAGAAAGATGGAAAATGGTATTGGAGTTAATCTCCAAGTGGTGTGTGTTTCTCCTCTTGTAAACCCTTCTATTTATAGAGGATTTTTGAGGCATCATCTTCAGAAAGTCACCAACTAGGATATTACTTTTCTACCCTTTTATTGCTTTCACATGGGCTTTGTTGAAAATGCAAAACACTTTTGAATTTTTGTCACCAATGAGCACAACAATTTTGACTTTCTTGCACCGCAATTTCGGATGTTCACATGTCCGAATTAGATCTTGACATCTGAACAAATGATGTAGCCCCGGATCTTATCTATCCAACAAAGTTGATTTCATCTCAATATGACTTCTGTATCTCAAGATATGGCGGGATCTTTGCACACTGTTCAAATTCCACGTCAGCAACACTATCTCATCTTTTGAGATAATTTCAGAGTCCTAAACATCCCATTTAGAGTCTGCTCTTGCATTGTAACTATGGACACTTCTTTAAGCTTTCTTTCAGGACAGATTTCATGATTTTTGGATGTCTACAACTCCTATTATGCTCAAAATACTATAATAGTGTCATTTTAATCGGGTAAGCAAAGAAATTCAATTAAACTTCATATGAACCCAAACTTATAAAATATGACAAAGATCACTTAATTCATTATATAAGAAGTCTTAATGAGATAAAAGGGAGAGATAATTATTTATGAAATCTATGCTTATCAAATTCCCCCACACTTATCTTTTGCACGTCTCGGGCAAACTTAAGTTAAGGATTGGTGACTATTTTTTTTATTTTTTATTTTTGAAAGAACATCAAAGTTTTGAGTTGATTTCTCAAGAATTCACAAAATTTCATGAAGCATTCTTTCATCACAATTTTGAAATTACTTAGAAAGGCAACTTTAATTTGAAAAACATAGATTGAGAAAGATAAAACCTCACATGATATACTCTGAATCTCTCAAGTGTTTGATTTGGTAAGTGTTTCTCTCAAATTCAATCCATGAAAGATGAACTATCATAGGCTTGCATATCTTCTACTTCTCTACTACTATGTACACATGCAATGCACAAATCAAGAGGTCTTTATTTGGTTATAACGAGATTAGAAAGATGAAATGATATATTGAAGAGATACAATGTTAGACCAAGGAAAATGATGAGGATTGAGAACTGAGTCTAAGTGCAAGTGTGAGAAACAGATATCACTTCTTCATTCTTTTTTTTTTATCTTTTTTTTCAATATAATAGTTTATTTATTAATTTATTGCTTCAGTTTTTTTTTTGTTTTTTTTAACCATGATATTGATAAACACAACAATAATCTCCCCCACACTTATTGAAACACTTATGGTATGATAAGTCCAGTATTCCTCACCTTCTATGGTCAGACAAAGTTGTTTTTTTTTTTTATTTTTTTTTATTTGTGGTGAGCTAAAAAGAAGAAAAGGCTAATCGGCTCAAAGGGCTGATCAAAGGATAAAATTATATGGTTTGGTTATTTGGCGAAGTGGTTTGTTCAAGAAAAACAGTACCTCAATCATTTTTGTACAATTCATGTGAAAATGTAGCTTCAAAAAGAATCAATGCAAGTTCTGAAGGAACATATTCCATGGATGAAAAGCACACAAGAAAGAAAATAATAATAAGGCTCAAAATCTCACAGGTAATATATTTATCAAATCTAATCTATCCAGTTCAAATATGTGTTGCCAAACTAATTAATCGCAAAATGTAAATCATTTTGCTTCAATTATTTTATGAAATCTAAAGAAAAACATACTTCCACATTCAATTTTTTTTTTCAATCATAAGATGCGTATCAGGAGTCAAGTGTAACTCCTTACTCAGCCATCTTACTCAAAGTAAGTTTATGATTCTAACCTAATTTTTTTTTTTTAGGGTTTTTTTTTTTAATATCGAACCATCCTCCCCCCAACCTATCCAAGACATTGTCCCCAATGTCTTAGATGGAATTTCATATGACAGGAAAAGAAATGTGAGAAAACCACCAAAGTAAGGAAAAGTTATAGCCGAAGAGTGGTATCTGGTTCTCTTTTGTCTCTGCCATCCTGATTTGGTTGGTTCACCAGCTGCATTGCTTGATTGAGCTCAGATGTAGGATTTTGCAAAATCTCAAGTAGCTGTTCAACAATTGAAGCAGATACTATGATGTTGCGCAAGGATTGTGGCATGAACTCCTGCTCTACTGCATGATCTAAAAAGGTTATCAAACCATTATAAAAGCCATTAATATTCAATAAGGCCAAAGGTTTTTTATGAAAATTCCGATAGGCCCAAAATATAATGGTAAAAATTTCTTCCATTGTTCCAAGACCACCAGGTAATGCAATAAATGCATTAGAATTAACCAACATGTGTCTCATACGGTCATGCATGGTTGCAACCTTCAATTCAGTACCCAGGGTCAAGTAGGAGGTGCTCCCATTTTTTAAGCCAACACCTAAGACGTTACACCCCTTTGTGAGTGCAGATCCTGCAACACATCCTTTTAAAACCTGAATCCCTCCCCCAAAAACAAGATTGATTTTTCTTGCAGCTAATGCCTTACCAAGGGTATAAGCTGCATGTTGAAATTCTCCATCCTTTCCAAGGTTAGACCCACCAAAAACATAGATAGTATTGATCCTATCCATATACGGTGTTTCTGTCTTTTTTTTTTTTGAAAAAATATGTCATAGAGGTTGATAATTTATAGGGACTCAATATCAGACAAGGAGATCGCTTGAATAGTGCGGGATTAGGATTTGGTAGCAAAAGTTTGAATTTTTGTTGCAAAAGTTTGAATTTTTGTTGCAAAAGTTTGAATTTTTTATTCAAGGAAAAGGTGAATGTCAGAGGGGAAAGACTTTAAGCAGGGGTGAAAATTTCAAAAAAAATGGTGGCCCAATAAATTGAAAAGACAATGTAAATGACAAACATACACGCATGAGAATGAACAGTAGTTGTGATTGTGGCTCACATCTTCCTCTGGTTTTACGTCCAGTAACGACTGAAACGCCTTCTAAGAGTCGAGGATGTACTTCCCATTCAATTTTCTTGTAAACTGACAACAGGGTCTTTTAAAGTCAGATTCCCAAGACTATAACGTGCTTTTTCCTTACGGAACAGTTCAAACAAATCAAGAAGAACTCCTTGTACATGCCCACTAGGATGCGTCTCAAGAGTCTGAATGATATCATCCAATGACTCCTTACTCAGTCCATCCTTTATGAATTGAATTTTGTCCTCTCGATTTCTTGAAACCATTCCAAGGTTCTTGCATCTTGTGTTACAGGTCCATCTTGCACACCTGTAGCAAACTCTAATTCTTTTCGCCCTTCTCTTCTTTGCATACGAACTTCTTCCCATACCTGGCATGTTTTTAACAAATGATTCTTGAAATTCACCTGCTAAACGTACCTTAGCTTCAATGATCTAACAAACATCTTCTGGAAGGCCTGAGAGTGTTAATGCCCTCAATCGTTCAAGTCTGCAATTGTAAATGTCTTTAAGAAAATTTCAGGGGAGAGTAGGGAACAAAATTTTGATCCTGGTGAGAGCTTTCTCCATTTTTTTCTTAAAACACTCAAGTTATTATTCTTGCAAGCTCAATGTAGTGTAATAGTTGGGATGATTTAAGAGGTGAAGAAGGAAGTTGAGAGATTAGTTGAAACTTATAAGTGAGGAATGTGAGAGAGGGAGAGAGAGAAAGAGAGAGAGAGAGAGAGAAAGAGAGAAAGAGAGAGAGAGAGAAAGAGAGAGAGAGAGAGAGACTTCTCTTGAATTTATTGCAAGTATGTGGCATTGTGCAAATGCACTTCTTCTACCGTGTGCTTTTGAAAACCTTCGAAAAATGGTTTAAGACGATGTCTATTCACCTTGAAGATTTTTTCAGTTACCTCATTTTTTATTTCCACTGCACCATAAGGAAAAACATTAGTAACTACAAACGGTCCTAACCATCTAGAGCGTAGCTTACCAGGCATAAGCTTTAGCCGAGAATTGAAAAGGAGAACTTTTTGTCCAACAGAAAACTCCTTTCTTGCCAACTTTTTGTCATGAAGAGCTTTGACATTTTCTTTGTAAATTTTGGAGTTTTCGTATGCTTCCAATCGAATTTCTTCAAGTTCCTGCAATTGAAGCTTCCTATGGATTCCTGCTTGGTCTAGATCCATGTTGCATTTCTTTACTGCCCAAAATGCTCTATGCTCTAATTCAACTGGAAGATGACATGCTTTACCAAAGACAATCCTGTAGGGAGACATGCCAATGGGTGACTTGTAAGCTGTCCTATATGCCCATAACGCATCAATAAGCCGCAAGCTCCAATCCTTCCTGTTAGGCTGAACTGTTTTCTCTAAGATTTTCTTGATCTCTCGATTTGAAACTTCAGCTTGACCATTTGTTTGAGGATGATATGGGGTGGAGACTTTATGCATGACTCCATATTTGCGGAGTAGGGCTTCCATTGTGCGGTTGCAAAAATGAGTACCTTGGTCACTAATTAGAGCTCTAGGAATGCCAAACCTGCTAAAAATGTTAGACCTGATAAAATCTGCAACAACTCGAGCATCATCAGTACGAGTGGCTTTTGCCTCCACCCATTTTGAAACATAATCAACAGCTAGCAGAATGTAAACAAAGCCAAAAGAGACAGGGAATGGACCCATAAAGTCTATACCCCATACATCAAATACCTCACATAAGAGAAGTGGTTGTTGGGGCATCTCATTTCTGCGCGAAATACTCCCTATTCTTTGGCACTGCTCACAAGTTATGCATAATCTGTGTGCATCACGAAATATTGTAGGCCAATAAAAGCCTGAGTCTAGTACTTTTCTAGCTGTCCGTTGTGGCCCAAAGTGTCCACCACAAGCTAGGAAATGGCAAAAGGTAAGTACAGACTGAACTTCATGATCTGGAACACATCTTCTAATGATTTGATCACTACATGTCTTCCAAAGGTATGGTTCATCCCATATGTAGTGTTTGGCATCACTTTTCAACTTGGCAATTTGCGATTTGGTGAAGTGTTTGGGTATTTCTTTAGCAACCAGATAGTTTACCAAATCTGCATACCAAGGATCCTTCCTGTGCAAATGATAGAGATGCTCTTCTGGGAATGAATCTGCAATTGAAGTTTCTTCACAAGGTTGCTGGATCCGACTTAAATGATCTGCTACAAGGTTCTCTGCACCACTCTTGTCTTTAATCTCTAAATCAAATTCTTGCAATACAACCATCCAACGAATCAGTCTCGGCTTAGCATCTGCCTTCTTAAGCAAGTATTTCAAAGCTGCATGGTCAGAAAAGACAATAACTTTAGATCCAAGCAAATAGGAGCGAAATTTATCTAATGCAAACACAATTGCCAAAAGCTCCTTCTCAGTAGTTGTGTAATTGGATTGGGTTGCATCTAGTGTGCGAGAGGCATATGCAATGACATGAGATCTCTTGCTAACTCTTTGAGACAGTACAGAACCAAGGGCATAATTAGATGCATCACACATTAATTCAAATGGAAGCGTCCAATTAGGTGGTTGAATGATGGGAGTGGTTGTCAACCGCTTCTTTAGTTCATCAAATGAATCCTTGCATGCTTGATCAAACACAAATTTGGTATCTTTTTGTAGTAGTTTAGAAAGAGGTTGTGCAATCTTGCTAAAATCCTTGATGAATCTTCTGTAAAAACCTGCATGACCAAGTAAAGAACGTACTTCTCGCACAGAAGTGGGGTAAGGTAGAGAAGTAATAATGTCTATCTTGGCCTTATCAACCTCTAAACCTTTGCTAGATACCAAGTGTCCTAAGACTATACCTTCTGTTACCATGAAATGACATTTTTCAAAATTTAAAACCAGGTTAGTCTCAATGCATCTGTCCAAAACTTTAGAGAGGCTTTCTAAGCATGCATCAAAAGAAGAACCATATACAGTGAAGTCATCCATAAACACTTCCATGCAACTTTCTAAGAGATCAGAGAAAATGCTTACCATGCATCTTTGAAAGGTTCCAGGGGCGTTGCATAGACCAAAGGGCATCCTTCGATAGGCAAAAGTACCAAAAGGACAAGTGAAGGTGGTCTTATGCTGGTCTTCTGGGGCTATATGTATTTGAAAATAACCTGAAAAACCATCTAAAAAGCAATAGTGAGATTTTCCTGCTAATCTTTCCAAAATTTGGTCTGTGAAGGGCAAAGGGAAGTGATCCTTGCGAGTAGCTTGGTTAAGCTTCCTATAATCTATGCACACTCTCCAACTGTTTTGTATTCTGGTAGGAATTAGTTCATCATTGTGATTTTTGACTACAGTCATGCCAGTCTTCTTAGGAACTACTTGCACCGGGCTTACCTAATCACTGTCTGAGATGGGATAGATGATACCAGTTGCCAAAAGCTTACCTACTTCCTTCTTTACCACATCTAGGATGGTTGGATTCAAACACCTTTGTGGTTGTCTAACAGGTCTGGTGTTTTCCTCCAGCAGTATCCTATGCATACAAGTAGATGGGCTAATACATGGAATATCAGCCAAAGTCCATCTAATTGCTTGTTTATGACTTTTTAAGGTTTGCAGTAACCTTTCTTCCTGTTATGGTAGAAGATTCTTTGCTACAATGACAGGAAGCTTCTCATTTTCCCCCAAATAAGCATACTTTAGATGTTCAGGCAAAGACTTCAACTCCAAAGGAGGTGGTTGTATTATGGAAGGCAGGGATCTATTTGAGATTGAAATGTCTGCAACACTTGCATCTAACATGTCATCTTTCAACGAAGTTTGGTCTGCAACATTAATCCTGGAACACACAATACATGAATCAAATTCATCACATGTGCAAGTAAAATTATCTAAGTAATCTAAATCAAAATCAAAAGATTCAAAAAGTAGATTGTCAATAGAATAATCATCCGTAAGAAGGTCTATGACATCAAGTTGAAAGAGTGAATGATTCTCTATGGGATGCTTGATGGCTTCAAATATGTTGAATTGGATGATATCATCTCCAAATTCCATAGAGAGAGTCCCCGTATGCACATCTATCTTTGTTTTTGCAGTTTTGAGGAAAGGTCTCCCTAGGATCAAGGTTGGTCTATTGATGGATGATTCATCTTCCATATCCAAAATGTAGAAGTCAGCTGGAAAGATCAGCTTATTCACTTGAACTAGCACATCTTCAAGTACTCCAGCTGGATGTGTTGTACTTCTGTTGGCTAATTGAATCACCACACCAGTTGGCTTCAGTTCTCCTAGATTCAAAGATTTATAAATTGATGAGGGCATAACATTAATGGAAGCACCTAGATCCAGCAATGCATCACCAAATGTAGAGTTTCCTATTGTGCAAGGAATGGTGAAAGTTCCTGGATCTTTACATTTCTGAGGGAGGCTGGGTTGAATTAAAGCAGAAACATTGCGTCCCACACTAATCTTCTCATCCCCTTTGAGTCTTCTCTTATGCGTGCACAAGTCCTTTAGAAATTTGGCATATTTGGGAATTTGCTTGATAGCATCTAGAAGTGGTATGTTGACTTCCACTTTCCTGAAGGTATCTAGAAGCTCCTTATCCAATTCTGCATGAACATTGGGCTTGGATTGGACCATTCTATTTGGAAAAGGTAAAGATACCTTCTGATCAGCACAATTTGGGGTTTTCGTCTCATCAGATGCTTCAAGTTAGATCGTTTATGACAAGCTTCTTTTTGTTGATCATTCGATGTCTTATCGAAGGCTGGTGTACTTTTTCCATCAGACTTTCCCTCGGATTCAGATGGCTTATCAGAGATGTCTCCAGGTGTGGAGATAAATTCTTCTTTTTGGTGTGGATTAGTCTGATTGAAGCTTTGTTCCTTTAAAATTGTAGGGTCTGTCTGCACTTTCTTCCCACTTCTCAAGGTCATGGCATTCACACTTTTAGGATTTATGACAGGTTGAGAAGGTAGTTAACCAGAACCTTGAGATTTCAATTGGTTGAAAGTGGTAGCCAACTGCCCAATTTGAGTTTGTAAATCCTGAATGGTAGAACTTACATTTTGTTGAAACTGAAGATTGGTGGTAGCTAATTGCTTCATCAAATCATCAAGAGAGGGTTCAGAAGCATTAGAAGGTATAGATTGCTGCATATGCTGTTGTTGTTGTCTGAATGGAGGTGGTTGGTATTTATTTTGGGAGTCAGATGTTTGAATCCTTTGTTGTTGTGGAGGACCATATCTCAAGTTAGGATGGTTTCTCCAACTAGGATTGTATGTTCCAGAAGGTGGTTCAAACTTCTGTTGCTGATAATGTTGAGGAGGCCTGTATTGTTGTCCTGTGCCAAAAATACCATTTATTGCAGCCTCAGGTGTCTCACTTTCTTGCAATGTTGGGCATGCATCAGTAGGATGATCTGTAGAAGTGCAGATGCCACATGTTTTGGTTTTGTCAACAACATTAAGTTGCTGTTGTTGTCTGATGGCCAACTGTCTTACGATGGAGGTTAGTTCTTCAATTCTGTTCTCCAATCGTGTATGGTCTGTCTTAGTGGTCATTTCATGGACTCCTTTAGACAAGGAATTAGTTCGAGAATTGAATTGCTGAGAATTTTCTGCCATGTTGGCAATCAAATCTCGAGCTGCTGCAGGAGTTTTGTCCATAAGTGCTCCACCACTAGCTGCATCAACCATGCTTCTGTCCATTGGCATGAGTCCTTCATAGAAATACTGAATCAGTAATTGATCACTGATTTGATGGTGTGGACAAGTGGCGCATTGTTTCTTGAATCTCTCCCAATACTCATAGAGAGTTTCTTGGGAGTTCTGTCTGATGCCGCAAATCTCTTTTCTGATAGCTGCCGTTCTTGATGCAGGGAAGAATTTCTCCAGAAATAATCTCTTCATATCATTCCAGCTTGTAACAGATGTTGGATGTAGATAGTACAACCAGTCCTTAGCTCCATCATTTAAGGAGAAAGGAAATGCCTTCAACTTGATATGATCTTCAGGAATTCCTTGTGGCCGCATTGTGGAACACACAATGTGAAATTCCTTCAAATGTTTATGAGGGTCCTCACCTGCAAGGCCATGAAACTTAGGTAGCAAATGTATTAATCCAGACTTTAGTTCAAATGGTGCATCAACATCAGGGTATTGAATACACAACGGTTGATAAGCAACATCAGGTGCAGCTAATTCTTTTAGAGTTCTATCAGCCATGTTCTTAGCTAAATATTTAAAACTATCAAAATTTAAAGATGAAAAATCACTACTGTTACTTTCTTGGTTATTACTGAATGAATGCCTTCTATGTGCTCTTTTCAAATGGTGGAATGTTCTATCAATCTCAGGATCATATGCATATAAATTTTCAGGATTGGATCGGGTCATACACAAAAAGGTGAATTCATACAGAAAATCCAAGAATGATATACCTATAATAAAAAAAAATTGTTAGAAAGATTAAAAATTTTATACAAACTCCTAAATAAGCCTAGGAAACTAAGATGGTCCCCCGGCAACGGCGCCAAATTTTTGACACGCTCGTCGCAAACGCCCAAAAATACTTTCTAGATTTCCCCCAAACTATTCGTATAGTATAAGTTGCAACCTAGGTCATCTCCCAAAGACCATTTCATATTCTTAAGCAAATTAGGAGAAAGTTAGAACAAGGGGATTTTGTAAAGATGCAATATTGAATTCTAAATGCAAAATACAGAATGAAATTAATTTGATTTAACAATTATCAACTCAAGGAATTCAGAGGCTATTTTCATAACTAATCATTGATCCCTAAAATCATGCATTGTGTTTATCAACCTAGGATCATCTGGAACCCTAAAATGATCCTTGAATTCTCTACTAAGAAACCTCTCATAATTTAATTGATTATGATCAACAAGATTTAGTAACCACTTAATCTTTTATCTAAACCAATTTCACAATCAGAATTCAGTTGAAGTAAGTAATAAATTGAAAACCTTCAATTCAATTACTTAATTTCTACTCTTCAAACTTTTGGAAAATGATTTACCAATCAAAAACCAATTATAAATCAATTATGCATTAATCAAAATACGTCAACCGATCAAACTTTGATTAAAGAATAAAATTGAAGAATATAGTGAAGCAGAGTAGAAACCACTTAATAAGCATGTAAATAAAGATCAAGACCTCAAAGTTAAAATGAAAATAGCTTGAATCCTTGAATTGAAACTACAAACCTAGCCTTCCATGAAGGAGGCAAACTAACAACAAAGAAAGAGGCAAACTAACAACAAAGAAATCCTAAGCCTTCCATGTAGGAGGCAACTAACAAAAAATAAATCCTAAGCCTTCCATGTAGGAGGCAACTAAAAACAAAGAAATCCTAAGCCTTCCATGTACGAGGAAAACTAACAATAAAGAAAAACTAAGCCTTCCATGTAGGAGGCAAACTAACAAGAAAGAAAGAAAGATGGAAAATGGTATTGGAGTTAATCTCCAAGTGGTGTGTGTTTCTCCTCTTGTAAACCCTTCTATTTATAGAGGATTTTTGAGGCATCATCTTCAGAAAGTCACCAACTAGGATATTACTTTTCTACCCTTTTATTGCTTTCACATGGGCTTTGTTGAAAATGCAAAACACTTTTGAATTTTTGTCACCAATGAGCACAACAATTTTGACTTTCTTGCACCGCCATTTCGGATATTCACATGTCCGAATTAGAGCTTGAATTCTGAACAAAAGTTGTAGCCCCGGATCTTATCTATCCAACAAAGTTGATTTCATCTCAATATGACTTCTGTATCTCAAGATATGGCCGGATCTTTGCACACTATTCAAATTCCACGTCGGCAACTCTATCTCATCTTTTGAGATAATTTCGGAGTCCTAAACATCCCATTTAGAGTCTGCTCTTACTTTGTAACTATGGACACTTCTTTAAGCTTTCATTCAAGACAGATTTCATGATTTTTGGATGTCTACAACTCCTATTATGCTCAAAATACTATAATAGTGTCATTTTAATCGGGTAAGCAAAGAAATTCAATTAAACTTCATATGAACCCAAACTCATAAAATATGACAAAGATCACTTAATTCATTATATAAGAAGTCTTAATGAGATAAAAGTGAGAGATAATTATTTATGAAATCTATGCTTATCACATATTGATCCCTTTCCTGTTTATTTACACGATCCCTTTCTTGTTTATTTGCACGATTTATTCATTGTTTATCTATCTGTTGTTATTTGTCTATTCTCTGTATAACCTTAGGGTAGATGAGCAATAAATTGCCATATATATGTATGCAGAATTTCCCCAATTGCAAGTATCCTAAATATTTGTGTGCCCTCCACACATCACATGTACATACATTCATCTCATAAGTGGGGCCCTATACTCAGGTCTGAGTGCACCTTAGGATTAGAAGGATCTAGTGGTTTCACTTTAGGGCCTACGTCCCGATTGGCTATCACGAAAATCCTAGCTAGAGTGCATCCTATCCATGATGCCCTGCAACTAGTGGCTACTTCTACTGTTGTTGCAAGCATCATGGACTAGAACTTGGCTCTAGTGACCTCTACACCTTAGGATTACTAACCACCTTCGAGAGGTTCATACATTAAAGGCCTTAGACCCTTAGGACAGGTAACCCACATAAGAGGCAAGGAGGGCACACACCCCTTTCCATGATACATGGTCCATATGTTATTCACATGCTCAAGTAAACTGAATCATTCAGGATGGAAGAGAAGAAGGGAAAATATGAGATTGAGGAGATACAGAAACCAAGAAAGAAAAATCAAACAAAATTAGAAAGAGAATCAAATAAAAAAAAGTAAATCAAGAAAAATCAAAATAGTAGGAGAAAAATTCCTAGGAAAAATTAGAAAAATAAATTTTGAAAATATTGAAAATATAAAAAGATTCGAAAGGAGAGAAAATGAAATTTTGAAAATCTAAAGAATGCTTTTTAGAAAAATTTTAGCAAACCTTTTTCAAACAAAACCCAAAGGTTTTATATCAAAATAAAAAATACCAAAAGTTGATAAACAAAACATAAAATTGCTAAAAATCAAGGACACAACACTCATTTATTTTCAAAATGGTCAAAACTCTTAAAATTATTTGTGCATAGCATGCATTCATCCACTCATTCATTCATAAATTTATCATCAAAGAAAAAGATTTCAAAAAATCATTCCACACATTTTTCAATATGTCAACATTTTTATCATTCATGATTTTTTCATTCAAATTGTTTCTCAAAAATTAAATTTTTTAACTTTAATAGAAAATTAGAGAAAGACAACTTCCTCGACATCCTTATAGAACCAGATCACAATCAGGAATCATGGACGATTTTGAGAGACAAAACGAGGAATTAAGAAACGAGGTCAAGACGTTGAAGGAATAGATGGCCAAGCTAATGGAGGCCACCCAATTGTCTAAATAGAAAGAGGCAAGGGAATCCCTACCGGGAGAACCAATCGATCCATCATACCCTCCTGGCTTCAATCCACAAAACGCTTCAGCTTTAACCATGCCTCCACCAACCGAAGAAGTTCATCATGGGTTTCCTCATGGGCATGTACCCTTATCCAGCTAAACACAAGCCCAAACACAAACCCAAACACATATCCTATCTCCAAACCCCATCTCACAAGCCTACAAAGCAGCTGTTGGGGGAACGAATCCTATGTTCACCCAAGGGCCTCACCCTGTGTACATACCACCTTCTCATCCCCACCACATGCCTGAGGAATACCCAAACCATCCTTCCAAAGAGGATACTAAAAAGTGGAAAATCCTAGAGGACAGAATCAAGGAAATTGAGGGAAATGCTTATGAAGCCAAAGACGAATCCGATTTATGTCTGGTTCCAGATGTGGTAATCCCTCCCAAATTCAAGGTTCCCGAATTTGAAAAGTATCAAGGAACTAGCTGCCCAAAGAAGCACCTGGCCATGTACTGTAGGAGGATGCCCCCCTGTATGCACGACGATAAGTTGCTTTTCCATTTCTTTCAAGACAGCTTAATGGGGGCAGTTGCAACCTGGTATAATCAACTAGAGCGGACACATATCCGTTCATGGAGGGATTTGGCTGAGGCCTTCCTCAAATAGTACCAGTATAATATGGAGATGGCTCTAGACCGAACCCAACTCCAGAACATGGTCAAGAAGGGAGATGAGACCTTCAAATAATACGCTCAAAGATGGAAGGAGTTAGCTGCTCAAGTACAACCTCCATTATCCGAGAAAGAACTAAATGGTATCATAAGGGGTAAAAGGGAAAAATCAAAGGAAGAAAACTGAAATGGAAATTGGATGGGGGTGGTGGACGTAGCAGAAAGAGAAAAAGGAAAAGATAAAAAACAAAAAAAGCAAAATGAAATGGAGAGAGAAAATGAGGGGGCAGTGGAAGAAAGGAGAAACTGTTATAAAGGGACAGATAGCATTCGTGAGGAGGAGGATTTTTTTTTAGCTACTCCCACTCTCCTGAAGCTTGAGAGAGCTTCTTCTATGTGACTCTCCGCGATTTTTCTTCAACCTCCAAGTAAGAAAGTGATGTCTTGAAGATTAATTGGGTACTTGACAGTTTTCTTGCTGAGGTAAGCATTTCCTTACTCCCATTTGACTCACCCGACCCTTTTGCTGAGATTTGTGTACATTCTTATTGGTTAGATTATTGGTTTTGTTGCTGAATCACTACATGATTACTGGAAATTTGTTATGTATGCAAATAAAATGAGATGGAATTGTTAGTTCCGATTAGCATGCTTAAATCGTTAATATATGTGCTGGAAATTTTGGTTGGTTACAAAAGCTGGTCGGTAGTAAAATGGATTCATCAAGATCACTAGTTCCTATTTAAAGCGTCGATTTAGATTTTTTTATTTCGTTGGAGTTCAGAATTTGCGATTGATTGCCAAAGAGTTTTCATAATTTGTAACATTGCCATAGTTTCATTATATTTGCTTTAATCCGACATGTTGTGTGTGTGAGATAATCCACGGTTGTCGCTGGAAACATTAACCCATACATAGTCGAATTAATTGGAAGAACGGTCGAGCTCTACCTTTTCTGTGGGTTTGAGCTTGAGGCCTACTCTCTTGCCGAGATTTTGTGACCAAAGGCACTTGTCGTTAACGGAATTTCAAAAAGCCATCAAGGCTGATTAAAATAAGTTGAAGGTGGTCCCCGGGCGACGAGAATGTAGCAATTGAACAAGCTGAAGAATGCTTCAAAATTGTAAACACCGGTCTACATCTGATCATGTTCATGGGAGGATAGGTTAAGATATTCCTTTACCACATTCCCAACTCGGGTCTGTGTGAGGGGTTGATGGGAGAGGAACTAGTGACAGATTCAGAATGAGCTCTCGACGTTGCTGGGGGTAACTGATAAGTTGTCTTCGACGACTATCTGCAATAAGGCAGAGTGATCCTTTAGGTTGAGGAAAAGTGTTCAACTCCCTTGTTATTGGAAAAGGGATAAAAATGCCCAAGGAAAGCCATGCAAGGGCCATGCGAATTCGGTCTCACGTTTATAACCAGTAAGGGGCGAGCGTGTATGATATAATCGCCAAGCTGCAGAGCCATGCAAGCGGGAACTCCTCACGAACGGAATGATTGACCAGCAGGGGGCCTAGAAGCAGGGGCATCGAGTAAGATGGAGCTCTTAGAAACGATTCTGTAAATCAGGAGGTCCTGGTTGCTACCTCTAAAATTATCAGTGCCCGCTCTCACTTTTCTCTCCTCTATTTGAAGGTAGTTGAGATCGATGTTAGGCACAATACGATGCTAAAAATAACCTCGTACAGGTTAAGCTTCTTAACAAGGGGCGAATACTCCATGCAAAAGATGGGGAGTAACGTTTCAAAGACAGGGACCAAAGCGGAGAGGCTTCTCGAGTAGGTAATGTTTTGCACATGGCCAGAAATGACGTGTTCGACAAAAAAGAGTACCTTAGAAAGGTGTATCGGACTCGCAATCCTCATTGCAAAGCTCAATTCAAACGCGACCTTACCTAGCATACTCATTGTACATTAAATCAAAAGCCTAGGTAGATGCAATCATGCATCATTTGGGTGCAATGTTGGTTTTATGGCATATGAAGATCTGTTCCAGGATGCCAAGCAAGCACCTAGTAAAGGATTATCATGACGTGCAGGCCTGCAAAAGCTCAACAATTTTCGAACCAGAAGTTACAAATAGGTGGGAGGTTGCCCCAAACTAGTCACTCACGTGGTCTTTGGTTCCATGCAATGAGATAGCATAGGACGACATCGAAATGGATCAAATACCCCCTCTTTTAAAATGTGAGGAGCTAGAAAGGCTGATCATGCAGGCCACATCTTGATCTGGTTGTTGCAATATCCTTGGCAAGGCCTCTAGTTAGCCACCGGGTGTAACAATGCCTCATTTGGAAAGAATTAGGCGAGGGACCCAGGCTTGGAGATTAGAACAGTGATGCTAGACTAGACGTCTACCCCAAGACGCTTGGCCATGCAACCGCAGCATCACGGATCCTAAACTGCATGATATCCAGATATGACCATAACTCTCTTACTGTTAAAACCTTCGGCTTAATGTACATACAAATTAAGGCCCTATGCCCATACGAATCAACCTTAGACTTAGTCAGCATCCTAGACCCCGAGTCTGGACCCCCAGAATGCCCATGTATGTAAGCGACCACCACCCCAAGTTGAATTCCTTGAATATTCAACGTTTCTGTGCATCATCTTGGTTTGCACCTCACGTTGGACCCCCAAGAATGCCCACGCATGTAAACGACCGCCACGAATGTACGCTCATGGTTTGCACTAAATCTTACTAACCTTGCCGTATTTAAAATTAAAAGCAGGCACCTGTTTGGTCGGGTACTGGGCGAGCCACCATGAGAGTCACATTGTTGGAACCAATGTTCAAAATCATCTCCACATACGTACACCTCAGAGCGGTGTGTGGCAAGTTGTTCAGTGATGGGAATTTGCCTCTCTCTCTCCCACCCCGCGTTACAAAACATGGAGACCCTAACAAGCATGCTCAAATTGTAGTGCGACTACCTCAAGCCAGCATGCCTAGGAACATATGAATGCATGGTGTCCCGATTCTGGTCTCAGCTGTTGTGGGGAACTCTCAACAAGGAGTATAACCTATATTCGAACATCCTAAACCTCTACGCACAATAATAAATCCATGCAATTAGGGGCCCCTCAATATTGGAGTATTGTCCCCTGCCACCAGGGAGTATTTGGATAAGATGGATAAGTAAAGGCGGGGTCCACTAATATATATTATTTAAATCAGGGATAGGGAATTTTTGTGGAGATAAGTGAAGGCTTCCAGCGAAGCATAAGTAGGAGTTAGTGGTTCGGCCCTTGAAAATCCCTATTTTCCTCACCTCTCTTTTCAACCAATGAGGGAATAAAAAAGTGTATCATCTCAGGGAAATAACGGCCTTTTTTTCTTTTTCTTTTTAACCAAACGAGCCTATCTCCTTCAAAGGGGTCTTGATATGTTTAAACCATGCTAAAAGTTAAATGGATTGTTTTCAACTCAAGTTTCACCACTAGGCCAATTGTCGTGCTAGTGAGGCCGCCACATCGGGTTTGCACTTGGGATTCTTAAAGAGAAAAGGAAAATAAGATAAGATAACGATCAGTTGCTTCTAGGTTATTTGTTTTCGCAACATCTTGATTAATATGATTCTTTTGTTTCAGACAATCACCTCCCGAAATGAGCTTAATTTAGGCAAATAAAAAATCTTTTTTATATTATTTTATTTTAGTTTATTTTATTTCATTTTATTTTATCTTAATTTATTTTAATTTTCTACAAAATTCTTGGTTTCACGCGACGAATCCTAAATGCCAACTGGTATCTATTTCTATTGTTCGGTGTTTAAGAACATGTACAAACCCTTGTACTGCTGTAGTTGTCTGGGATCCCATGCACATGTGGACCTTGAAAAGGCTTTTCAAATAATGAAATCGCT
Source organism: Canavalia gladiata (assembly GCA_037954105.1). Lineage (NCBI taxonomy): Eukaryota > Viridiplantae > Streptophyta > Magnoliopsida > Fabales > Fabaceae > Canavalia > Canavalia gladiata. The sequence continues at coordinate 40,979,467 of CM075658.1, read as the reverse complement.
ATCCACAAAAATTCTTGGTTTCATACAATGAGTCTTAAATACCAACTGGTAGCTCTTTCTGCTGTTCGGTGTTTAACAACTCGTATGGATCCCTGTGCAGCCGTAGTTGTCCGGGATCCTGTAACAATGTGGACCTTGAAAAGGCTTTTCAAGTAATAAAATCGTTTTTCTACAAAATTGTTGGTTTCACTCGACGAATCCTAAATGCCAACTGATAGTTATTTCTACTGTTCGGTGTTTAAGAACTCGTACAGACCCCTGTACAGCCGTAGCTGTCTCGGATCCCATGCACATGTGGACCTTGAAAAGCCTTTTCAAATAATGAAATCACTATCCATAAAAATTCTTTGTTTCAAGCAACGAGTCTTAAATACCAGTTGGTAGCTCTTTCTACAGTTCGGTGTTTAGGAACTCGTATGGATCCCTGTGCAACCGTAGTTGTCCGAGATCCTGTACCAATGTGGATCTTGAAAAATCTTTTCAAGTAACAAAATCATTTTTCTACAAAATTCCTGGTTTCACGCGACAAATCCTAAATGCCAACTGGTAGCTATTTCTATTGTTCGGTGTTTAAGAACATGTATAGACCCCTGTACATCTGTAGTTGTCTGGGATCCCATGCACATGTGGACCTTGAAAAGGCTTTTCAAATAATGAAATCTCTATCCACAAAAATTCTTGGTTTCACGCAATGAGTCTTAAATACCAACTGGTAGCTCTTTCTGTTGTTCGGTGTTTAGGAACTCGTATGGACCCCTGTGTAGCCGTAGTTCCGGGATCCTATACCCATGTGGATCTTGAAAAAGCTTTTCAAGTAATAAAATCGTTTTCTACAAAATCATTGGTTTCACGCGACAAGTTCCAAACATCACTGGTAGCTATTTCTACTATTCGGTGTCTAGAAAGTTGTAAGGATCCCTGTGCAGCCGTAGTTGTCTTGGACCCTGTGCATCTGTGAGATTAAAAACCGTGCAAAAAACCATTGCTGTTTCTTAAAACTATCTTCCAAAATCTTCTTAAAAACCCTGAAGATCAAGTCTCCAAAATATACCAGAACTACGTAAGCCTTGAGTTTCCCATTGCACCAGGAAATACGTAGGAGCGGGATCAAGTCCTGTCAGGCTATCTTCCACCAAAACTATTTATTTTCATTCTAAACTAAAGGGATCAACAGTTTTGAAAACAGCAAAAAACGTACACTCAGTTTAAGGGTACCGTTCTTCAGAATGAGCGAGTAGGGTGCCTAACACCTTTCCTACTCGTAACCGAGTCCCGAACCTAGATTCATCCTCAAGTTAGGGTTTATCCAAATCTTTTCCCTTAAATAAAAATTTGGTGGTGGCTCCACATCAAATCAATAAAATACATTTTAAAAATTTTAGCGAATTCGTCATCTCGTCGTAATTACGGTTGAGACACGAGGGCAAGAAACTGTGAGGAAAAAGCCCTAAAGTGGGCCCCCCCATTTGCTGCACGAAATTTCCCATGTGGAAACCATGATCGTGAGTCACCAAGTCAAGTCAACTCAAGTAAAACCCATAAAAGACAAAAATAATTAATACCAAGATTCCTTTAACCATGGTTAAGGCTAATTAACCTTGATTAATTAAAAGTGAACCATGCTTAGGATAAAATAAACATGATTAGTGACAAAATTAGTTTCATTCATACTAATAAAACTCTAAAACGATAATTTCTTCAATTTTGAATTATTTTTGAAAAATGAAAAATCTATTCTAAATTACCAAAATACCCTTAAGTGAAAAATTAATCCAATTTTTTTCCTTTCTTGGCAAAATTCACTAAGCTCATGGGGGACCTCATTTGGTCCAATTTTTACTTCCTAAAACCCTTAGAAAACTCTCCAAAATCACTCCAAGTTGAACTAAGTCCAAAAAGCCCTAACCTTTCACCTTAAGCCTAAGTCTCCGTCTTTGAGATTTAAGTTAAAATCAAGCCTTATACACTAAGCCCTACCACTTTTACCAAGGAAATCTTATGGACCATCATGAGAAATTTTTTTGAAGTGGTCATGTTAGGAGTTGGATGGATCTAAAAGTTGATCTTGTTGATTTATACTTTGCTGCTTGAAAAAAATGATATCTTCCATGTTTTAATGCTCAAAGTTTGAAAGTTGTTATTTTTTTATTATGGTGAAATTGTGTATTATTATGTCCAGATCTGAACCCATGGGCTTAAATATTAAAAATTGGAAGAAAAATTTATTTGTAAGTCCCAAAAGCTTGATTTATGCATAGATCTAAAATTTACTAAGAAAAAGTTGATCTTTGGACCATAAAATGGCATAAGACTCATTTTGACCATGACCCAAGCTTTAGATTTTGGACAAGACTTGTATGGATCAAGAGCTTAAGGTGCTACAACTGCACAAAATCAAGGAACCTAGGTTGTATGAGAAGAAAGTTGAAAAAGTGACCTTGGAAGGTCAAGGTGTGCATTCAGCTATAACATGCAAACTTAAGGATAAAACTTCTTAAAATTTTTAAAGAAGATACAAACCATGTGACTAGGTTTCAAATGATGTGGAGCAATTTTTGCATGAAGAGAATTTGAGCTAAAATGGCCTAAAAATCACTAGGTGAGCATTTGGCCACCCTAGTGCAACTTAAGGGAAAAATGAACTTAAAATTGGTTAATGGTGTATTAAGGATTTTCATCAAGTAAATGGATTAATTAAAGGTATAAGTAACGCCTAAAAGTTACTAATTCCATAATAACCAACATAGATAGAATAAGATGAATTCCATAATTATTATTAGTCTATATTTCAAGAAGGCATAAATTAGTATGTAAAAATGAACCATAAATTAGGTGGAGGAGGGAGTGTCATTCGGCCATGACCTTTAGAATTAGGGGATAAGACCTAAAATTATCCAAACATGGTTAAACCTGTAGCTGAGACTCTATCTAGAAGGACTGGTCAACTAGGGATGAAAATTTGGTACCCTAGCCCTTAGAAATGACATTCGGCCACCATGTGGTTAATTAATTAAAAGAAGTTTTAATTCTTAATTAGGTTTGATTATGGGTCCTTAGCATATAAGTATAATGGATTATAAGTGTAAAGGCATTTTAAGATAGGAAAGGTGTCCATTCGGCCACCTTAGAAAAAAGTGATCTAGAAGGAGATTTAATTCTTAACTGATATTAACTAAACATCCTTGGTATATAGCTAGAAGAGGTTAAAATAGGAGTAAGTCTTGTAAATGTTAAGGAGCCGATTTAGACATAAGCACTAAGTTAGTGAAGAGGAAGTCAAGAATTCATCATGGTTCAAGCCTAAGCCTAAACATGCATACGATGAGTGATTAAGGATAAAACATGAAGTTGGAAAAATAAGTTAAGCCATTCATCCATTACATAAAAGGATGGAGAAAATCCTTAAAAATTTCTAGGTGAGGTATTAAGAAATTAATTAACCTTCAATTGGTAAAAATCAACTTATAAGACAAGGAAAAATAAACTAAAAAACATTAGGAACCAAGAACTCCTATTCAGCTACTTCAAGTTAAATAGGAGGAAATGAGATTGGAAACTTGGTTTAGGTAACTTAAGAAATTTTACAATGTAACAATAAATAATTAAAAGTTTAAAAGAAATTTGGTAAAGGCATAGGAAATCACTTGGCCATGTTTAAGTAAAATGTATTAAATAAGTTAAAAACTAGCTAACATTTAATATTTGAACTTAGTATAAGTCAGTTGTGCATATGACTTGCAAAATTGAAGAGCCCAAAAAAGATAAAACTTAAAAGGGGCCATTCATCCATTGTCGCAACCGTAACTACGACGAGACGACAAACTCGCTAAATTTTAAAAAATAGAATTTAATGTTTATAGTGTGGAGTCGCCACCAAATTTTATTTTTAGGGAAAAGATTTGGAAAAGCCCTAACTTGAGGAAGAATCTAGGTTCGAGAGTTGGTTACGAGTAGGGAAGGTGTTAGGCACCCTACTCGCCCGTTCCGAAGAACAGTACCCTTAAACTGAGTGTGTGATTTATTTGAAAATTGTTTGATCCCTTTAAAAGAAAAGAATTAAGCTTAATTTAAAATTTGAAGCAAAAAATTGAACTTGATTTTAAAGTTTAAGAGAAGAAAAACAGAATTAAACTTGATGTGGGTTGAAGAAAAGGAATTTGAACTTGATTCGAAAATGATTTAAAAAGATTTTAAATCTGGTTTGAACTAAAATAAGTTTCATTTGAAATTTGATGAAAAGGATTAAAACGGGTGTGGACTAAATGAATTTTGTTTAGAATTTGATGGAAAGAATTAAATTGGATTTGAACCGAAATAAATTTTATTTAAAACTTAATTAAAAGGAAATAAATTTGATTTGGACCGAAATAAATTGTGTTTGAAAATTGATGAAAGCGAATTAAATTTGATTTGAAAGGAGTGTAATAATAACAAAAAATTAGAACTGGACAAATTAATTGTAACAAGCCCATAAAAATGCAAATGATGTGGCCCAATGGCCTGTAAATTGGCCGACTGATATGCTTAGCAAAGCCCAATATGTGAGGGAATCGGGAATGTGGCCCATTATAGTATGCCCCCCACAGCCCAACAGTCACAAATTGGTGTGGGATAGAGCCTTCCTTAAAAAATACCCTCATGCAGGGATCGAATCCAAATACCAAAGATCAGAGGCAGCGAATTGAGCCACTCGGCTAGACCCCAGGTTGGTCATATTGTTCACCATGATTTACTTAACTAGAATTCGGGGCTTCGTAGAAATTTTGGATTAAAGTTTCTAATCGCTATGCATGGGAGGCCCAATCTGGGTTGCTGTACATGGAGGCCTAATGATGCCATACGATTTACAATGGGGTGTTAAAATAAAAATACCATGGGGCGGGGATTGAACACAGGGCACAACCGTAAGTATGCAACGTATTAACCACCTGAGCCATGCTTTCAATTATACTTTAGTATCTTCTCTTTTGATTAAAGCTGTCATGACTTTGCCTTTGGACGTGCATGAAATCGTCACCTGCATGTATGGCTTAATCATTTTTCGAGTATGTAAATGATGGTTCTCCTCGAAGTTAGCTTGGTGTGTGCTACATATCATAAAAACCCCTTGTGTGCAAGCCTTGAAGTTTCCTTTTGGAAAACTGAATTTGGTGGCCATCAGAGTATCCCCTAAACTTGTATATCGCCCAACTGAGTAATTTCCATGTTCAGAATTATCATTGGAATTGATGGCCACTCAAAATGGCTCTTATATGACCTGAACCACTCAAGAGTTGATGTGGACATGGCTCCTTAAAATTTTAGAAGACTCCTGCAGTGGGCGAACGTTCCACTAGATCACCCATCGTTTATATATGTCTTATCAAGTCAGCCATAACTGCCAGCTTCATATTTTTCATTCTGCATATGGGTGAGGTCTTTGGCAATCGAACCGTAGAAGTCGTTCTCGACCATAGGAATGGTGAGCTATTAGGTACTTAACTTCAACATATGTTCACGTAATGACGATAGTCATGCGACCACGTCCGCATGTACCATATTTCGAGCGTACAGCCTCAACCAAGATGCCCCTACACCAGCGGTGACGCACATGCAATCAAGTATTTCAGCTAAGGCCTTTATCTTCGATCCACACTTCTTCATGGCACAATGAAGGACTTGAATAGTCATAAAGCAAAAATAAGCTTGGAGTAATATCATATGCCCAATATCGCTATTGAAGCATAGTTTTGGAATGCTGCTGAGTGCCATCTGCTATGTAAATTTTAGAGGTCCTTACACCAAGATTAGCATCCCTAGCTCCTGAGACTTGAGGTTGAAATGGTGACTGGTCAGGACTTGGATGAGTTCGCATGCGATTGTGTCTATCAGCATGGTAAGTTTCTTCCGGCCCGTTTTTGTGTGCAAGTGTTGTGCCTCTATTTGTCTCGACGGTAATTCCTCACCAAGATGGGAATTTGATGCTACTCTGCCATAAACATGACTTTTATAACAAATTTCATTCATCCATTAAGCCTCCGAAATGGCCTTTTATTATGATTTCCATAATAGAGCCATGATTCTTTGGTTTCTTCCTAACCCACCATAGGTTTCTTCTTGTACCCCATCATAGAAATTGACAGGGGCCCAATTTAAATGCTTAAACGAAACAATTCTTGAGCATCAAGAACCTAATCCTCGCATCATATTATCATCCCATCAAATTCACCAATTTTTTATATAATGAAGGTGGAGCTCGTGTAACATACCGACCAAATATTATCCCAATTAAAGTTTTGAGCAAATGTAATCCACTGCCCCTCGTGATTGCTTCATGCTAGACCAACATCAACATTTATTTTAAATCCGCCTATGCAGGTGTACCTAGTTCAACTACTTGTGCATATCACCACATAACCTCCAGATAGCAATGGAAATGCAGAAGTGCTCACTTCTTGGAGTGTTACTCAACAAGTCTTCCAACTAAGATTGCGCCATCGTTGGGTGTTTTGATTTAACAATAACCGACGTTACAGGGACAATTATCATGGATCAAGCTACGAGACCAACACTAAGTCTAAACCTAATCAAAATTCGTGGCACTGAACCACTCATTGGCACCTTGCGTGTTGGTTACGAACAACTGTTCATGGGAATTCCTGCAGAAATCTACGGTGTTTCTGAAGTTTTCCTCATAAGATAATGGCAAGACTGGATCTTGATCCAAAGAACTCGTCATTCACTATAACCTCATGTCAAGCAAATATGGATGCAAGGAGTACTCATCAAAATTTTGTGACCTTACTTAAGATTCATTTTAACCACAGAAATATGTACCTGTAGATATAGCAATGCACAATAGATTTTCTTAATCTGCATCAAGTGCACGAAGGAATTACTAACTTGAGAGAAATTGTTGTCGAATGCCAAAGCTGCCAGAGTTTGCTCCTATTCTTAAGGAAATTGATATGGCTCGGACAGACCCCCCCTTTTTCCTGCTGAGAACCCTTTTTTTTTCGAACGATGCCCAGTTATGCACAAGATCTTGTAGCCGCCTCCTCCCCCAAAGGAACCGACTCTCTCCCCTTGACGTCCTTCTGTAATGACTAGGACCTCCCCCTTAGAAAAATGAATCCTTCTCCTGGTGCCCAACCAACCTCCCCTGCCCCAAACCAAAAAAAAAAACTCATGAATCCATGCCTATCTTTTTATATCTTTTCTTTCTTTTTCGTTTTTCTTTTTTTTTCTTTTTTTCTTTACCGTTTCATTTTTTAGTTTTCTAGTTGGGTAATTAGTTAGTTAGTTTTTTTTGTGTTTTCTCTTTTATTTTTTTGTTGTTTTCTTTTTTTTTGCTTTGTTATTATTGTTTTTTTAAATTTTCTGATTTTTGTTTTTATTCTATTTTAAAATTATTAATTATTGTCTTATTTTTCAATTTTCACTTTATGGTTTGTTTTCTTATTTTTTTATTATTTTCAACTTTTTCTTATTTCATTTTTCCTCATTTTGTTTTCTCTTTAATTTCAATTTTTCTCTTTTTTCAGTTTTCTATTTATTATATTTAATGTTTTTTCTTTTTATTTTTGTTTTTTTCAATTATCATTTTCATTTCTGATTTTATTTTTATATTCATTTATTTATTTAATTTTGTTGGCTATTTTTTTTTATTTTCCTTTTATGTTTATTTATTATTTTATTATTTATTATTATTATATTTTCTTTTTTATTCATTTCTTCTGCTTTCTATCTATTCGTCTGTTTTCTATTTTCTATTTCCTATTCTCCATTCATTAATCTTATTTTTATCTAAATTATGGTTTACTTGCTAATTAATTTTAAACAAGGCCTTGGACATAATTGAATGTTGACAATAACTTGTGAGCTAAATAATATCTTTATTCGTGATCCTTGATTTATAAAGTTGAAGATAGATATAAATCCATGTAAAAGGGATCTTCAAAAGTCCTTCTATTATGAAGAAAAAAAGGTTCTTCACCATTATAAGGTGGTGACGACCATCTAGGAACAAGTTCATATCCTTAGTAGTAGAAGATAGAGTAGCTGACTCAGTGAAAAGATATTGTTTGATCAATTTTAATGTATGCAAGCATTCCAAATATTAGTAAGTGGTAGTATGCTAAGTATGTATAACATATGTATTATAGTATGTAGTAAAAATGTGTGTTAATGTGGTGTGTAAGTTATGACATGTAATAAAGTGTATGATAAGGTCTTAGTGCTTGAGACTGCTTAAATATGTAAATGGATTGTATAATTATGTGATGTTATGTGTTGTATGGACAAGTTATTTTTAATTGGTTACTAAGAATTAATTCATAAATGGAGAAATGTACATAACACGTATTCTTAACATTCTGCATGTGCACAAAAACATTTAGAAATTTATTTTCTGACAAGTACGTTATATCGACGAGGCTCACAATTTATAACAAATAGTTTTGAAAAAAAATTTACCGTATTTTCTCTGATAAGTATTTTCTAATGAATTTGGCATCATGTGATAACAAACTAATAATGGAACCGAATGAATGACTTAAGCGTAAAATCAATATTCATTTTTAGGGTGTTATAACCAACACTATTAATGGTAGTTCTTTGTCCAAGACCAAGGGAATTAATTCACCCAAAGATGAAAACTCTTAAAGGGAAGTATTACTATTTATCAAACTTGTGTTTACATTGAATCCCTATATCTTGTTATGTAGAAAACCTAATTGGCCTAAATTGGGAGAAAATCTAATTGAAAAAGAAAACAAATATGAAATCTAAATTAAATTGCAAATCAATCTAAAAACTTAATTTGATTTGTAAATAATTTAAAACAAATAACTTATAAATCATTGTCAAATCCCAATGTAATCTGTAGCAAATCAATTACAAGTCATAAATCACTTAAGATCCTCAATAACAACTTAGTGCCCAACTTACTTTATAGGTTCTGTAGAAGTGATTAAGGAATTTAACATCTCAATCACTCATAATTGTTTTAGGTAAGCCATGCAAACACATAATCTCTTTAAAGAATAAATCAACAATATAGGTGACATCATTAGTTTTAGAACAAGTAATAAAATATGCCATTTTTCTAAACCTATCTATAACCAAAAAAATACTTTTTCATCTAGGGTCTTAGGCACCCCTAGTACAAAATCCATAGAAATATTAGTATAGGGATATTCAGGAATAGGTAAAGGAGTATATAAACCATGAGACATTATCTTAGATTTTTCTTGTAAATAAGTAATGCATTTTTCACAAATAAGTTTAACATCATGCTTCATTTTGGGATAAAAAAAATATCCATGTAAAACTTCATAAGTTTTTTGAATTTCAAAGTGTTCCATTAGCCCTCCTTCATGAGCCTCTCTAATAAGCATTTCCCTTACATTAAATTTAGCACATATAATTTATTTTTCTTAAATAAATATCCATTCTTGCCTAAAATAGTCTTTAAAGCCATGATCAGACCATGATTCCCACAATTGTCCAAATTTAATATCATTAGCATACAAGGTTTTTAGTAATTCAAATAAAGTAATTTGGTTTGTAGAGTTGTAAGTAACATATACCTTCGAGACAATGTGTCAGCTATAATATTTTTCTTTCCCTTTTTGTATTTAATAACATAAGAAAACATCTTAATAAATTCTAAGCACTTAACATGTCTTTTGTTGAACTTACCTTGGAACTTCAAAAAATTCAAGTTGAAATGATTAGAATGGATGACAGATTCCCTCATCCAAAGGTAATGTTGCCAAGTTTGTAAGGACCTCACCAAGGCATGGAGCACTTTATCATAGGTTAGATAGTTGAGTGTTGCTCCACTGAGCTTCTCACTAAAATATGCCATAGGTTTGGAATTATGCATCAAAACAACTCCTATACCCACTCTAGAAGCATCACATTCAATCTCAAAAACTTTATCAAAATTAGGTAAACTTAACACAAGAGAATTGGTTAACATATCCTTTAGCAAATTATAAGCTTTTCATGTTTCTCATCCCTTTTAAAATTAACTTTCTTTTTAACAAGTTCATTTAAAGGGGAAACCATAAAACTAAAATTTTGTATAAATTTCATATAAAAACTTACAAAACCTTGGAGGCTCCTTACCTCATTAACATTTCTAGGCATAGGGCATTCTCTAATTGTCTTGACCTTTTCTTCATCAACAACAACTCTCTAAGAACTTACAATAAATCCTAAAAAGATAACTGATACCACGCAAAAGCTACATTTCCCAATATTAGCATGTAATTCATGGGTTCGTAAAGCAGCATACGCAACACGCAATTGATCCAAGTGTTCATCCATTGTCATACTATAAATTAAAAAATCATTAAAATATACAAGAACGAATTTGCCAATAAAAGTTTGCAAATCATGATGCCTTAATCTCGTGAAAGTGCTTAGTGCATTAAGAATACCAAAATGGCATGACATCCTACTCATATAACACATATTTTGTTTTAAAAGCGCTCTTCCAATCATCACCCTCTTTCATACAAATTTGATGATACCCACTTTTTAAATCAATTTTAGAGAAAATATAAGAACCAAAAAGTTTATCAAGTAAGTCATCTAACCTTAGAATAAGATAGCGATATTTTACTGTAATCTTGTTGATGACTCTACAATCCATGCATATGTGCCACGTCCCATCTTTCTTTGGTACCAAGATAACAGGAACCGCACATGGACTAAGGTTTTCTCTCACAAAGCCTTTCTACATCAACTCCTCTAATTTCCTTTAAATCCTCTTGGCCTCTTCAAGACTAGTTCTATAGGTTGGCCAGTTTGGAATTATAACACTAGGGATAAAATCAATTTGGTGCTCAATTCTTCTTATAGGAGGCAAAGTTTTTGGTAGTTCTCTAAGAAATACATCATGAAATTCCCGTAGCAATGATCAACCACACCAGAGAAAGAAGAGTTATGACTGTTAGTAAAATAATATCCTTATACATGAGTACAAGAATCTATTCCTTTGCCCTCAAAACACTCCTGGCCTCTTCTTTTTGAGCAAATACACAAATTTTATTTTCTTTTTCTTTATTTTTTTTATTCTTTCTTTTGCTCTCACTTTTTTTCTACTTTGTAATTTTTCTCCATTCTCTATTTCTTCTCTCTTTTCTCTTACTTGATTTTCTAATTATTTTTCTCTTATTTTACATTCCTTTGAAATTCGCATATGATCATGATAAACCTTAATAGGCCTCAATGGGATCAATACAATAGTTTGATTATCCATTATAAGAGAATATCTATTTTTAAATCCATCATGCGTAACCTTCTTATCATATTTCGAAGAATGTCCTAACAATAAGTGACTTGCATACATAGGGGCAACATCACACAACACAACATATTTATACTTGCTTATAGAAAGGACACCAAGACTTGCTTTCTAACCCTTACATCACCACAATCATTCATCCACTACAACCTATAAGGATTAGGATGCTTCTTAGTAGGTAAGTTTAATTTCTACACTAGTAAGGTACTAGCAATGTTGGTGCAACTCTCATTATCTATAATCATACTATATACCTTGTTGTTCACATGGAAACAAGTATAAAAGATATGTTACCTTTGCTATGAATCTCCTTCATCATTTGGCATAAATTTTGCTACATCAACATCACTATAGTTCTCCAACTCTAGCATTTCTTTTTCCTCAGAACTCACACTCTTTACTTCGTCCTTGTCAAGAATGGTCATCATCCTTTGATTTAGACATTGAGAAGCAATGTGTCGAAGACCTTGACACTTAAAGCAATGAATATGAATTGACATATAAGAGAATTTAGTTTTGGATTTATCTTTGACATATAAGAGAAACTAAATTCTAGGGTGAAAGTTTAAGAGAAAGAAGACAATATTGAGAAAGAAGACAATATGGTTTAGGCCCCATTTGTGTGTACCTTTCTACGTAGTTTAGGCTCACATAGCCTAACTTAGAGGCTGCATAAGGGACAAATGAAGGCTCTATAACTTAGGCCAAACTCCAAGCCCAAAGGCTCTAACTTGGAGGTGGCTTTGAACTCCTTTGTGACCACTCATGCATGCTAATAAATAGGTGCTTTGTAGCCCTTTTTGGGAAATTTTAGTCATAACACACTTGAATGAAATTTGAGTGCATCTCATTCTCCTTTTTCTTTTGTTTAGTTGAGTGGTTATAATTTAGAGATCCCTGCAAGCAGCACTAGTGCAAAGTCTTGACCAGGAAAGAGATTGGGCTTATTGGTCCTATCACCATAGTTAGAGCCAAAGAAGTTCCAAGGAGAGGTTAGCTGAGCCTCACTGATGATGATCTTCCTCAAGATCCCTTCTCCCATATTATTACTTAGTTCCATTGAAATTATTTTAGGACTTAGATATTTCTCTGTACTTAGACAATTTGTGTGTACTTTCTAGTCTAGTTCAGGCTCACCGTAGGCCTATTTTAGAGGCTGCATAAGGGCAGATGGAAGGCTCTATTCTTAGACCAAATCCTAAGCCCAAGGAATCTAAAGGAGGAGAGGTTCTAGCTCCAAATCCAGCAAAGCTTTATGTTATATATAGGGACCACATACACTATTTTCACCACTTTTAGACATATATTCTTTAAGTAAATTTTGAGATATTTTTATTTTCTCTTTTCTCTCCTTAGCTAAGTGTTTGGACTCGAAGAAAACCTCTTCATCCTTGGTCTCCAAGGTGATGCTTCTAATTATCAACCAAGATCCATCTTCATCCTCCTCCCAAGGATAACATCATGTTCTATCATAGATCTTTCAAGTGGAGGTAAGATCCACATCTAATTCTCGTTCTAAAATTTAGATCACTCTCATCTTTTACTCCGTTCTTTGCGGTTATTTCTTGTCCATAATTTTGTCTAGTTTTTGTGTGTTTGTGCTTGATCTAATTTGATTCATCTTAGATCCATATATTTTACCATGATTTGTTCGATCAATTTTTTCTAAATTCATCATTAGATCTGATTGCTTGATTAGCGCCATTTGGGAACAAATATTCATCCTCTTCATCCAGTTTTAAGCTTAATTCCCTTTGATTCTTCCTTGGCTGAGTGGAAAGATGCATGACCTGTGTGTAATTGATCAAATGTTCAATGAATCTTGATTATATTATGAAAATTTTTTCAAAATATTTTGAAATTCAAACTAGTGTTCTTGATGCCAAAATTTGAGGTTAAACTTATTCATCATCTAAATTTGAAATTCCTTGATATGATCTAGATTACTTGTATGGGTTTTATTGTTCTTTGTGTTATTCCTATAATTCATGATATTTTTAGTCAGTGGATTGTGTTTTGTTTATACAAAATTATATAGGAGATGCTTGATAATGTTCTTGCACGAAAATGATGCTAACTTAGCTTAATCTTGCATGCATTAAGTGTTTAAAGTTTACAAGATAAGTGTGTGCTTAGATAAAACCTAATTAAGCTTCTAAATACTTTAATAACCATCTATGGACCATGAGACTTTCTCTGGACCCTTGGAAAATTTTGGACAAAAGAACTTGGACATAGGCCAAATACCTTACCTAAGGTGGGAGAAAGTGCAAACTACACCATGGACCACTTCAGACTTAGCTTGACTTAGGGACTAAACGACAAAAGGACCTGGATATGGACAAAATCCATCTTCAAGACCTAGATATGGAAAAAAGGACTTGAAAAAAGTACCAAAAACTAGAAGAAAATTTTAAAATAAATGTACAAGAGTTAAATAAGAAAAGATAGAAAAAAAAGTGAAAAAAATTTTGGATAAAAAAAGGCATATGCATATTTTGGTCTTATTTTGTGTTTGTAATTGTGCGCCATGTCCCTTGTATGTTAGGTCTTAATTCTATACTCTAGATCCTTGCTAAGTGCATGATTAGGTCCTTCTTAATTTGGCCAGCATTAGAGCTTCAATCATGAACATGTGCATGCAACCTCCTTAAGTTTCTAGGACCATTCTTTGAGTGCTTCTTTTTTTGTTAGCCTTAATTCTAGTTTGTCATTTGTTGTTTTCTTATTTGTCAAGATAAATTCCTTTTTGAGTATCCTTCCTTGTCAAGAGTTTATTATTTATCTTTAAATTTCCTTCTAGTTTTATCTTGCACCATTCTTTTTCTTAGATAAACCTAATCTTCTTCTCATCTTGGAAACATCAAGGACCAAGGGATTGAGTTGAACCATTCTTCTCTTTCAACGCTTAGTCTAGAGGCTGCATTATGAGTGAAAGGTGTGAAGAAAGGTTGGAGGAGTGGTGTGGATCATTAATGGGGAAAGAGTGAAACACTTTGATGAGGTAGTGTGATTTTGAACTAATTTGATTTTACTAATCAATATGTGGCAGCAAGTGCTCCCTCTTGCTATGACACCTCCATGATCCTATAGAAGTGCCAATGGTAGATGCTTAAATTTAAAGGTAGGAATGGTCCAGAGGCATACTTAGATTTGGAGCTCAAGGTTAAGAAATTATTCTCCAGTTATGTCATTAGGGATAAACATAAAGTAAGACTAGCAACCTTAGAGCTCAGTGACTATACTCTAATATGGTGGGATAAATTGAACAAGAAGAGGTATTAACCCTTGAGTTAGTGGGAGAAAATGAAGCATATAATGAAGACTAGATATGTGCCCCTTTATTACTTGAGGGAAGTACATAATAGGCTTTAAAGATTATCCCAAGGCACAAAAAGTGTAAATGACTATTATAAAGAAATGGAAGTGGCAGTTATTAGGGAAAACCTTAGTGAAAGTGAAGAAGCAACCATGGCTGGGTTCCCTAAATGGCCTTAGGCACAACGTTAGGAACATAGTAGAGGTTTATCACTATTTAAACCTTAATGACCTTTACCACCAAGCCCTTAAGGTTGAGTCTCAACTAAATAGGACGAGCAAGGGTAAATTCACTACATACAAATCTTCCACACAAGACTTGTGGAAGGACAAAAGTAAAGAGTCTAACATTAAACCTAGGAAACCTAGGGATGCCAAAGACTCCAAGGAGCCTAAGGAAAAAACATCGAACCTGCCTTTAGGTATGGTGTCCTACATTAATTTATTTAAGTGCTTAGAGAGAGGTAACATTTCCTCTCAATTGCCCAACAAGAAAACCATGATCTTTAGTAACAATGATGATTAGTCCTCCCTAGAGTCACCTGGCTCTAATTCTACCTCTTCTTCCTCTGAAGATGAAGCTCTAGAATATGCTCTAGAAGGTGACCTTTTAGTTGTTAGGAGTTTACTTGGTAGTGTAACCAAAGGGGAATAAGAGACACAAAGGAAGAACATCTTCAACACAAAATTTTCTATCAAGGGGTACACTTGTTCCTTAATTATTGATTATACCAGCTACACCAATGTGGCTAGCACTAGGTTAATCACTAAGTTAGGTTACCTGTGATGTTGTGCTTGTGGAGGCCAAGGATTTGCTATTGGAAAGGTCATGAAAATTTGATAGGAATGTCCATCATGATGGACATACTAATAGGTACTCTTTCATGTTTAATTCCCAAAAGGTGACTTTAGTTTCCCTTAGCCTTAGTGAGGCTTGTAAGGACTAAATTTACATGAGAAAAAAGAAGGTTGAAGAAAGAAAATAGCTAACAAGAAAAGAGAAAAAGACTAAGGGTCCTAGAGAGGAGGCCTTTCCCCTTAGTAACCTTCTAGTCGAGGCCAATAAAGTGAATCATGCCCTAATGGCTAGGAACAATCTCTACTTAATCATGCTTAAGGAGAAAATTATGCTCCAAGAAGCAGAGTCCATTCGTAAGATAATACAACCACTCTTGAATGAATTTCAAGATATCTTCCCTAAGGAGATACCAGTAGGGCTTCTTCCTCCAAGGGAATTGAGCACCAAATAGACTTGATCCCAAGTGCTTCCTTTTTTAATAAGATAGCCTATAAGAGTAACCTAGAGGAAACCAAGGAGATACAGAAGCAAATGGGTGAACTTTTGGCTAAGGGGTGGGTGAGAGAAAGTCTTAGCCCCTATGTTCCTTATCCTGCAAAGGATGGTAACTAGAGAATATGCATTGCTTGTAGGGAAATCAACCAAATCACTATCAAATATAGACACCTTGTACCTAGGTTAGATGATCTCCTTATAATTTCTATGGGTCATGTATCTTCTCTAAGATCAACCTTCGAAGTGGTTATCCCCAAATTATAATGAGGGAAGGGGTAAGTGGAAGGCGACCTTTAAGAATAAGTTTGTCATGTTTGAGTGGTTAGTCATACTATTTGGGCTAATCAATGCTCCAAGAACACTCATGAGACTCATGAACCATATGCTAAGGAATTTGATAGGTAAATGTGTAGTAGTATATTTTGATGACATCTTGGTATACTCCATAACCCCTAAGGAGCATGTAGAGCATGTAACACAAGTCCTCTTAGTCTTAAGGGAAGAACATCTATTTGAAAATCTAGAAAAGTGTTCTAACTTAGAGATAGATTATGCCTCTTGATACATTCCCCATTAGTTGTCAACATTTGGAGAAAAGGTCCTTAAGCGTTTATGGTTCACCCTTTTCACATTAACACACAGTTAGTTAGAGAATAAATAGAATATATATATATATATATATATATATATATATATATTATGAGTTGCAAGTGAGGTACTGTTGTTGACAGGAAGGAATGCAGAAACTTAATGTGTTAGGGCCTGACATCATAGGCCAAGATGCAGAAAAGTAAACATGATGTGGCCTGACATTATAGGCCACGATGTCGAAAAGTAAACATGATGGGGCTTGACATTATAGGCCAAAGTGTAGAAAAGTAGATGTGCTGGGATCCTGTTGTTGAATGGAAGGAATGCAAATGAGGTCTTGTTGTTGACGGGAAAGATGAAAATAAGGTCTTATTGTTGACAGGAAAATGAAAATAAGGTCCCGTTGTTGCCAGAAGGATGCAAATGTAGTCCCGTTGTTGTTGGGACAATGCAAATAAAGTTCTGCTATTGCCAGGAGAATGCAAAGGGGGTCCTGTTGCTAACAGGAAGAAGGCAGATGATGAAATCCTATTGTTGCCAAGATAAATGCAAATGATGTCCTGTTGTTGACAAGAGAATGTAAATAAAGTCCTGCTGTTTCCATGAAAATGAAAATGAGGTCCTGTTGTTGCCAAAATGAATGCAAATGAAATCCTGTTGTTGCCAAGATGAATGCAGATGATGAAATCCTGCTATTGTCAGGATAAATGAAAATGAGGTGTTTTGTTGATAGGAGAACGTAAATGAAGTCTTGTTGTTGCCAGGAAATTGCAAATGAAGTCCTATTGTTGCCAAGATGAATGCAAATGAAATCCTGTTGTTGCCAGGATGAATGAGGTCTTGTTGTTGACAAGATGAATACGAATGAGGTCCTATTGTTGACAGGAGAATATGAAGTCCTGCTGTTGCCAGGAGAATGCAAATGAAATCCTGCAGTTGCCAAGAGAATGCAGATGATG
The DNA here is from genome assembly GCA_037954105.1 of Canavalia gladiata. Taxonomy (NCBI): domain Eukaryota; kingdom Viridiplantae; phylum Streptophyta; class Magnoliopsida; order Fabales; family Fabaceae; genus Canavalia; species Canavalia gladiata. The sequence continues at coordinate 40,962,009 of CM075658.1, read as the reverse complement.
AAATCCTGCTGTTGCTAGGATGAATGCAAATGAAATCCTGTTGTTGCTAAGATGAATGTGAATGAGATCCTGTTGTTTCCAGGATGAATGCAAATAAAGTCCTGTTGTTGACAGGAGAATGTAAATGAAGTCCCGCTGTTTCCAGGAGAATGCAAATGAAACCCTGTTGTTTCCCGGGTGAATGCAAATGAAATCTTGTTGTTGCCAGGATGAATGGGAATGAGATCTTGTTGCTGCCAAGATGAATGCAAATGAAGTCCTGTTGTTTCCAGGAGAATGCAAATGAAGTCCTACTGTTGCCAGAAGAATGCAAGCCTGTTAAGACAGGCAAAGATGCAAGCCTGTTAAGATAGGAAAATTAAAATGAAAATGACCTGTTAAGATAGGTGATGCAGAAAAGTCCTGTTGTTGACATGTGGAATCAAGCCTGTTAAGACAGGCAAAGTAAAATGAAGAGAAACTATTAAGACAAGCAAAGGGAATGGCCTGGTAAGACATGCGAAGTGAAATGAAAATGACCTGTTAGGACAGGTGATAGAGAAAAGTCTTGTTGTTGACAGGTGGAAGAAGAAAAATACCTGTTAAGACAGGCAAAGAAAGATGATGAAAACTTGTTGAGACAGGTAAAGAAACAACTTGTTAAGCAAGCAAAGGGGAACGAAAATGACCTATTAAGACGGGTAAAGTGAAAATAAGGCCCTCCTATTGATAGATGGAAAAAGATAGATACCTGTTGAGATAGGCAAAGCAGCAACGACCTGTTAAGACAGGCAAAGTGAAAAATGACCTGTTAAGGCAGGTATTGCAGAAGTGGCCTGTTAAGACAGACATGGTAAAATAAAAGGACCTGTTAAGATAGGCGATGAAGTGAAGAGAGACCTATTAAGACAGGTGAATGAAAGACGGCCTGTTAAGGCAGGGCAAAAGCAGAAATGGCCTGTTAAGACAGGCAAGGCAAGATTGCAATTTGATTCTACCTTGAAATTGAATATTTTTAAGAATTTGATAATTATTTTCTCTTAAAGAAACATGGGCAAATATTTTTCCCCAGTTTAGAAGATTTTTGGCAATCGAGGCATGCCTGAATTTGAATTTTTCTGGGCAAGCGTTTTCCCTAGTTTGGATCTTGATGAAATTGAGGATTGCCTCAATTTGAATTTTTCTGGGCAAACATTTGCCCAGTTTAAATCTTGATTTGTAATTGAGGGTTGCCTCAATTTGAATTTTTCTAGGAAAATGTTTTCCCTTGTTTTGATCTTGATTTTTCAGAAATCGAGGATTGCTCGAATTTGAAATTTTCTGGCTAAATGTTTTCCCCTAATTTTGATCTTGATTTGGAATTGAGGATTGTATCAATTTGAATTTTTCTAGGCAAATGGTTTCCCCTGTTTTGAGATTTTCATAAATCTGTTAATTATGATTGACTTGGGCAATTTTCCCTAGTCTTAATTAGTTTTGAAAAATGGGTTATGCGAGGCTTGAATGACAAGATGCTTCTGTGCTGTTTGAATGAATGAAAAAGGATGCGATGCTTCAATGGCCAGATGTTAATGTGATGCTTGAATAAATGCAAGAGGATGAGATGTTTTAACTTAATCATTGCTTCTTAATGCTTGAAGTGGTTACTTGATCAAATGAAATCAATGCTATGGGATGAATGCATGCCATAAGATGTTTTAAAAAAACTTTTGTTCCTCTTGATCTTTGGTTTTTCTTCAACATTTTCCTTTCTCAACAACCTTATAGTTGGTGTGAGGGGAATCAAGATTCAGTACGAGCTAGATTGACTATGTTCCTTGGTTTCTTGGTCAGCTTTGAATATTTTCTTCTCAAGATCTTTGAGACCCAACGATGGTCAGCATCATTGAGTAAGACACACTCCTTTTTCTTGGGTGGCATTATTGGCGACAGGAGGATGACACTTTGGGAAACAGTTATGCCATGTTATGATGGTTGAGGATTCATCCAATTTATCATGACTTTTCAAAATTAATCTTTTTTATTTTTATATTTTTTCACATTTCTTTTGGCATGTGCACCATTGAGGTATGCAATATGATCAATGGAAGGAGATAGAGAGTTTTGCATGTGAGGTTTTGTGTATTTGGGAGAGATGAAGATGTAGGTTTGATTGCCCAAATGGCACCTCTTGATGAAAAATGCTAATGATATTTTTCATAATCGTGATTGTCAAATTAATCAAACTTGAGAAATGACAAAATTTTGCCCTAGTTTTAGGAAAGATTAGGTGCAGAAATGTTAGCTTCCACTTCGATTCTTGGTCGACCTTAGCTTTTTCCTGGGTTGTTATTTTCAGTCTCAACCTTGTAGGTCCTTTGTTTGCCCTGACTTTTGCCTAGGCCGCCTTTGCAGGTTTTCGACCTAGCGGGATTTTTATTTGTGACTGCCCTAACTTTTACCTAGGCCGCCTTTTGAGGGTTTTCAACCTAGCAGGCCTTTGTTTGTGTGCCCTAACTTTTTCCTAGGTCGCCTTTGAGGATTTCAAACCTAGCGGGCTTTTCTTCTGCATGCCTTAACTTTTGCCTGAATTGGTTTTGGAATTTTAATCTAGCCAGACCTTTTTTGATCATGACTTTATCGATTTTTATTTTTGACCTTACTTTTGCCTGAATTATTTTTTATTTTTATCCAACTAGTTTTTTTTCTTCTTTTGCCTAGTCACATCTTCTATTGGGTTTTGCTTGGACTATCATGACTTTCAACTTCCAGCAAATTTATTTCGTATCTCTAAATTTTTCCTGGATTTGAACTTCAGTCCAGTGGGATATTTATTGCTTTTTTGTTAGACAAAAGTGTTCCTTGAGAGGAATTACAGTGAATGGTGATTTGGAATCCCTGGTTGTTTTTTTCTTATTCTGCTTCTTCTCTTTGAGTTTGATTAATAAGACATTCAAAAGTATTTGTTACAGCACTGGCATTGTCACCAACAGGTATTTATTGTTTGGGTGTAAGATAAGTAATGAGTTAGATGATCAAAGAATGGAAAATTTAAGAGGTAAAGTCAATAAAGTAAAGCACATGCTAAAGAAACATGAAAAATGTAGTTTTTATAATATTCATTGAGATTTATTTACAAGAGATTGACTTTGAAAAGTATGAAAAACCCTGGATGATTTCCTTAGTATTCCAATCTGTACAAGGCACTTCATGGTGCTGCTCCAATTTCCTTCAACTAGCTGATAGACTCCCATGATTTGGCATTGGATTATTTTTTGTATTAGGAGCAAGCTTCCAAAAATCCATCCATTTTGCATCGATCAAGCTTTGTACCTCACACTTCAGTGCTAGGCAATCCTCTGTGGAATGACCAATGAACCCTGCATGGTAGTCACATTTGGTGTTTGCATCATATATTTTGAAGGGAGGTTGTACTTGAGAAACTAACTACCTCCATCGTTGCGCATATATTTTGAAGGTCTCATCCCCTTTCTTGGCCATGTTCTAGAGCTGAGTTCGATCAGGAGCCATCTCTAGATTGTACTGTTAATGTTTCAAGAAGGCCTCAGCCAGATCCCTCCATGAACGGATATGTGTCCACACCGGCTGAGTATACCAATTTGCAGCTGTCCTAGTTAAGCTTTCTTGAAAGAAGTGGATGAGTAGCTTATCATTGTAGATATAAGCGGACATCCTCTTGCAGTACATGGTTAAATGGTTCCTTGGACCACTAGTTTCTTTATATTTTTCAAATTCAAGAACCTTAAATTTGGGAGGGATAACTACATCTGGAACTAGACACAAATTAGATGCATCTCTGGCATCATAAGCACTTCCCTCAATTTCCCTGATTCTTTCCTCCAGGGTTTTCCACTTTTTTAGTATCCTCCTTAAAAGGATGGTTTGGGTATTCTCCTGGCATGCTGTGAGGATGAGAAGATGGTATGTATATAGGGTGAGGTCCTTGGGTGAACATAGGATTCGTCTGCCCAACAACTATTTGGTAGGCTTGTGAGGTGGTGTTTGGAATGGTATAAGGGATGTTAGTGGGGTTTGAAGGTGGGTTTTGTGTTTGGGTTTGTGTTTGGCTAAATAAGGGTGAATGCCCATGAGGAAACCCATAATGAACCCCTTCAGTTTGTAGAGGCATGGTCGCTGGTAAAGGATTTCATGGACTATAGGCAGGAGTATATGATGGGTCAACTGGTTCTCCCGGAATGGACCTCACCTATTTATGTTTTGACAGTTGGATGGCCTCCATTAATTTGGCCACTTGATCCTTTAATGTTTAGACGTCATTTCTTAGCTCCTCGTTTTGTCTTTCGAGCTCATCAATGACTCTTGACAGTGATCAGGTCCTATAAGGATGTTGAGGAAGCTGTCTTTCTCCAATTTTTCTATTAAAGTTAAAAATTAACTTTTTGAGAAGCAATTTGAATGAAAAATTCATGAATGATAAAAATGTTTGTGCTTCAATGAGTATGAAAATGAAAAAGGTATGGAATGATTTTTGAAATCTCTCTTTTTCAATGATAAATTATTTCATGAATGAATAAATGAATGCTATGCACAAATAATTTTAAAGATTTAAACCTTTTTGAAAATAATTGAGTGTTGCTTTATTTATTCGCCCTTGATTTTAGCAGTTTTATGTTTTTATCAATTTTGGTATTTTTTATTTTGCTATAAAAACCTTTGGTTTTGTTCAAAATCTTTTTTAGTTTTACCAAAATTTTCTAAAAACATTCTTTAAGTTTTGTTTTGATTTTCATTGTCTCTCTTTTTGTATCTTGTCATATTTTTAATATTTTCAAAATTATTTTTCTAATTTTTCCTAGAAGTTTTTATTTTAATTGATTTTTCTTGAATTTCTATATTTCCCCAATCTCATATTTCCTCTTCTTTTCTGCCATCTTGAGTGATTCTATTCAAATGCCAGTGAGCAGTACGTGAGTCTTGTATCATGGAAGGGGTGTGTGCCCTCCTTGCCTCCTATATGGGTCACCTGTCCTAAGGGTCTATGGCCTTTAATGCATGAACCTCTCAAAGGAGGTTAGTAATCCTGAGGTATAAGAGGTTACTAGAGCTAAGTTCCAGTCCATAATGCTTACTACAACAGTAGAAGTAGCTACCAGTTGCAGGGCACATGAATAGGACGCACTCTAGCCGGGATTTTCGTGATAGTCAAACAGGATGTAAGCCCCAAAGTGACACCACTAGATCCCTCTATCCTAGGTTGCACTCAAACCCGGGTATAGGGACCCACTCCTAAGATGAATGCATATATGTAATGTGTGGAGGGCACACAAATAATTGGGATACCTGCAATTGGGGATATCGTAGAAAATATATATAGAACAGAATTTAAATTCATCTATCCTAGGGTTGTACAGTGAATAAACAGACAAAGAACATATAGATAAACAAACAAATAAGTCATGCAAATAAATAGGAAAGGGATTAATACAATGCACACCCAATCAAACAGGCTTGAGTCTCTAAAGACCCCAGTGGAGTCGCCATTTGTCGCAACTGTAATTACAACGAGACGAAGAACTCGCTAATAATTTAAAAATAATTTGCTGATTAAGTGGAGCCGCCATGAAATTTTTATTTGAGGGAAAAAGATTTGGAAAACCCGAATTTGAGGAAGAATCTGGGTTCAGGAGTTGGTTACGAGTAGGGAAGGTGGTAAGCACCCTACTCGCCTGTTCCAAAGAATGGTACCCTTAAACTGAGTGTGTGATTTTTTGAAAATTATTTGATCCCTTTAACTAGAATAAAAAATAAATAATTTGATTGAAAGATAGCCTGACAGGACTTGATCCTGCTCCTACGTATTCCCAGGTGCAATGGGAAACTCAAGGCTTATGTAGTTCTGGTTTGAAGGCTTGACCTTTGGAGGTATTTAAAGAACAGAGTATTTTCAAAATATTTTAAAGAAAATCCTTAGTCAACATATGCAAAGGATCCAAGGCAAACAAGGGCTGCATTGGGACCCATATGAAGCTCTAAACATCGAACAACAGTGAAATCGCCAGTTCTTATGTAGAGCTCATCGTGTGAGACTTGGGATTCCAAGATGAGGTTTCTTTTGAGATTATTTATGAAGGGGTTCTTAGTCCATATATGCATAGGGTCCAAGACAACTACGGCTGCACTAGGACCCATATGAAAAAGCTACCAGTTCATGTTTTAGAGTTCATTGCGTGAGACCTAGAATTAATTTAATGGACTTGATTTGCAATAAAATAAACTTGATTTGAATTTGGTGAAAGGAATTGGATTTGATTTAAGATAAACTAAACTTGGTTTGAACTCAAGGAAAAGAATTAGGCTTGATTTTTAAATGAAATGAACTTGATCTTTTTTAAAAATTGAGGAAAAGAATTAGAATGGGTTTGATTTGAAATGGAGGAAAAGAATTAGAATGAAATGAACTTGATTTTACAAAAATGAGATGGGCTTGATTTTAGACATCGTTGGGCTTGAGATTTGGTCCAAATTAAGAAAAGGAATTTGATTTGGAAAAGAGTGGGGCTTGACCCAAAAGTGAATTTGGTTTTAAAATTAGAGGAATGAAAATTTGTGCTTGATCATAATTTAAAATGGGTTTTATTGAAGATTAAAGGAAAGAATCTGATTTGGTTTAAAAAAAAAAGAAATTAAAGTTTTTTTCCTTTCTTTTTCCTTTTTTTTTAGTGGGCTGGTGTTGCATAATAAAGGCCCAAATATGGGCTGATCCCATACTCATGAGCGTCCTGAGAGTAGTTGGCTTTTGGAGGGGCAGCAGACCTAGCCCATATGGTCCATTATATCATTCAACATGGGGTGGTGGCCTCTCTAGTCACATGCGGCCTGTTTAAATGTATAGAGGGCCTAGTTGCTTAATAACAGTAGCCCATTCTGGTTTACCAAGAGCGGCCCATATTATGGATCTTTCTTGGACACGGCTTAGTTGCAAAGTGCAGCGACCCCCTTTAAGTATGGCCCTTTATGCCTGGTTTGTGTAAGACAAAATCTGCATGGTTTTCAACCTGGCCCCTTGCATGGTCAAATGAGGACTTTAAAATGAATAGTTATACCCAGGGATCGAACCAAGGGCATGGGTGAGTGGTGAGTCGCATATGAACCACTATGTTAAGTCTCTAGTTAAGTATTTAGCAGCTCTCCTCTGATTTAAAGTGTTCTTTCGTGGATGCATTACTGGTGTAAGGCCTTTATTCATGACAATAAAATTTGATTTGGCACCAGTAGAAATTTGGCACATTTTATGTCAGTTTTAGTCAAATAACAGCGAGCACTTCCTATGCATTACTAGTCCATTCTTTATTGAGAGTAGACTATTACTGTTTCAAAACTGCCTAATTCTTATGTCATGGACCAACCAACCAGAGTTGAACACTGCCTCTGGATTTACATTTGAAGTCATTTGCTTGGAAGAGGGGACCCTTTTGCATTATCTAGTTGTTACCTATATAATTGTGCAAAACTGTATTGAAAGATAAGGAGGAGATGCGCTCGTACCAGCTGAGCCAAGTATATGATAACTCAAGGGAAGATAGTTTGCTACAAAGATGGAAGACCAACGAATCCTTCATGGATGACGTGGATATGTAGTTATTGCACTGGAGTCCCACTACATTGTCAATTCACTTTCTCGGTTTTAAAAAAATTTCTACATGATTAATGAAGATGACATGAAGAGCTTCACTTTTTTTTTTAACACAAATTGAACACATCACTGCATAAGAAAACTTAGAATCTATCTGGGCACATGCTTCGAGGGAGAATCAACCAATGTATCATAATCAGAAGCCACTTTCGAATACAACCACTGATCATCCCCTCCAAGTGATGTACCATCCTTGAACTGTTACGACCAAACTTTTCCTTCAAAATTGCAATTCAAGAGTGTTACTGGGATTAAAATCAAGCTCATTCTCAAATCTTTTTCCATCTGCGTTCTCGGGCTGTTATCAACTATATTCGAATCAACATACCACTAGGAATCTAACCCACCTGAAACAAGTGTGGGCAGCTAGAATATTAAGGATAAACTCTCATTGGAACTGCACAATGCTAGCCTTTATCCGGAACCAGCGCTCGATCTTGCAGGTGATGATCATGGTTGTTAATCCAGATATTATTGAGCCACAAAAGACACCTTTCAAGGTGCTGCTATCATAGAGGTCTATTAGCCTCTCTTCTAGTATATCCAGGTTGGGCCTTTTAGGACACTGCTTGGGCTGCAAGAGCATATGTATTAGGCAATCAGTGAACTCTACTGGGAGCATGATGTCTTGGAAGCTCCCAAAAAGCTTGGTCGATGATTTGACTCAGCAGCTCAGTTATCGTGAATAGATAGCCTCACTTTTCTTCCATATACATTGCCTTTTAATTGAACCCTTCCTCTCCTATTCATCTATAATCTGAACCCATTCAATTTACGATTTACAACTCTTAACCAGAATCATCTGTTTTTCACCAATTTTCTTTAAGCTCATTTGAACACTACCAATTTCCACTAAAACAGAACCAACCAGAGCTCCGATAAACCGCACAAAATGAATTCAAATAAAAGCTATTAACTTAACCAGTTTGCAATAGACTTATATTGTCATTTAGAAACACTGCTTAATCTACTTAGGAATGGTAAAAGATGATCAGTTTTCAGATGAATCAAATAGAGGTTGTGTATGAAGGTAATTTGGAACTCACTTGAGTGTGGTGCATGGTTATCATGCATCAGGCCATGAAGCAAACATTAGATCTAAGCCCAGCCAGAGGATTTATGGCATCAATTCACTCACCTAGGCATCTTGCACTTCGGTTATAATCAAAGCAAAGATTCATGGGAGTTCATATGGAAAGACAAGCATCGTTCTATGGTATTTTTGAGGCTCACATCATAAGATGATGGTGAAATTGAACCAGAACCTCATATCATGCAAGCAGCAGGATGCAATGATGGATGCAATGTTTATTGATGAAAATTCTACAATCTTATTAACTAATTATGAAATAGTTGCAAACCTGAAAGGAACTGAAAGCGAGTTCTTCCTCTTTGTTTATCAACGTTCAATATCGGAGAATTTATCTGCTCTTGATTTGTTCCTCTAAGGATCTACAATTAAATTCCAAATCTTCAGATCTTTCTTCTTCTTTCTCCAAGAAATTGATATCCCTTTGATGAACAGAAGAAGCACCTTAATTCTTCCCCCCCCCCTTTTTTTTGCCAACCCCCTTCTGAAATGATTTTCAGACCTTTTATAACAGGGGTTTATTCCTCTTTTCCTTTTTGGCGGGACCCCGCTTTCTTTTTAAATTTTCATTTTTTTATTATTATTTCAGTTTTCTATTTTTATTTCAGTTTTTTCAGTTATTCACTTATTATTTTTTGTTTATTTCTATTTTTCTTCTTCTTCTTTTTTGTTATTATTTATTTTGATTTTTTCTTATTTTTTTGTTACTTTATATCTTTTTTCTTTTTTTCCATTTTGGTTATTTTTATTTTGATTTCTCCTTTTCTCTTCTTCTCTCCTTTTTTATTTTATTTTCATTATTTTTGTCCAATTCTGTTTTTATTTTCTCTTTTTTTTCATGTTCTGTTCTTTTATTTTCTTTTTAATTTCATTTTTGTTTGTTACTTTTTTTTATTTTTTTTCTATTATTTAAATTATTTTTATTTACTAATTAATTTTAAAATGGGGCTTCAGACATAATTGGGTGTTTACAATATGTAATTAGAGTTGATAATTTTGTATAGGAAAATAAAAATGACCTAACAATAAAAATAACACAAAGAAAAAATAAACATAAGTTGCACAGGAATCAACTATTAAGGCGGTGGGGGACCCATCTATCCCTGTAGCAATTATAAGAGCAGGGCGAGCTAGGTGTCCATCCTCGCAAAGGCTGCATCCTAGTAGGCTGCCATCTATACAAAGGTTTCCCCTTGTGATATCATTAGTGTTTAGTGTGCAGTGGCCTGCATATCCAAACGATCGTAGAGCTTGTCCACCTATAACTGTAGGTGATCGAGGCGGTCAAAGAGGCAGTGGACTAGTGTGGGCTCATCTCATAGCATATTGCCTACTTCTTCTTCTTTTGCCTGCTACTTTAGCTGGTGTTGTTACGTGGTGACAACGGTTGAGGTTGGTGTTGTTGGAGATGTGAGGACAAGGGTGTCTGGGGGTCCTCACTAAGCCACCCAATGTGGTGCCAGGTATCCATGCTGAGAAGGGTGATCCACTGTACTAGGGTGGCCGTTGAGGGGAGAACATGGTGATGGCGGCAGGGGGCAGTCACATTGGATCTTATGCCGATGTAGCCAAACTGCCTCGTCTGATGGTCTTATTCGATCCCCTGATATTACATGATGAAGAAACATCTAGTGTCAACCTTCCTCCCTCGAACAACAACCCAAAGAAGGAATAAGTGGATTCTTCAGATGGCTCTAGTGTTGTTGTTTATGGTGAAGATCTCTGCAAAGAACCATCGATGGATAATGCAAATGATTGGATCCTAAAAGGAAGTTAACTTTGTGACATGGGTGTTGTATGTGTAATAACCTATGATCTTGAACTAAAAGGATCCTTTTTTTAATAAATAATTAGGTTGTCTCTTGTAAGCACTTGTTTTACATCTCAATCCCGATGTGCTTATGCCCTATGGCTAAGTGGGGCCAGAGGAACCTATCTATGGTCTACCCAAGGTTTGTTTGGTGTCGTCTTTAAACATATTATCTTTGTTGTGTGAGACCTTCAGCCCCCAAAGGTCCCCCTTCTCCTAAATATCTTATAGGTGTGTGCCTTGCTAAGCTTATAAGGGATTCTTCTCTTGAACCGACGCTTTCCTGTGAATTCTCAAAATTGTGAGCTAAATATTGAAAACTTCTTACCCATTCGGAACTCACTTTTGAGTGTGCCTATGATGTCTTCTCTTTTCTCCATGGAAATTTAGGTTTTTGTATGCTATTATCTTGGCTTGCTTCTATCTAGAGGCTAGATTTAGAGGAAGAGATTGTATGGACTTGTAAAGGGTATCGTTGGGACATTTTGTGGAGTAGGTGTTTCTAAACACCTTTTTTTTTTCATCCTGTCTTAGTGTGAGCTCACTTTATTGCTTGTTAGTTACTAACTGCTCTTTCGGTGGCCAGGAAGGGTCTTCCCAAGGTTACTAGGACTTCATGATCCTCCTTCATTCCAAGCATGAAGAAATTTGCAGGGAGTTCCCACCTTAACCAGTACACCCTCCACTATCCTTTTAGATATACAAGTGTTCTATCTGTAATTTGGAAAGAGACAGTGGTGGTTTTGGGTTTTTTTTATACCCAACCTTCTAAACATAGTGAGAGGCATTAAGTTTATAATATAACCTAAATCACACACGGGTTTAAAATGTGAACTATTCATAGTGTAGGGTAAAATAAAACCCCCTAGGTCCTTAAGCTTGGGTGGCAACTCTATGGTCGCATCATTCTATTCTTCTTGTCCTACGGGTGTCTCCACTTCTGTCCCACTTCTTAAGATGATTTCATTCACATGCTCCTCCATATTCTAGAACCTTGATTCTGTGGGGGTTGACTCCCTTCTCTCTTGTCTATACCTACCTCAATTTTGCATATGAAGGGGCTTGTAAGCATTTTGAAGAACTGTTAGTGTTATTACCTTGATGTTCTTCACAGGATAGGTTAGGTTATTCTTCTAGGTGAAGGTTATGGTTGTTCCCCATGAAGTGGGCCTCCTCCTTCTTTTGGGCCATGTGGGCCTCAACTACACATCCTTCTAGGTTGTGGCTTACGAAACAACAAAGGTTGCATGAACTAGGATCAAGTATGGCATGAGTGAAAACAAGTGGAGGGGGCTTGCCCTTGCTTGCATAAGAACCTCCATATTTCTTTTGAGGGCCTTAATTTGATTGGATAGCAGGGCATTATTGTCTACTTAGTACATTCCTGCCTATTGCGAGTCTCTCCTTTTCACATGTCTGTCGATAAACCTCCACTGGTTTTTTTATCAATCAAGTTCCCTATTATTGCCCATGTGTAGGGGCTACGTAGGATGCCCCCTCCAAAGATTGCATTAGTTACAACTTTATTGTCATAGAAGAGGTTGTTGTAGAAGATTTGCACGAGATAAGGTGTTTGGTACCCATGATGTGGGAACCTTCATAGAAGATTTTAAAAACGATCCCATGCCTTATATAGGGACCAATTCTCATACTGTGTGAAGCTGGCAATCTCCACTATGATCATGGATTGCATAGACCGTTGAAAGTATTACATTAGGAAGAGACACTATAATTGATCCAAGGATATGATGTATCCTTCCAGTAAGGAGTTGAGTTAGTCATCTACCTTCTCAATGATAGAAAAAGGAAAAAACTATAATCCAGTGGCATCCTATGAGATGTCATTCATTTTGGTAGTGTTTGTTATCCTTAGGAAATTTTTGATGTGAATATATTCGTATCATATTGATGAGTGTTGTCTTCAACTCCATGTTTTGAACACCATCAATTGTTGGGATGAATATATTGCTTCTTAGGCCTTCGTCAAGTTAAGTCATATAGTTAAGCAATATTCTTCTCCCTTGCATTGTCATTTTCCTTTCTCTTGTCTCGCCTTAACCTACTAGCTGCTCAACCTATCTCGGGTTCAAATTGCAGGTTGGAAGTTTGTGAGTCAGTTAACATAAACAAATAGATAAAGATAAGGGAAACTTAGAGAAATTTTTTTTTATCTTTACACTTTTTTATTTTTGAGAATTCTCTAAAAGAAAAATAAAATTAGATAATTTTTTTAAATATGTATATGTCTCAAGTAATAAGAAATCAAACATCGAAGACTATTGAGAAAAAATCCTCGTAATGGGCAAAAAACTTGTTGCATGTAAACCATGAGTGTAAAACTTTTGCCTTGTTTGACCCATGGGTAAGTACACTTGTCGGTGAAAAAAGGAAGTACTTTAGACATCCAGTATCGATGCCATAGGTACTATGGCAATAATCTATGCGTGAAATTTGAACTCTTAACTTTTGAGCTTATCGGAAGATGTGTTATTTAATGGAAATAAAATAAACAGGAACAAGATTTCTATTAGATGATAAATAAAAGAATATGGTGCAAGTTATGAAAAAAATATAAGGCTTTGGATCCCTTTATGAATTTACTTACTATTCCTCCTAGTATTCCCATTTTTTCAATTGCTAACCACCTACGTAAATTTTACTACTACTCCTTGATTTGGTGATAGAAATAGTCTTCCTTCTAGACACTATCTGCATTGATCCAACAAGATAGATAAATAAAGAAGCATCAAGTTTAAGAGAGTGTTAATTACATGTTAGGAATTTAAATTTGTAGAAACTCAGGTTTTCGATTGATTTTCTAAGACCCTTAGGTTCAATTATCTTATGGTTTTACCGATTGGGAGTGGTACAGTCTCCTAATAGGGGAGATCAATAGAATTAACTAGTTCCTATTAATGGATTAAACATAGTAAAATAAAACAATTGTAATAATGAAAACACTACCATTACTCAGGTTTTCAATTGATCTTCTAAGACCCTTAAGTTCAGTTATCTTATAGTTTTGTCGATTGAGAGTGGTACGATCGCCTAAGCCCCCAACCAACCAAGAGATCAATAAAATTGGCTAGTTCCTATTAATAGATTAAGCACAATAGAATAACACAACTGTAATAATGAAAAACACTACCATTCTCAATGTAATAGCATTCAAATTATTGGAAAGAGAAAAAACTAAGGTTCAGGCAATGTATATCACAAAGTTTGAAAAATCCCTGTAAAAGGGAAATTATTTATTCATGAATAAGAATAACTTACAAGTATTAAAAACAAAAGTAGGTAAAGAACACAAAACTAGAGTTGTCAATAAAGTTGGCAAATGCTTTGGAATTGCACCACATAGGGATTACTCCCACCAATATCCTACAAAGGATCTAGGAATGAAAAGGGTAGGAATAATAGGTGGAGGAAAGGTAGGGATGTGCCCAAAGTAAATAGATGTATGTATCGGTATGAAAGGTGTTGTCTTGTATGTCTTTGAAATGGTGTCGTAGATCATCCTTTATATAGGCAATAATTAGGATTTCTAGTGTCATGGATCAGGCTTGACCTAACTGCCTCTTAGTTGGTACGGTTGCTCTAGGTCTTTTGCAGTGTCGTAGGGTTGACTAGGATACTTCCTGCATCATTAGGATTGACGTGGCACTGTTATTAGCGCTCCAATTCTTGGCACAATCATGCACCTTCATGCCAACATGTTCTTACTTAAGTTCACACGACTGTGCTTAGGTCTGCTGAGGGGTATCTCTATCCTTTTTGCTTCCTTAACTTTTTATACCCTTTTTGCTGTCTTTTTGTCCTGAAATGTGCCTACTTTGGATTCCTTGCTTGCTTAACCATTCCTGTAAAAGTACAGAATATTAGGTTGAATTACAAATGAGTAATGCTAAATTATGTTGGAATCATTCCTAAAATCTTGTAAATATAATGAGAGAATGGAAATTTACCACCAAGGTTAAGGCCAATATAGAAAAGAAGATGGATCATTATGCTAGGTTAGCTAATAAAGGTAGGAGGAAGGTTCTCTTAGAACATGAAGATTGGGTATGGCTCTATTTGAGGAAAGAAAGGTTTGCTTCTCTTAGGAAATCTAAACTCTAACCTTGATATGATGGCCCCTTCTAGGTTCTACAACGTATTAGCCCTAATACATATTACTTAGATTAGCTAGGACGAATGCTCTCAAAGGAGAAGATGATACAGAGATCGCTACAAGCAACACTAGTGTAGAAGATCCTCCAGGCAGGACCATTAGGCCTATTAGACCCATTACCAGTGCTAAAGCCAAGAGGCTCCAAGGAGAGAGGTTGAAGCTTTGTTGAGCTTCATGGATGATTATCTTCCTTAGGCTCCCTTCTCCCATATTATTACTTGGTTTCATTGTAACTAATTTAGAACTAAGCTATTTTCTTTACATTTAAGCTTAATGAACCCACTTTGTATAGGTTTGGGCTTTATTTGTGTGTACCCTTCTAGGATAGTTTGGGCATATATAGGCCCAACTTAGAGGCTACATAAAGGAAATATGAAGGCTTCATAACTTGGGCCAAGTTAGGAAATTTAGGAAATTCCTCATCAAATTCTAAAAATAGTTGCACTTTCTACCATAAGAAAGGACATGCTATTGAAACTTGTTATAAGAAGCATGAGTTTCCACTCAATTACAAATTTAAAGCTGAAAAAAAAAAAAGACTAAGGGAAGCTAATGAATTTAATTATTATTAAAAATAAAAGTACATGTATTTTGATATAGTGAAGTTAACACCTCTTTATACTACTATGCCATTTAAGTAAGGAACTAACATATTAAATTGCTTGAGTTGTTATTAACCAATTAACTATTTTCTAACTGCTTGCTAATTATAAGATTAAAACAAAATTCATTCTTAGAGATAAAAATATTGTCAATAAGACTTTAAAAATTTAAATTATCAAATTGGTTTGTCAAAATAAATTACAATGTTTGTTCTAAAAAAATTATTACCAAATTATTTTTTTAAAGATTCAAGCCGCAAATGAATTAGTCCTTCAAATATCTAAATAATCATTAAATTCAACCCTAAAGAATATTAATCAATAAAGAAAAAAAATCTTTAAAAGTGTAGTTTAGTAATAATTTTTTTAAAAAAATATTTACCAAATTAATTTATAAGAAAATTAAAGAGGAAACAAAGAGGGACCTTAAATATTTTAGGGGACTAATATAAAAATAATTCAAAATTTTAAATAACCATTTTCCAGCTTCTCCCCATATAGATACTTAATATAAGATCCATTATGAGTTGGCAAAATACTCCTAATATACAATTTATACATATGCATATATGCTTAAAACATATGGAGATGTCCAACAACTTTTTATATTAATAAATAACTTATATGAACATGGTTATATATATATATATATATATATATATATATATTATATAATCTTAACATATAATCTAGTCGTAAAAGTACACATCTCATTCAACAATAGATTTTAAGATTGTTGACAAAACATAACTAGAAAGCCATACATATATACATCAGTTTAAAATTGAAAGAGTATAACTACAAAAAAAATTCTTTCCAGTCTTTCATCCTTAATATTGAAGGTAGAGAAAAAGATAGATCATTCTATAGTTAGTCTTTAATTATGAAATGTGTTTAAAAGGGTCTTCATCCTTGAGAACACTAATGGTGAATCCAGTCTGTATCACTGTCTACCTTAATATCCACTAAAAGATCAAAATAGTTTCTAGATTTTTCTTAACTATGATATAGTATAAGGTATGATCTAGGTCATCTTCCGAAGACCATTTATGATTCTTAAGAAAATTAGGAGAAAGTTAGAACAGGGGATTTTGTAAAGCTCTGAAATGATCCTTGAATTCTCTACTGAGAAAGCTCTTAGGATTCAATTGATTATGATCAGCAAGATCAAATAACTGTCGCAACCGTAATTCCGACGAGACGAAGAACTCGCTAAAATTTTAAAATAGAATTTTATTGGATTATGTGGAGTCGGCACCAAATTTTTATTTAAGGGAAAATACTTGGAAAAACCCTAACTTAAAGATGAGATTCAAAGTTCGGGAGTCGGTAACAAATAGGGAAGGTGTTAGGCATCCTATTCGCCCATTCCGAAGAACAGTACCCTTAAATCAAGTGTGTGATTTTTGAAAATTGTTTGATCCCTTTATTTAGAGTGAAAAATAACTTGATGGAGGTTAGCCTGACAGGACTTGATCCTGCTCCTATGTATTCCCTGGTGCAATGGGAAACTCAAGGTTTACGTAGTTTTGGTTTGAAGGCTTGACCTTCGAAGAAGCTTGAAAAAGGAGTATTTGAAAATGAATAGGGTGTTTTGAAAATATTTCAAGGAGAATCCTTAGTCCACATAAGCACAGGATCCAAGACAACTACGGCTGCACTAGGGTCCGTATGAATCCCTAAGAATCGAACAGTAGAAAAAGCTACCAGTTCATGTATAGGGTTCATCACATGAGACTAAGAGATTCTAAAACGAGTTTTTTTATTTTTTTAGAAGCATCCTTAGTCCACATATTCACAAGATCCAAGACAACTACGGCTGTACTTGGACCCATACGAATCTATAAACATCGAACAACAAAAAAAGCTACCAGTTCATGTTTCGAGCTCGTCGCTTGAGACTACGGTTTGCAAAACAAGTTTTCTAAAGAGGGGATTCTTAGTCCACATATGCAAAGGGTCCAAGACAACTACGGCTGCACTGGGACCCATATGAATCTCTAAATACTGAATAGCAGAAAAAGCTACCAGTTCGTATTTAGAGCCTATCGCGTGAGACTTGGAATTATTAAAACGGTATTTTTATTTTGTTTAAAAGGGCATTCCTAATCCACATATGGATAGGGTCCAAGACAACTACGACTGCACTTGGGCCCATACGAATCTCTAAACATCGAACAGTAGAAAAAGCTACCAGTTCGTGCTTAGAGCTTGTTGTATGAGATTAAGAATTGCAAAACGAGTTCTTTATTTGTATAGAGGCATCCTTAATCCACATATGCACAAGATCCAAGACAACTACAGCTGCACTTGGACCCATACGAATCTCTAAACATCGAGCACTAGAAAAAGCTACCAGTTCGTGTTTGGTGCTCGTCACGTCAGACTACGGGTTGCAAAACGAGTTTTCTAAAAAGGGGATTCTCAGTCCACATATGCATAGGGTCCAAGAAAACTATGGCTGCATTGGGACCCATATGAATCTCTAAATACTAAACAGCAGAAAAAGCTACTAGTTCGTATCTAGAGCCTATCGCGTGAGACTTAAAATTATTAAAACGGTATTTTTATTTTGTTTAAAAGGGCATTCCTAATCCACACATGCACAGGGTCCAAGATAACTACGGCTGCACTTGAGCCCATACGAATCTCTAAACATCGAACAGCAGAAAAAACTACCAGTTCGTGCTTAGAGCTCGTTGCATGAGATTAAGAATTGTAAAATGAGTTTTTTTTTATTTTGTTTAAAAGGACATTCCTAATCCACACATGCACAGGATCCAAGATAACTACGACTGCACTTGGGCCCAATCGAATCTCTAAACATCGAACAGTAGAAAAAGCTACCAGTTCGTGCTAAGAGCTTGTCGCGTGAGATTAAGAATTTCAAAATGAGTTTTATTTTTATTTTAAGGGCGAAAAATGATAAAAAAAGATCGGGGTGACCTAGAGTAGAGGAGAATATAGGGCTTAATTGGAGTTAGGAGTAATACAGGGGGCTTAAATGGAATTTGAGTAATTTAGGGGCTTAACTGGAATTTTGAGGAATTCAGGGGGCCTAAATTGAATTTCTAATAATTCAAGGGCTTAGTTTGAATTTTGAGTAATTCAACGGTTCAAATGGAATTTTGAATAATTCAGGGCTTAGCTGGAATTTTGAGTAGTTTAGGGGCTTAGCTGGAATTTTGAATAATTCAGGGGGCTTATCATAATATTGAGATTGCATAGGGGTGCGACCCAATCGAAGGGTTAGAACTCGGGTTGGTGAATAAAGGTTGGGCTTTAATTTTAAAGTGGGCTTGGTCAGAGCGAAGACGACCTCAACAGGGAATTTTACCAAAAGCTACATTGAATACATCACGAGGAGGATGGATTCAACCCTTTTCTCTCCTTTTCACCACTTCGTAATATAACGTGGGCCCTACATCTCTGCCTAGTTAATGGATGATATTTAGCCCTTGAAACCTCTGTTCAAGGCCCCCAGATTGCCATTAACGTTGTACTGCAATGGGACCCATCAGACTCACTGTACCATAGGCGATGTATAACCCTTGCAGGCAGTTGCGTCATGCATTAAGGGATGAGATAAAACGTGCATGAGTTTCCTGCCCTCGAGACATCTTAGGTATACCAGACTTTGGGTCAAGCTTCACACATTGCGAGTGGCCTTTGTGAGCTTTAGGGCACTCCTGAAATGTTCTGCTTGCTGGTGATGTCGGTGAGTACATGCCTGGGAGTCGTA
Source organism: Canavalia gladiata (assembly GCA_037954105.1). Lineage (NCBI taxonomy): Eukaryota > Viridiplantae > Streptophyta > Magnoliopsida > Fabales > Fabaceae > Canavalia > Canavalia gladiata. The sequence continues at coordinate 40,942,961 of CM075658.1, read as the reverse complement.
GCAATCATGGTGGTACCCTCCTGTTATTTATACTCGCACGACTTCGCAACACGACCTCTTCGAGACCTTTCATGGTAGATCGTCAAGAGTTTCCTCTATACTCCCATTTTTGTAGGCTTCGACGACCTTTTTTCCTGGGATTTTCTGGATAGGGCCCTGCTTTTATGGAAGACGAGTGATGCGGAGGACGTCAAGGGGGCAGAATCGAGAACGAGCTTAAAGAGTGGTATGCATGGCTCCTTGCATGGCTTCTGGCATGGCTCCTTGCCGTGACTAGTTTGGCCGTCGTGAAGACTGGTTTGGGAGTCATGGAGACTGGGTCACAATGGTGACAACAGCTTAGAAATGCTTCGTTCCCTTTCAGCCAACGTACTGAACCATATTGCAAGTGGTGGGTTGTCATAATGTGGCTTATTTCATCTCCTTTCCCTCAGCCGAGGGCCCTACTCTAGGATAATTTTTAATGTCAACCCCGAACGTGGATACACTTGACAACCCATCCAGGGGGCCTAACCGACGGATGAAGGCTCACATCTCTTTTTTTGTGACTAATCGAGCATTCTCTTGTGCGTGTAACCGACCAACATCACCAAGCATGGCCACCCTGCATTCACTCCAACGACGCTTTTCAGGTTTCTCCTAAGCCACTAGCCTCGTTTGGCCCTCCTTGTGCACGTCATGCGAACTAGGGGGTCCCTCTTTTCCATAGAGCAAGTTTGGGAGCGATCTCGCCTTCCCCTGGGTGTTACACCGAAGTTTGTAGAAATATGGTTTCATGTTTATCCAACCCCCAAGATGAATGTAGATAATCTTGGGGTTTGATCACAACTTGCTCACCTACAATTCATCGCTTCTATATGGGGTCGTGGCTGCCCTGCATGCATGGGCCTGATTGTGATATCTGGTGACAAAATTGGTTTCCGCCCACAAATATGATTAATCGCATGCTACGTTTGAGCCTCTATAGTTTTCTTGAAAGCCATGTTGTCGCACTTGATCATCGAGCGTCATAAAACCTTGCTGGTTGCGACCCTTAGTCGGTTGCAACTAAGGCCGCTCCTGTCTTTCCATCGCCTGGTCTCTATGAAGTCAGGGGTCGATATGAGCTCATCTTGAAGACCTAGAGATTTATTGATGATGAATCTATCATTTGAGTTCAGCCGGTCAAGCCCTTAAATTATACTTGGTGCAGCTGGCCGAAGGCATGTACGCAAGCCATCGGTTGCCCAACGACTCATGAGGCTATGATCCCATCATACCTTATGGTCGCTCGTTCATTTTCAGCACATGCGACAACCATATATGGCTTCAAATGTCTTCCGATTACGACGTGACCGCTCTCACATGCAGGCGAGGTAAGGAGCTTTTCCTAGCAATCAAAAGGGATTGTAATGGCTACTCCGATCACACGTATGCACCGCTAGTCCCCCCACTGGTTTCAGAACCAAGATTTCGCTGATGGCCTAACATTATTACTTATAACGTCTTCCCCTGTCTTTCTCTCTCGTAGTCGATCCTACTAAGATCTCCAGAACTCAGCATTTTAAGGTAACCTATTCTGTTTACTAGCGTATTGATGGCGTCGGGGTACTACCCTGAACACACCTCACGCTACGCTTGGTGTGATCGGGTCGCTCGTGCCATATTGTGTGACTCGAAATCACAACTCCTGTATTAGAGGATGTACCCTAGATTGCGACCGATGCCGCCTAACCTCTAACTCGTGCTCGGTTTCTCATCGAGCACTATTCAAACACCTAGAGATCTAGGCTTTCATCATGAAAGAAATTCATCCTACTAGCACAATCCTTATACAAAAATATTACTACGTGGATTTCATCAACACTTGAACCGATTCCTATGCTATTTGGATGAGAATCACACCATTCATCACGATAATTTCCAACTTAAAAATCTAAGAAATGAATATAACAAACCTGGATTAACCGATCGGAGATTCTTGCACCGGAAATCTACGGTGGAACCTACTGAGGCTCGCTGTAGTGCCTTGCAAAATCCACCTCCCCTTAGGAGCTAATGAATCTACCCCTTTCTATCCTTACAACCAGCAACAGGTGGGAGAAAACTGATCCCGGGCTCCCTCCTTTCAACTCTATTTATACTCTGCCCTTTTTCTTCACTTTTTCTCATTTCTATTTTGCCCCCCCCCTCTTTTTTTATTTCCCGCTTTACTTTCTTTAATCCTTTTTTTTTATTTCATTACGTGCATTTCATTTTATATTATATTTTCGTCATTTACCTAATTCTTCCTCCCCTCTTTTCTTTTTTATTTATTTATTATTATTATTATATTTTTATTATTATATATTTTATTTCCATTATATTTTATTATTACTTTTTCTTTTCTATTTTTTGCATTTTTTGTTTATTTTTAATACTTTTCTCATATTCCTCTTTATTTTCTTTATTTCCTTTTTCTCTCTTCTTCCTTATCTTTATTTTTGTTTTAAACTGTAATTTATCTGCTGATTAATTTTGCAATGAGGGCTTGGACATAATTGGATATTTACAGTTTGTCTCTCTTTACTCGTTTTCCTACCGAATAATATAGAAATAAATTTCTATATCGCCATGGTGGCAAAACAAGTAAAGACGAGAACACGTTATGTTCGAGGCATGCTCAGAGGATTCCTGGAAGGATGGCGGTTCGTGAATGGTATTTGCAACCTTCATGTGATGAGATGTCGAGGTTTTGAAATTGCGACATCATAGGCCATAATGCGGAAATTTTGAAATGCAGAGCCTGACAATGTAGGCCAAAGTGCGGAAGTTAACCATGCAGGGCCTGACAACATAGGCTAAAGTGTGGAAATTTAGACATGCAAGGCCTGACAGTATAGGCCTGGCGTGCGGAAATTAAAGATGCAGGGCCTGACAGCATAGGCCGAAAATGCAGAAAATTAAACTTGCAAGGCCTGACAGTATAGGCCAAAGGTGCGAAAATTAAACATGCAAGGCCTGACAATATAGGCCGGAAATGCAGAAAATTAAACATGAAAGGCCTGACAGTATAGGCCGAAAATGCAAAAAATTGAAAATGCAAAGCCTGATAGTATAGGCCGGAAATACAGAAAGTAAACTTGCAAGGCCTGACAGCGTAGGCCGGAGTGCGAAAAGTAAACATGCAAGGCCTGACAGTATAGGCTGGAGTGCGGAAAGTAAACATGCAAGCTCGACAGTATAGGCCGGAGTGCGAAAAGTAAACATGCAAGGCCTGACAGTATCGGCCAGAGTGCGGAAAGTAAACATGCAAGGCTTGACAGTGTAGGCTAGAGTGTAAAAAGTAATGCGAAAAGTAAACATGCAAGGCCTGACAGTATAGGCCGGAGTGCGAGAAGTAAACATGCAAGGCCTGACAGTATAGGTCGGGGTGTGGAAAGTAAACATGCAAGGCTTGACAGTATAGGCCAGAGGGAAAAAATTGAACCTACAAGGCCTGACAGTATAGGCCGGAAATGCAGGAAATTTAAACAAGCAAGGGTAGCCTACTGGTAGGCTGGGGAGGGAAACCTAAAGGTGTACATTTTTATTTGTAGACTTCGATTTCTTGGCTTTCTTTTAACACTGACGGTGTTCTTAAGAGTGAGCTAGATTCTCTGATATGCTTGCTTCCTCTTTTGCTTTATCGGGGTGTCTTTTGCGCGTACCATTCTTTTGAGAGATAAAACCTTCCATTAATAAGAACTTGTAGTTAGGAAAGTTTCGAACTAACCCTGATTTTGAACAGCATCAGTAACAGTAATTATCATTCAAAATTTATGTAATTTCATTTTGCATATACGTTTTGACAAAAGGAAATACAATTGCATATAGCATGGAACAAAAGGGTCATCATGGTGTCGGGTATCAGTGGGGAGACGTCTGGTGATTTAATCTTGGTCGGTTGGATGCCTTTGAGACGATTAGTGCTAGTATTGTATTTTGGTGACTTCTTCTGTCTTGTCAACTCAGTTTCTGAAAAAGCAAAATTTTCCCCAGTTTCTGTGAATTGCCCTCGACCGGTCTTGAACCTTTTGTTCTAGCCACAGACTTGATTTCGTTCGCCGTTTTTGGAACCCCGGTATAATGTCCGGATCATCATCTGGCCATTACTTTGCCCCAGTATGGACAGGCAGAGATCGACCGTCCTTCCTTTCTTACTCCATTTTTCAACCACACTCTTCTTAAAGGTGACAACTCTTTCCTCGTTCACCTTATCGAAGCTGCCTTACCAGGTTTCCGATTTGGCGTTTTCCTTGTCCTAACTTTTTCTTAGGCCTCCCTTGCGAGTTTTCGACCTTTCGGGCCCTATTACCTAGGCCATCCTTGTGGGTTTTCGACCTAGCAGGCTCTTTTTGTCTGAATCGCCCCAATTTTTTCCTAGGCCGCCCTTGCAGGTTTTCGACCTAGCGGGCTCTTTTGTCTGGATCGCCCTAATTTTTTCCTAGGCCACCCTTGCGGGTTTTTGACCTAGCGGGCTCTTTTGTCTGAATCACCCTAATATTTCCTAGGCCGCCCTTGCGGGTTTTCGACCTAGCGGGCTGTTTTGTTTGAATCACCCTAATTTTTCCTAGGTCGTCCTTGCGGGTTTTCGACCTAGCAGGTATCTTTTTTTTGTCTGTATCACCCTAATTTTTTCCTAGGCCACCCTTGCGGGTTTTCGACCTAGCGGGCCCTTTCTCAAGCATAGCATCTCTTCACGACATCTAAATTGATAGGGTTAGGCAGATCTCTTCCATCCATGTGTGCCAAGATAAAAGCGCCTTTGGAGAAAGATTTCTTAACTACATAAGGTCCTTGGTAATTCGGAGCTCATTTCCCGTGTAGCGCTTTCTGCATCAGCAATAACCTTTTAATCACCAAATCACCGTCTTGAAACTCCCAAGGATGTACCTTTTTATCGATTTCTTTTTTCATTCTCCTTTGGTATAGTTGGCTGTGACACATTGCCACCAACCTTTTTTCATCGATCAGGTTCAATTGGTCCATCCGGGCTTGGACCCATTCGTCCTCTTCTAGTTTGGCATCAATTAGGACTCTCAATGAAGGGATCTCTACTTCGACTAGGAGTACAACTTCCATCCCGTACAGGAGGGAGAAGGGAGTCACCCCAGTAGAAGTACGAACAGAGGTTCGATATGCATGTAGTGCGTAAGGGAACATTTCATGTCACTCTCTACATGAGAGCACCATCTTTTGGATGATTTTCTTGATATTCTTATTGGCTGCTTCGACCGCTCCGTTCATCTTCGATCGATGTGGGGAAGAATTGTGGTGTTGGATCTTGAACTGGCCGCACAACTCTGTCATCATTTTATTATTCAGATTGGAGCCGTTGTCCATCATAAGTCTACTGGGCAACCCATATCGGCAAATCAATTCTGTTTTCACGAACTTGACCACCACATTACGAGCCATACTGGCATATGAGGCGGCCTCAACCCATTTAGGAAAGTAGTTGATGGCTACCAATATGAAACGGTGTCCATTGGATGCTTTAGGCTCGATTGGACCAATAACATCCATTCCCCACATGGCGAATGACCACGGTGACGACAGTACATTCAATGATGTTGACGGCACGTTGATATTGTCCACGTATACTTGACACTTATGACAGGTCTTGACGTGCTTGTAAGAATCGGTTTCCATGGTCAACCAATAATACCCGGCTCTAAGAATCTTCCTCTCCATTGCGTGTCCATTGGCGAGAGCATAGAAGGACCTTTCATGAACTTCATTCAAGATTTTGTTGGCTTCTGTTGCATCTACACACCTGAACAGAACCATATCGTGATTCCTTTAATACAAGATTTCTCCATTGAGGAATAAATTCATAGCTAACCTTCGTAGAGTCCTTTTATCATTTTCTGACGCGTTGGCGAGATATTCTTTATTTTTCAGGAACTGCTGGATATCATGATACCATGGCTTCCCATCTGGTTCTACTTCCACCGATTGACAGAATGCCGACCTAGGGTGATGTTGAATACGAATGAGAGGTATGTCCTCTTCTCATCCAACTTCGAACATAGATGACAAGGTGGCTAGGGCATTAGCCAATTGATTGTCTTCTCGAGGTATATGAGAAAAGGTAGCCTCCTCAAAGTGCTATAGCAATTCTCTAAGGTGGGCCTGATAGGGCATTAGCTTAGCATCTCCGATCTCCCACTCTCCTTTGACCTGGTGGATGACCAAAGCTGAATCACCCAAAGACTTCCAAGCACTTCATATTAGCTTCAATCGCAGCTTGAATCCCTAAGATACAAGCCTCATATTCTGCCACGTTGTTAGTGCAATCGAAAGCTAGCAGGGCAGTAATGGGTATATACTGTTTTCTTGGGGAAATCAGTATAACTACTATACCATGGCTCATCATATTGGATGCAGCATCAAACAACATTGTCCACTTTTCTCCTTGTCTTCCTTTCTTCACTGAATATAGCCATCAAACTCTTGTCAGGAAATTCTGGATGCATGGCTTGGTAATCATCTAGGGGCTGTTGGGCCAAATATTCGGCGAGGGCGCTGTCTTTGACGAACTTTTATGTCATGTAGAGGATATCATATTCCGAAAGTAGTACTTTCCATTTCGCGATTCGTCCTGACAACGCAGGCTTCTCAAAGATATACTTAATCGAATCCATCCTGGATATCAGCCAAGTGGTGTGACTCAGCATATATTGCCATAAGCGATGTGCCGACCATGCTAGAGCACAACATGTTTGCTCCAAGAGAGAATATTTGGTTTCACAGTTCGTGAATTTTTTACTCAAATAGTATATGGCCTACTCCTTCCTCCCCGATTCATCATGTTGACCGTGCACGCAACCCATCGACTGATCTGTCACTGTTAGGTACAAGATTAAAGGCCTTCTCGGGACTGGTGGTACCAGGACCGGCGGGTTCTCTAAATATAACTTGACCTTTTCGAAAGCCTCTTGACAATCCTCATCCCAACTCATGGGTTGATTCTTGCGCAAGAGCTTGAAGATCGGCTCGCAGGTAGCTATCAACTGAAAAATAAATCGAGAGATGTAGTTGAGCCTTCCCAAGAACCCTTGGATCTCCTTCTCAGTTTTCAATGCCGGCATATCTATGATTGCTCGAGCTTTAACAGGATCAACCTCGATCCCCCTTTCGCTAACGATGAAACCCAACAGTTTCCTTGATTTCACCCTGAAAGTACATTTAGCCAAGTTCAATCACTGCTTAAACTTCCAAAGTCTCTCAAACAACTTTTGCAGGTCTATGAGATGGTCATCCTCTGTCCTGGATTTAGCAATCATATCATCCATGTAGACTTCTATCTCTTTATGAATCATGTCATGGAATAATGTTACCATGGCCCTTTGATAGGTAGCCCCCGCATTCTTCAATCCAAAGGGCATAACCTTGTAACGGAAGGTTCCCCAAGCCGTAATGAAAATGGTCTTTTCCCTATCTTCTTCGGCCATTTTGATCTGATTATAACCCGAGAAACCATCCATGAATGAAACATAAGAGAATTGGGCGGTGTTGTCGACTAGCACATCGATGTGGGGGAGCGAAAAATCATCTTTTGGGTTGGCTCGATTGAGATCCCTATAGTCTACGCACATCCGGACCTTACCATCCTTTTTAGGGACCGGTACTATGTTTGCAACCCATTCCGGGTAATTTATGACAGCCAAGAAGCCAGCATCAAACCGCTTCTTCACCTATTCTCTGACTTTTAAGGACATTTCTGGCTTCATCCTTCTTAATTTCTTGACTTCTCTTTTGTTTTCCTCGGTGTTGCAACCGCATGACGAGACGAAAAACTCGCTAAACTTTGAAAATATTTTTATTGGATTATGTGGAGTCGCAACCAAATTTTTATTTAAGGGAAAATAATTGAAAAAACCCTAACTTGAGGAAACAATTTAGGTTCGGGAGTCGGTTACGAGCGGGGAAGGTGTTAGGCACCCCACTCGCCCGTTCCGGAGAACAGTACCCTAAACTGAGTGTGTGATTTTTGAAAACTTTTTGATCCTTTTAATTAAAGTGAAAATAAATAAATTGATGGAAGATAGCCTAACAAGACTTGATCCTACTCCTACGTATTCCCTGGTGCAATGAGAAACTCAAGGCTTACGTAGTTCTGGTTTGAAGGCTTGACCTTCAGAGAAGCATGAAAAAAGAGTGTTTGAAAATGAATAGGGTGTTTTAAAAATATTTTAAGGACAATCCTTAGTCCACATATGCACAGGATCCAAGACAACTACGGCTGCACCAGGGTCTGTATGAATCCCTAAGCATCGAACAGCAGAAAAAGCTACCAATTCGTGCTTAGAGCTCGTCGCGTGAGATTAAGAATTGCAAAACTAGTTTGTTTTGTTTTTTTTAAAAAGGGGCATTCCTCATCCACATATGCATAGGCTCCAACACAACTACGGCTGCACTTGGGACCATACGAATCTCCAAGGATCGAACAGCAGAAAAAGCTACCAGTTCGTGCTTAGAGCTCGTCGTGTGAGAGTAAGATATGAAAAACAAGTGTTTTTTTGTCTAAAAAGGGGGCATTCCAATCCACATATGCACAGGGTCCAACACAACTACGGATGCACTTGGACCTATACGAATCTCTAAGCATCGAACATCAGAAAAAGCTACCAGTTCGTGCTTGGAGCTTGTCGCGTGAGATTAAGAATTGCAAAACAAGTTTTTTTTTTTTTTGCTAAAAAGGGGGCATTCTCAATCCACATATGCACAGGGTCCAAGAAAACTACGGCTGCACTTGGGCCCATACGAATCTCCAAGCATCGAACAGTAGAAAAAGCTACCAATTCGTGCTTAGAGCTCGTCGCCTGAGATTAAGAATTGCAAAACAAGTTTGTTTTTTTTTCTAAAAAGGGGGGCATTCCAATCCACTTATGCACAGGGTCGAAGACAACTACGACTGCACTTGGGCCCATACAAATTTCCAAGCATCGTACAACAGAAAAAGCTACCAGTTCGTGCTTAAAGCTCGTCACGTGAGATTAAGAATTGCAAAACAAGTTTGTTTTTTTTTTGTCTAAAAAGGGGCATTCCCAATCCACATATGCACAGGGTCCAAGACAACTACGGCTGCACTTGGGCCCATACGAATCTCCAAGCATCAAACAGTAGAAAGAGCTACCAGTTCGTGCTTAGAGCTCGTCGCGTGAGATTAAGGATTGCAAAACAAGTTTGTTTTTCTTATTTTGATTGCATGTATAATAAAATAAATTGGGCGTGATTTGGTGTAGGTGAGAATACGGGGAGCCACTGGGAATCAGGAGAAATACAGGGCTTGACTGGAAATAGGTGAAATTCAGGGCTTAATCATAATTTTGGGGAAGTTTGGGGCTCAGTTGAAATTTTGGGAAGTCTAGGGGCTTAATTGGAATTTTGGAAAGTTAGGGGGCTTAATTGGAATTTTGCGAAGTGTAGGAGTGTAATTGTAATAACTTAAAACATAGGGGCCTAATGGTAATAACTAAAAATATAGGGGCCTAATTGTAATAACTAGAAGTGTAGGGGCCTAATTATAATAACTGAGATTGCTAGGGCTTAATTGTGATAATTGGGATTGTGGGGTACGCCTTTCTTCCTGGACTACTAGCTAGCATGAGTTGTGCTCTACAAATCAGAGGTTGAAGCTGTACCCTACGGGTGGGACCCCCTTTCCTTACTTTGATTATTACTTTAGCAGGCCCTCGTCCATTTGAGGCTGCCAGTTTGCATGCAATTCTACATCGACGACCGCATGTGAGCAGGGTGTTGAAGCTTCTGCCAATCGGATTTGGGAGACCATAATCGACCCTCTAGCCCAAGTGCCCGTACCTTAGATGTTGCCCGAATATTCACCCCCTTTGACCAAATCGATAAGGCGTATTTTCGTACCTAGGTTTCTTGCATGAATCCCAAGGTTGACCTGCTACGGAGGCCTTCACTCTCAATATAATCCAGCGACTTGATGAGGGTTGTTGGTGGTCTCCAAGAGCCAAGTCCCGAAGCTGGATCCCCCCCTAGTGGCCATACTTTCGGTTATGAGGGAGCGTTTATTCGGAGATCCGAGGCCTTGTTATTACAACATAGAGAACGGATCGGAGAGCTACTCTTAGTAGGGAGTGTGCAATCCAAGATCAGGTGATCCATCATAAGTCCTGAAGACCCCAACCATTGATTCTGCTATTGTAAGCACAATGAGTGACACATCTGGACGAGAGTGAGGCAAATTCCTTGCGAGATGTGTATGGTTCATTCTGGAGCAAGCGTACGCGCCAAGTCCTTTTGTAGGTCGGCTTCCCCTTAACACATCTACGCATCTTACATGCTCAATCAGTGAATTAAACCTCATATAAAGATGTTATCTCCGTCTGTCCAAGGCGAGATCGAAGAGCTCCTCTGCCTCTCCATCATCCAAATGATCCCTTCTCCTGCCAAACATGCATGCGAGAGTCGAAAACATTGCCTAGCCGTTTATTGACTTGCAAATAGGGAAAAGACCCCCTTAAGCCATCCCTCGTAGTAGCACCAATATACAGGTTCTTAGCCTTCTCACTATACGAATTAGCCTCGCCAATATATAAGTCTATTTTGCAATTCTTAATCTCACGTGACAAGTTCTAAGCACGAACTGGTAGCTTTTTCTGCTGTTCGATGTTTAGAGATTCGTATGGGTCCAAGTGCAGCCGTAGTTGTCTTGGATCTTATGCATATGTGGATTAAGGACGCCTCTAAACAAATAAAAAACTCGTTTTGCAATTCTTAATCTCACGCAACAAGCTCTAAGCACGAACTGGTAGCTTTTTCTGTTGTTCGATGTTTAGAGATTTGTATGGGTTCGAGTGCAGCTGTAGTTGTCTTGGATCTTGTGCATATGTGGATTAAGGATGCCTCTAAACAAATAAATAATTCCATTTTTAGAATCTGTAAGTGTCACACAATGAGCCCTAAGCATGAACTGGTAGCTTTTTCTGTTGTTCGAAGCTTAGGGATTCATACGGACCCTAGTGCAGCCGTAGTTGTCTTGGATCCTGTGCATATTTGGACTACGGATTCTCCTTAAAATATTTTCAAAACACCCCATTCATTTTCAAACACTCCTTTCCAAGCTTCTCTGAAGGTCAAGCCTTCAAACCAAAACTACGTATGCCTTGAGTTTCCCATGGCACCAGGGAATACGTAGGAGCAGGATCAAGTCCTGTCAGGCTAACCTCCATCAATATATTTATTTTCACTCTAGTTAAAGGGATCAAACTATTTTCGATAAATCACTTACTCAGTTTAAGGGTACCGTTTTTCGGAACGGGCGAGTGGGATGCCTAACACCTTTCCCACTCGTAACCGACTCCCGAACCTAAATCTCATCCTTGAGTTTGGGTTTTTCCAAATCTCTTTCCCTTAAATAAAAATTTGGTGGCGACTCCACATTAATTCAATTAAATTCTATTTTAAAATTTTAGCGAGTTCGTCATCTCATCGGAATTACGATTGCGACAGATGGCGACTCAACTGGGGACTTTAGAAAGTCAAGCCCACTTAAATTAAGTGTGCCATATTGAACCCTTTCCCGTTTATTTGCACGATCCTTTTCTTGTTTACTTGCACGATTTGTTTATGTGTTATCTATCTGATTGTTTATTTATTTATTCGTTGTATAACTCTTGGATAGACAAACAATAAATTGTTATATATATTTGTGCAATTTTCCCAATTGCAGTTATCCCAAATATTTGTGTGCCCTCCACACATCATATATATGCATTTCATCTTATGAGTGGGGCCCTATACCCGAGTCTTAGTGCAGCCTAGGACTAGAGGGATCTAGTGGTGTCACTTTGGGGCTTACATCCCGTTTGACTATCACGAAAATCCTAACTAGAGTGCGTCCTATTTGTAATGCCCTACAACTGGTAGCTTTTTCTGCTGTTGTGGCAAGCATGACAGACTAGAACTTGGCTCTAGTAACCTCTTATACCTTAAGATTACAAACCACCCTATGAGAGGTTCATGCATAAAAGGCCATAGACCCTCAGGACAGGTAACCCACATAAAAGGCAAGGAGGGCACGCGTACCCCTTTCAAGAAGCTAGACTCATATGATGTTCACAGGCATTCGAACTGAAGTGGTGAAAGGAAGTTAAAAGCTAAAATTGCGGAGATCCAAACCAAAAAAAAATCAAGAAAAATAGAAACTTCTAGGAAAAATTAGAAAAAAATAATTTCTGAAAATACTGAAAATATAAAAAGATTCAATAGGAGAGAGAAAATGAAATTTTGAAAACCTAAAGAATGCTTTCTAGAAAAATTTTAGTAAAACTAAAAAGATTTTAAACAAAACTAAAGGTTTTTCTAGCACAATAAATATACCAAAATTCATAAAAAAAACACAAAATTATTAAGAAATCAAGGACAAATAAATTAAATCACTCAATTCTTCTCAAAAAGTTCAAATCCTCAATTATTTGTGCATAGCATGCATGCATTCATGCATTAAATAAATTTATCATTGAAAAAAAAGACTTCAAAAAATCACTCCACACATTTTTCATCTTTATACTCATTTTACATCAACATTTATCATTCATGATTTTTTCATCCAAATTGTTTCTAAAAAAAATTATTTTAATTTTAACAGAAAAATTGGAGAAAGACAGCTTCCTCAACATCCTTATAGGACCCGAGCACAATCAATAATCATGGATGAGCTGGAAAGGAAAAATGAGGAGTTGAGAAATGAGGTCAAGACTTTGAAGGAGCAGATGGCCAAGCTAATGGAGGCCATCCAATTGTCTAAACAAAAGGATGTAAGGGAATCCCTTCCGGGAGAACCAACTAACCCAATGTATCCGCCTGGCTTCAATCCACAAAACCCTTCATCGTTAACCATGCCTCCACCAACCGAAGGAGTTCAGTATGGGTTTCGCCATGGGCATGCACCCTCATTCAATCAAACACAAACCCAAACACATAACCTACCTCCAAACACCACTCCACAAGCTTACCAAACAGCCGTTGGGGGAACAAATCCTATGTTCACCCAAGGGTCGCACCCTATATACATACCACTTTTGGAAAATGATTTACCAATCAAAAACCAATTATAAATCAATTATACATTAATCAAAATACGTCAACCGATCAAACTTTGATTAAAAGAATAAAATTGAAGAATATAGTAAAGCAGAGTAGAAATCACTCAATAAGCATGTAAATAAAGATCAAGACCTCAAAGTTAAAATGAAAATAGCTTGAATCCTTGAATTGAAACTACGAACCTAGCCTTCCATGAAGGAGGCAAACTAACAACAAAGAAAGAGGCAAACTAACAACAAATAAATCCTAAGCCTTCCATGTAGGAGGCAACTAACAACAAATAAATCCTAAGCCTTCCATGTAGGAGGCAAACTGACAAGAAAGAAAACCTAAGCCTTCCATGTAGGAGGCAAACTAACAAGAAAGAAAGAAAGATGGAAAATGGTATTGGAGTTAATCTCCAAAATGGTGTGTTTCTCCTCTTGTAAACCCTTCTATTTATAGAGGATTTTTGAGGCATCATCTTCAAAAAGTCACCAACTAGGATATTACTTTTCTACCCTTTTATTGCTTTCACATGGGCTTTGTTGAAAATGCAAAACACTTTTGAATTTTTGTCACCAATGAGCACAACAATTTTGACTTTCTTGCACCGCAATTTTGGATGTACACATGTCCGAATTAGAGCTTGACTTCTGAAAAAAAGTTGTAGCCCCGGATCTTAGCTGTCCAACAAAGTTGATTTCATCTCAATATGACTTCTGTATCTCAAGATATGGCCGGATCTTTTCACATTGTTCAAATTCCACGTCAGCAATACTATCTCATCTTTTGAGATAATTTCGGAGTCCTAAACATCCCATTTAGAGTCTGCTCTTGCTTTGTAACTAGGGACACTTCTTTAAGCTATCATTCAAGACAGATTTCATGATTTTTGGATGTCTACAACTCCTATTATGCTCAATATACTATAATAGTGTCATTTTAATCGGGTAAGCAAAGAAATTCAATTAAACTTCATATGAACGCAAACTCATAAAATATGACAAAGATCACTTAATTGATCATATAAGAAGTCTTAATGAGATAAAAGTGAGAGATAGTTATTTATGAAATCTATGCTTATCAAATTCCCCCACACTTATCTTTTGCACATCTTGGGAAAACTTAAGTTAAGGATTGGTGACTAATTTTTTTTTTTTTTATGAAAGAACATCAAAGTTTTGAGTTGATTTCTCAAGAATTCACAAAATTTCATGAAGCATTCTTTCATCACATTTTTGAAATTACTTAGAAAGGCAACTTTAATTTGAAAAACATAGATTGAGAAAGATAAAACCTTACATGATATACTCTGAATCTCTCAAGTGTTTGATTTGGTAAGTGTTTCTCTCAAATTCAATCCATGAAAGATGAACTATCATAGGCTTGCATATCTTCTACTTCTCTACTACTATGTACACATGCAATGCACAAATCAAGAGGTCTTTATTCGGGTTATAACAGGATTAGAAAGATGAAATGATATATTGAAGAGATACAATGTTCGGCCAAGGAAAATGGTGAGGAGTGAGAACTAAGTCTAAGTGCAAGTGTGAGAAACAGATATCACTTCTTCATTTTTTTTTCTTTTCTTTTTTTTCAATATAATAGTTTATTTGTTAATTTATTGCTTCAGTTTTTTTTTTCAACCATGATATTGATGAACACAACAATAATCTCCCCCACACTTATTGAAACACTTATGGTATGATAAATCCAGTATTCCTCACCTTCTATGGTCAGACAAAGTTGTTGTTTTTTTTTTTTTTATTTGTGGTGAGCTAAAAGGAAGAAAAGGCTAATCGGCTCAAAGGGCTGATCAAAGGATAAAATTATATGGTTTGGTTATTTAGCCAAGTGGTTTGTTCAAGAAAAACAGTGCCTCAATCATTTTTGTACAATTCATGTGAAAATGTAGCTTCAAAAAGAATCAATGCAAGTTCTGAAGTAACATATTCCATGGATGAAAATCACACAAGAAAGAAAATAATAAGGCTCAAAATCTCACAGGTAATATATTTATCAAATCTAATCTATCCAGTTCAAATATGTGTTGCCAAACTAATTAATCTCGAAATGTAAATCATTTTGCTTCAATTATTTTATGAAATCTAAAGAACAACAAACTTCCACATTCAATTTTTTTTTTTTTATCATAAGATGCGTATCAGGAGTCAAGTGTAACTCCTTACTCAGCCATCTTACTCAAAGCAAGTTTATGATTCTAACCTAATTTTTTTATTTATTTATTTTTTTTTAATTTTTTTTTTATATCGGATCATCCTCCCCCCAACCTATCCAAGACATTGTCCCCAATGTCTTAGATCGAATTTCATGTGACAGGAAAAGAAATGTGAGAAAACTACCAAAGTAAGGAAAAGTTATAACCGAAGAGTGGTATCTGGTTCTCTTTTGTCTCTTCCATCCTGATTTGGTTGGTTCACCAGCTGCATTGCTTGACTGAGCTCAGATGTAGGATTTTGCAAAATCTCAAGTAGCTGTTCAACAGTTGAAGCAGATACTATGATGTTGCGCATGGATTGTGGCATGAACTCCTGCTCTACTGCATGATCTAAAAAGGATATCAAACCATTATAAAAGCCATTAATATTCAATAAGCCCAAAGGTTTTTTATGAAAATTCTGATAGGCCCAAAATATAATGGTAAAAATTTCTTCCATTGTTCCAAGACCACCAGGTAATGCAATAAATGCATTAGAATTAACCAACATGTGTCTCATACGGTCATGCATGGTTGCAACCTTCAATTCAGTACCCAGGGTCAAGTAGGAGGTGCTCCCATTTTTTAAGCCAACACCTAAGACGTTACACCCCTTTGTGAGTGCAGATCCTGCAACACATCCTTTTAAACCCTGAATCCCTCCCCCATAAACAAGATTGATTTTTCTTGCAGCTAATGCCTTACCAAGGGTATAAGCTGCATGTTGAAATTCTCCATCCTTTCCAAGGTTAGACCCACCAAAAACACAGATAGTATTGATCCTATCCATATATGGTGTTTCTATCTTTTTTTTGAAAAAATATGTCATAGAGGTTGATAATTTATAGGGACTCAATATCAGACAAGGAGATCGCTTGAATAGTGCGGGATCAGGATTTGGTAGCAAAAGTTTGAATTTTTGTTGCAAAATTTTGAATTTTTGTTGCAAAAGTTTGAATTTTTTGTTCAAGGAAAAGGTGAATGTCAGAGGGGAAAGACTTTAAGCAGGGGTGAAAATTTCAAAAAAAATGGTGGCCCAATAAATTGAAAAGACAATGTAAATGACAAACATACACGCATGAGAATGAACAGTAGTTGTGATTGTGGCTCACATCGTCCTCTGGTTTTACGTCCAGTAACGGCTGAAACGTCTTCTAAGAGTCGAGGATGTGCTTCCCATTCAGTTTTCTTGTAAACTGACAACAGGGTCTTTTAAAGTCAGATTCCCAAGACTATAACGTGCTTTTTCCTTACGGAACAGTTCAAACAAATCAAGAAGAACTCCTTGTACATGCCCACTAGGATGCATCTCAAGAGTCTGAATGATATCATCCAATGACTCCTTACTCAGTCCATCCTTTATGAATTGAATTTTGTCCTCTCGATTTCTTGAAACCATTCCAGAGTTCTTGCATCTTGTGTTACAGGTCCATCTTGCACACCTGTAGCAAACTCTAATTCTTTTTGCCCTTCTCTTCTTTGCATAGGAACTTCTTCCCATACCTGGCATGTTTTTAACAAATGATTCTTGAAATTCACCTGCTAAACGTACCTTAGCTTCAATGATCCAACGGACATCTTCTGGAAGGCCTAAGAGTGTTAATGCCCTCAATCGTTCAAGTCTGCAATTGTAAATGTCTTTAAGAAAATTTCTGGGGAGAGTAGGGAACAAAATTTTGATCCTGGTGAGAGCTTTCTCCATTTCTTAAAACACTCAAGTTATTATTCCTGCAAGCTTAATGTGGCGTAATAGTTGGGATGATTTAAGAGGTGAAGAAGGAAGTTGAGAGATTAGTTGAAACTTATAAGCGAGGAATGTGAGAGAGGGAGAGAGTGAAAGAGAGAGAGAGAGAGAGAGAAAGAGAGAGAGAGACTTCTCTTGAATTTATTGCAAGTATGTGGCATTGTGCAAATGCACTTCTTCTACCGTGTGCTTTTGAAAATCTTCGAAAAATGGTTTAAGACGATGTCCATTCACCTTGAAGATTTTTGTAGTTACCTCATATGATTTTATTTCCACTGCACCATAAGGAAAAACATTAGTAACTACAAATGGTCCTAACCATCTAGAGCGTAACTTACCAGGCATAAGCTTTAGCCGAGAATTGAAAAGGAGAACTTTTTGTCCAACGGAAAACTCCTTTCTTGCCAACCTTTTGTCATGAAGAGTTTTGACCTTTTCTTTATAAATTTTGGAGTTTTCGTATGCTTCCAATCGAATTTCTTCAAGTTCCTGCAATTGAAGCTTCCTATGGATTCCTGCTTGGTCTAGATCCATGTTGCATTTCTTTACTGCCCAAAATGCTCTATGCTCTAATTCAACTGGAAGATGACATGCTTTACCAAAGACAATCCTGTAGGGAGACATGCCAATGGGTGACTTATAGGCTGTCCTATATGCCCATAAAGCATCAACAAGGCGCAAGCTCTAATCCTTCCTGTTAGGTTGAACTGTTTTCTCTAAGATTTTCCTGATCTCTCGATTAGAAACTTCAGCTTGACCATTTGTTTGAGGATGATATGAGGTGGAGACTTTATGCATGACTCCATATTTGCGGAGTAGGGCTTCCATTGTGCGGTTGCAAAAATGAGTACCTTTGTCACTAATTAGAGCTCTAGGAATGCCAAACCTGCTAAAAATGTTAGACCTAATAAAATCTACAACAACTCGAGCATCATCAGTACGAGTGGCTTTTGCCTCCACCCATTTTGAAACATAAGCAACAGCTAGCAGAATGTAAACAAAGCCAAAAGAGACAGGGAATGGACCCATAAAGTCTATACGCCATACATCAAATACCTCACAAAAGAGAAGTGGTTGTTGGGGCATCTCATTTCTGCTTGAAATACTCCCTATTCTTTGGCACTGCTCACAAGTTATGCATAATCTGTGTGCATCACGAAATATTGTAGGCCAATAAAAGCCTGAGTCTAGTACTTTTCTAGCTGTCCGTTGTGGCCCAAAGTGTCCAACACAAGCTAGGGAATGGCAAAAGGTAAGTACAAACTGAACTTCATGATCTGGAACACATCTTCTAATGATTTGATCACTACATGTCTTCCAAAGGTATGGTTCATCCCATATGTAGTGTTTGGCATCACTTTTCAACTTGGCAATTTGCGATTTGGTGAAGTGTTTGGGTATTTCTTTAGCAACCAGATAGTTTACCAAATCTGCATACCAAGGATCCTTCCCGTGCAAATGATAAAGATGCTCTTCTGGGAATGAATCTGCAATTGAAGTTTCTTCACAAGGTTGCTGGATCTGACTTAAATGATCTGCAACAAGGTTCTCTGCACCACTCTTGTCTTTAATCTCTAAATCAAATTCTTGCAACAGAAGCATCCAGCGGATCAGTCTTGGCTTAGCATCTGCCTTCTTAAGCAAGTATTTCAAAGCTGCATGGTCAGAGAAGACAATAACTTTAGATCCAAGCAAATAGGAGCGAAATTTATCTAATGCAAACACAATTGCCAACAGCTCCTTCTCAGTAGTTGTGTAATTGGATTGGGTTGCATCAAGTGTGCGAGAGGCATATGCAATGACATGAGATCTCTTGCTAACTCTTTGAGACAGTACAGCACCAAGGGCATAATTAGATGCATCGCACATTAATTCAAATGGAAGCGTCCAATTAGGTGGTTGAATGATGGGAGTGGTTGTCAACCGCTTCTTTAGTTCATCAAATGAATCCTTTCATGCTTGATCAAACACAAATTTGGTATCTTTTTGTAGTAGTTTAGAAAGAGGTTGTGCAATCTTGCTAAAATCCTTGATGAATCTTCTGTAAAAACCTGCATGACCAAGTAAAGAATGTACTTCTTGCACAGAAGTGGGGTAAGGTAGAGAAGTAATAATGTCTATCTTGGCCTTATCAACCTCTAAACCTTTGCTAGATACCAAGTGTCCTAAGACTATACCTTTTGTTACCATGAAATGACATTTTTCAAAATTCAAAACCAAGTTAGTCTCAATGCATCTGTCCAAAACATTAGAGAGGCTTTCTAAGCATGCATCAAAAGAAGAACCATATACAGTGAAGTCATCCACAAACACTTCCATGCAACTTTCTAAGAGATCAGAGAAAATGCTTACCATGCATCTTTGAAAGGTTCCAGGGGCGTTGCATAGACTAAAGGGCATCCTTCGATAGGCAAAAGTACCAAAAGGACAAGTGAAGGTGGTCTTATGTTGGTCTTCTGGGGCTATATGTATTTGAAAATAACCTGAAAAACCATCTAGAAAGCAATAGTGAGATTTTCCTGCTAATCTTTCCAAAATTTGGTCTATGAAGGGCAAAGGGAAGTGATCCTTGCGAGTAGCTTGGTTAAGCTTCCTATAATCTATGTACACTCTCCAACTGTTTTGTATTCTGGTAGGGATTAGTTCATCATTGTGATTTTTGACTACAGTCATGCCAGTCTTCTTAGGAACTACTTGCACCGGGCTTACCCAATCACTGTCTGAGATGGGATAGATGATACCAGCTGCCAAAAGCTTACCTACTTCCTTCTTTACCACATCTAGGATGGTTGGATTCAAACGCCTTTGTGGTTGTCTAACAGGTCTGGTGTTTTCCTCCAGCAATATCCTATGCATACAAGTAGATGGGCTAATGCCTGGAATATCAGCCAAAGTCCATCCAATTGCTTGTTTATGGCTTCTTAAGGTTTGCAACAACCTTTCTTCCTGTTGTGGTAGAAGGTTCTTTGCTACAATGACAGGAAGCTTCTCATTTTCCCCCAAATAAGCATACTTTAGATGTTCAGGAAAAGGCTTCAACTCCAAAGGAGGTGGTTGTATTATGGAAGGAAGAGATCTATCTGAGATTGAAATGTCTGCAACACTTGCATCTAACATGTCATGTTTCAACGAAGGTTGGTCTGCAGCATTAATCCTGGAACACACAATACATGGATCAAATTCATCACATGTGCAAGTAAAATTATCTAAGTAATCTAAATCAAAATCAAAAAATTCAAAAAGTAAATTGTCAATAGAATAATCATCCGCAAGAAGGTCTATGGCATCAAGTTGAAAGAGTGAATGGTTCTCTATAGGATGCTTCATGGCTTCAAATATGTTGAATTGGATGATATCATCTCCAAATTCCATAGAGAGAGTCCCCGTATGCACATCTATCTTTGTTTTTGCAGTTTTGAGGAAAGGTCTCCCTAGGATCAAGGTTTCTCTATTCATGGATGACTCATCTTCCATATCCAAAATGTAGAAGTCAGCTGGAAAGATCAGCTTATTCACTTGAACTAGCACATCTTCAAGTACTTCGGCTGGATGTGCTGTACTTCTGTTGGCTAATTGAATCACCACACCAGTTGGCTTCAGTTCTCCCAGATTCAAAGATTTATAAACTGATGAGGGCACAACATTAATGGAAGCACCTAGATCCAGCAATGCATCACCAAATGTAGAATTTCCTATTGTGCAAGGAATGGTGAAAGTTCCTGGATCTTTACATTTCTGAGGGAGGCTGGGTTGAATTAAGGCAGAAACATTGCGTCCCACACTAATCTTCTCATCCCCTTTGAGTCTTCTCTTATGCGTGCACAAATCCTTTAGAAATTTGGCATATTTGGGAATTTTCTTGATAGCATCTAGAAGTGGTATGTTGACTTCCACTTTCCTGAAAGTATCTAGAAGCTCCTTATCCAATTCTGCATGAGCATTGGGCTTGGATTGGACCATTCTATTTGGAAAAGGTAAAGATACCTTCTGATCAGAACAATTTGGGGTTTTTGTTTCATCAGATGCTTCAAGTGCAGATCGTTTATGGCAAGCTTCTTTTTGTTGATCATTCGATGTCTTATCAAAGGTTGGTGTACTTTTTTCATCAGACTTTTCCTCTGATTTAGATGGCTTATCAGAGATGTCTCCAGGTGTGGAGATAAATGCTTCTTTTTGGTGTGGATTAGTCTGATTGAAGCTTTGTTGCTTTAAAATTGTAGGGTCTGTCTGCACATTCTTCCCACTTCTCAAGGTCATGGCATTCACACTTTTGGGATTTATGACAGGTTGAGAAGGTAGTTGACCAGAACCTTGAGATTTCAATTGGTTGACAGTGGTAGCCAACTGCCCAATTTGTGTTTGTAAATCCTGAATGGTAGAACTTACATTTTGTTGAAACTGAAGATTGTTGGTTGCTAATTGCTTCATCAAATCATCAAGAGAGGGTTCAGAAGCATTAGAGGGTACAGATTGCTGCATATGCTGTTGTTGTTGTCTGAATGGCGGTGTTTGGTATTTATTTTGGGAGTCAGATGTTTGAATCCTTTGTTGTTGTGGAGGACCATATCTCAAGTTAGGATGGTTTCTCCAACTAGGATTGTATGTTCCAAAAGGTGGTTGAAACTTCTGTTGCTGATAATGTTGAGGAGGCCTGTATTGTTGTCCTGTGCCAAAAATACCATTTACTGCAGCCTCAGGTGTCTCACTTTCTTGCAATGTTGGGCATGCATCAGTAGGATGATCTGTAGAAGTGCAGATGCCACATGTTTTGGTTTTGTCAACAACATTAAGTTGCTGTTGTTGTCTGATGGCCAACTGTCTTACGATGGAGGTTAGTTCTTCAATTCTGTTCTCCAATCGTGTATGGTCTGTCTTAGTGGTCATTTCATGGACTCCTTTAGACAAGGAATTAGTTCGAGAATTGAATTGCTGAGAATTTTCTGCCATGTTGGCAATCAAATCTCGAGCTGCTGTAGGAGTTTTGTCCATAAGTGCTCCACCACTAGCTGCATCAACCATGCTTCTGTCCATTGGCATGAGTCCTTCATAGAAATACTGAATCAGTAATTGATCACTGATTTGATGGTGTGGACAAGTGGCGCATAGTTTCTTAAATCTCTCCCAATACTCATAGAGAGTTTCTTGGGAGTTCTGTCTGATGCCGCAAATCTCTTTTCTGATAGCTGCTGTTCTGGGGTGTGCAAAGTGATTCTGGATGGATAATGGAAAGAAATAGAGAAGATTTGCAAAACATGTTTGAGGTAGTGTAATTGAAAGGGAAGGATAACAGGAGATGTGGGTTCGATTGCCCGAATGGCACCTTTTGATGAAAAATGCCAACGCTGCTTTTCATAACCTTGATGGTCAAATTAACCAAACTCAGGAAATGAAAAATTTTGCCCCAGTTTTGGGAAGATATAAGGTGCAAAATGTCATGTTGTCCGGGAATTCCTGGATTGACCTTAAGTTTTGCGTGGGTTGTTCTCTTGAGTTTTCAACCCAGCAGGTCTCTTCGTTTTGCCCTAACTTTTTTGTCTAGGTTGCCCTCACGGGTTAACAACCTAGTAGGTTCTTGACTGTGTGCCCTAATATTTTCCTAGACTGCCCTTTGAGGGTTTTCGACCTAGCGGGCCTTCTGTTTGATTGTGGCCTAACTTTTTCCTAGGTCATTTTTGAGGATTGTCGACCTAGCGAGCTTTTGTTTTGATTGCCCTAACTTTTGCCTAGGATGCCTTTTGAGGGTTTTCGACCTAGCGGGCCTTCTGTTTGATTGTGCCCTAACTTTTGCCTAGGTCATTTCTTAGGATTGTCGACCTAGCGGGCTTTTGTTTTGATTGTCCTAACTTTTTCCTAGGCCTCCTTTTGAGGGTTTTCGACCTAGAGGGCCTTCTGTTTGATTGTACCCTAACTTTTTCCTAGGTCATTTTTTAGTATGGTTGACCTAGCAGGCTTTTGTTTTGATCCTATCTTTGCCTGAATTGGTTTTGGCATCCAACAAGACCTTTTCTAATCATGCCCTTTTTGATTTAATCTTTTGGACTTAAACCCTGCTTTTTCCTGGATTATTTATGGGTTTTAATCCAGCCGGTTTCACTTCTTCTTGAATTTTGGATTTTAACCCTGATTTTGTTGGGATTATTCTTGATTTCAATCTAGCGGGGTTTCTTTTTCTTTTTCTTGAATTTTGCATGGTCAGATATTCACCTTTCCTGGATTACTTTGATTCTCAATTCGGCGGATCTATTTTTGCATCCCTAAATTTTTCCTGAATTTAAATTTCGATCCACCGGGATATTCATTGTTAGACAGGGAATTGAATGGTGATTTGGGAATCCCTGGTTAGACTTTTGTTATTCTTCTCCCTCATTAGGATTTTCTTTGAGCTTGATGAATCAGACGTTCAAAATTATTTATTACAGCACTGGCATTGTCACCAACAGGTATTTATTTGTTTAGGAAGAAGCGGGTTGAATGATGAAAAAGGAATGGTAAAATTTTAAAAGTAAAGCCAACAGTGTGAGGCACGTGCCTAAGAAACATGAAAAATGTAATTTTTGTATTTATTCATTGATATTTATTTACAAAAGATTAACTTTGAAAAGTACGACAAATTCTGGATGAATATCCTCATTCTCAGTTTGTACAAGGCAACCCAGTGTGCCACTCCCATCTTTTAGCTAGCTGATGAGCTCTCATGATTCGGCAATGGATTGTTTTGTGTTAGGAGCAAGCCTCCCAAAATCCAGCCTTTTTGCGTCGATCAAGCTTTGTACTTTTCGCTTCAACGCTAGGCAATCCTCTGTGGAATGACCAATGAATCCTGCATGGTAATCGCATCTGGCGTTTGCATCATACCATTTAGGATATGGTGGCTCTTGAGGCTTTAGAGGATAAGGTGCAACCAAAGAGTTTTGAATTAGCCGAGGTAGTAGCTCGGTGTAGGAGATTGGATTAGGGTCAAATTGGATGGGCTTCTTCTCCTTTTTCTAGCCTTGATTAGGATTTTGGCTCATGGCTTGTGTTTGGGCCATATATGGTGTTCGGGGTCGGAATTGTGTTGGATAGTTGTAAGTAAAAGGGTATGGTGTTTGGTATGTGTTGGCAATGTAAGGATATGGTATGTAGGGTGTGTAAGGTGAAGGTTGGAAACCAACTGGACCATAAGGCGCCATTTGTGGAGTATATTGGCCTTGACCAAAAGCCACGTTGTAGGTTTCACCTGTCTTCTTTTTCCTAGATCCATTGGAAGTGTTGACTGATCTTGTAGGCTTTTGCGCGATCTTTCCATGGCACATGCCACCTTCGATCCTTTCTCCAATGATGACGACATCAAAGAAGCTAGCGATAACACTACCTATCATCTTGTCATAGAAAGGATCTTGGAGTGTGTCAATGAACATACTCACCAGCTCCTTCTCAAATAATGGAGGTTGTACCTGAGCAGCTAACTCCCTGTAAACACCCATTTATGTCCGAGGCCCTCATTTTGAAACTCATTAATTAAATATGTAAATAAGTAAATAATAAACAAAAAACAGAAAAGATAGAAAAACACAGAAAAAGCAGAATGAACTGAAAGTAGGAAAATAAATAAGAAAACAAAAGAAAAAAAGAAAACAAAAATAAGCGAAAAGCAAAAAGAAGAAGAAATTTAGGAATTCCAAAATTTATAACCAAAAATAAATAAGTAATAATAAATAAATGGAAATGGAAAAATAGGAAAGAAATAAAAAATAGTAAATAAAATAGAAAATTAATAGATAAAAATTAAAAATAGAAATAATACAGAATTTAAAAATTCTAAAAATCTGGAAAAAGAGAGAAGAAAAATAAACATCAAAATAAAAATAAAAAGGTAAAAATTGAATTAAATTAAAACAATATAACGAAAACTGAAAAAGAAAAAAGAAGAAGAATAGAGAAAAAAGGAGACGGAATTAAGAGAAGGAAAAACTAATTAAAGAAAAGAAAAGAAAAATTCAAAAAAAGGGGCAATGGAAACAAAAATAAAAAAAAATCAAGAAGCTGAAAGAGGTAAGAAAAGGAGAAGCGGGAAGATTAAAAAAAAAGAGACCCCTATAAAAGCAAGAAAAAGGGAATGAAGGAGGGGTTGGCTTTTGGGGAGACATTTCTGAAGAGGGGTTGGCCTTTGGCACTTCTAAAGAGGGCTCTAGAATCCTCTGGTCCCACTCTCAAAAAGCCGTCGAAACTTCCTTGAAGAGGGGGAGCTCTAGATTGGAATCACAGATGTGGCTTGGGGTAAACAGAGAAGAAGAAATCCAATCTCCAGGTTCGTAATTCTTTCAATGTAGTATTCTAAATTCTGTAAGCATTACTCTATTATTGAAGCAAATCTTGAAGGAGGCTACACGGTCTCCACCCATGATTGCGGCCCCCATGCTTGCATGATGAATGACGGAATTTCTCGCACAAATTAATCTTTTGCGTGATGTATTGGTAATTTATTTTGATTTGGCCAAATTAATATCGAACAATAATCAAATCTAGACAAGATCGGCATGCAAAGATCAGGGACATAGGGCTCTGATAGGAATGTTAAGTCAGAATCCAAGGGGCTTTGGGGGAGTCTTAGGGAGATGGTAGCTTGTAATAGTTCATTATTAAACGTCTAGATCTCATAATGTATTAGGTCGCTATATTCTTTGAGTGATGCTTGGCCGTATGTGTTCGGTTAGCATTAGGCTCGCATGGGTTGTTTTCGAGAGAACGGGATGCCTTTAGCATCGGATCTGCGTCTGTTACTCTAGTTAAGATTGCATGCCCCCCTAACACCCGATTTATGGGAGCTACTTGGGCTAAGAATTCCTTCACACATAAGCTGCTGTAGAAGCAGGGGCATGCTGTGGTTCAGACTCAAAGCCACTAGCCGTGGGCACCTTAGCAACGCTGTGACTGCATACCAGTTGCAAGGAACAGGGACGTCTAAGACTAAGAAATCCGATCAGAAAACGGATGATCTCCTCCCAAATTCAATTGTATGGAAAGTGCAGGAACGTAGAGTGATCCGGCTTGACAGACCAAGAACCGTATGTGACTTTGTGACCATATGGGGTGGAGAAGTCGTAGCATGGCAATAATGTAAGCTTGGTGCTCTGGGTTGCCTACATCCCCTCGTGATCTCTATGTAGGCGTCTTAGACTTACAGAATTCAGGGGCAGTATGGGGAGTGCATAGCATGCCAAAGTGTCGTCATTGGTACATGTGGGAATGCATGGATACTCACCCAAAGAGCAGGGCTTAAGACGCAGCCTCTAAACAAAAGTCACAAGGGCTTGGTTTCTTCTCATTTGGCATCCTGGAGCCTACATGGACTGCATCAGGTCGATGGCCCACACTGCCTTCCAGGCATATCCCAGATGTTTCTTAAAGACATTTAAGACCCAACCAAGGGCACGGATTCAGTGGCATGGCCTGCTGCCCGCTACCCTCGAATCCAGCGTTCGAGCCCCAACCAAAGTTGTTACCATTAAATGCCCATGTTTTTACAAGCAGTGGGGCTGGTCTAAAACAAGGGAAGCAAACTTTCTTATATTCATAATTGCCGAATATAAGCCATCAGGGAGTACAGCCCAAGTGGTAGCTCCCTATGCCCCCCAATCCTGCGTCCATGGTTTGAACCCCATGCTTGGCTTTTGCTGGCCCTTTTTAAACCCCCTTCAAGCCAAGCAAGCTATAAGCCATACATGCCAACTGGCGAGCCATGCGAGCCGGCCCCCATAGGGTCTAGCCATGCGAGCCACTAAGCCTAGTGAGCCATCCACCACAAAAACAAGACCCCAAGCCAGCCATCCAAATAAGCCAATTAAGCCCCCTCAATTTTACAGAATTACATCCAGGCCCTTCAATTTTACAAAATTACATCCAAGCCCCTCAACTTTACAAAATTACATCCAGGCCCCTCAACTTTACGAAATCATAATTAAGTCCCTCAACTGCCCAAAATTGCAACAAAGCCACTCAATTCCCTATTATTCCAAATTAGTCCCAACCAAATTTTTTTTTAACATCAAACTCCTTTCCCAAATCAAGTCCAATTTCTTTTAGATTCTCTTTCTCCAACTAAATCAAGTTTAATTTTCCATAAAATTTCAAGTAAACTATTTCTTCTCCACCGATTCCTTTTCTCTAAAAGTGTCCAATCAAGCCCAGTTTGTTTTAAACCAAACCTAACCTTCTTCTCAATTATTTTCAAAGGAAAATTCTTTGGTTCTAGGTCTCACGCAATGAACCCTAAGCACGAACTAGTAGCTTTCTCTGTTGTTTGATGCTTAGGAATTCATATGGGTCCCAAGTGCAGCTGTAATTGTCTTGAGCCCTGTGCATATGTGGGCTAAGAACCCCTTTCAAATAACCTCAATAAAAACTAATTTTTCATTCCTTAATTTCACGCAACGGGCCCTAAAAACAAACTAGTAGCTTTTTCTGATGTTCTTTGTTTAGAGGTCCGTATGGGTCCAAGTGCAGCCGTAGTTGTCTTGGACCCTGTGCATATGTGGATTGGGGTTGCCTTTCCATTTTCAAACAAATAAATACTCACTTTGCATTCCTCAATCTCACGCAACAGGCTCTAAAAATGAACTGGTAGTTTTTTCTGTTGTTCGTTGTTTAAACGTCCGTATGGGTCCAAGTGCAGCCGTAGTTGTCTTGGGCCCTGTGCATGTGGATTGGGATTGCCTTTCCATTTTCAAACAAATAAATACTCATTTTTCATTCCTTAATCTCAAGTAATGGGCTCTAAAAACGAACTGGTAGCTTTTTCTGTTGTTTGTTGTTTAGAGATTTATATGGGTCCAAGTGCAGCAGTAGTTGTCTTGGGCCATGTTCATATGTGGATTGGGGATTACCCTTCCCTTTTTGAAACAAATAAAATGTCGTGTTGCATTCCTTAATTTCACACAATGGGCCCTAAAAACAAACTGGTAGCTTTTCCTACTATTCGTTGTTTAGAGGTTTGTATGGATCCAAGTGCAGCTGTAGTTGTCTTGGGCCCTGTACATAGGCGGATTGGGATTGCACCCTCAAAATATTTTCAAAAAAGACAACAATGCTTTCGCTTTTCAATTTAAATTCTATTCGAAGGTCAAGCCTTCAAATCAAACCAGAACTACGTAAACCTTGAGTTTCCCATTGCACCGGGGAATACGTAGGAGCAGGATCAAGTCCTGTCAAGCTAATCTCCATCAAGCTATTTAGTTTCACATTAATTAAAGGATCAAACATGTTCCAAAATTACACTTAATTCAAGGGTACTGTTCTTTGGAACGGGCGAGTGGGGTGCCTAACACCTTCCCCATTCGTAACCGACTCCCAAACTTAGAATCTTATCCTCAAGTTAGGTTTTTCCAAATCTTTTCCTTTAAATAAAAATTTGGTGGCGACTTCATACAAATCGAATAAATCAATTTTCAAATTTTAGTGAGTTCATCGTCTTGTCAAAATTACGGTTGCGACACTCCCTTCATCTTTGAGCGTACTGCTTGAAGGTCTCGTCTCCCTTCTTGGCCATATTCTGAAGCTGAGTTCGATCGGGGGCCATCTCCATATTGTACTGGTATTGTTTAAAAAAGGCATCAGCTAGGTCCCTGCATGAACAAATGTGGGTTCGCTCTAGCTGAGTATACCAGTTGGCAGCAGCCCCCGTTAAGCTGTCTTGAAAGAAATGGACCAGCAGCTTATCGTCGTGCATACAGGGAGACATCTTCCTGCAGTACATGGCCAAATGACTCTTTGGACAACTAGTTCCCTGATACTTCTCGAATTCAGGAACTTTGAATTTGGGAGGGACGACGACATTTGGGACCAAGCACAAATCAGATGCATCTCTAGCTTCGTAAGCGCTCCCCTCGATTGCTCGGATCCTGTCCTCTAGGATTTTCCACTTTTCTGTATCCTCCTTGGAAGGATGGTTTGGGTATCCCTCAGGCATGTGGTGGGGATGAGAAGATGGTATGTATATAGGGTGCGACCTTTTGGTGAACATAGGATGCATTCCCCCAACGACTGTTTGGTAAGTTTGTGGAATGGTGTTTGGGTGTAGGTTATGTGTTTGGGCTTGTGTTTGGGTTTGTGTGTGTGGATGCCCATGAGGAAACCCACAGTGAACTCCTTCGACTGGTGGAGGTATGGTTAATGGTGAAAAGTTTTGAGGTTCCCTTGCCTCTTTCTGTTTAGACAGTTGGATGGCCTCCATGATCTTTGTCATCTGCTCCTTCAGAGTCTTGACCTTATTTCTTAACTCCTCATTTTGTCTCTCCAGCTCATCCATGATTCTTGATTGTGATCTGGTTCTATAAGGGTGTCGAGGAAGCTTCCTTTCTCTAATTTTTCTGTTAAAGTTAAAAGTTAATTTTTGAGAACCAATTTGGGTGAAAAAATCATGAATAATAAATGTTGATGTAATGAGTATGTAAATGAAAAAGGTGTGGAATAATTTTCAAAATCCCTCTTTTTGGAGATAAATTCATGAATGAATGAATGGATGCATGCTATGCACAAATAAATTTTAAAAATAAGAATCTTTAGGGTTTTGTAAATAAATAAGTGTTGCTTTATTTATTCACCCTCGACTCTTAACACTTTTGTGTTTTTTATTTTATGAATTTTGGCATTTTTTTTTTGTTTTGCTAGAGAAAAAAGGTTTGTCAAAATTTTTCGAAAAAGGCTTTATAGGTTTTTGAAATTTCACTTTGTTTCTTTTTAAATCTTTTTATATTTTCAGTACTTTTCAGAAACTTTTCTAATTTTCCCTAGGAATTTTATTTTCCTTTTCCTTGATTTTCTATTTTTTATTTGATTTTTTTTAATTTTTTTTCTTTTTCTTGATTTTTCTTTTTTACTTTTGCTTAAGTTTCTGTATTCCCCCAACTTCAAATTCCTTTTCTTCCATCTTGGATAATTCGGTTTACTTGAGCACGTGACTAGGATATGAGCCATGTATCATAAAAGGGGTCCTAGTCCATATGACACATGACTAGGATATGACTCCTAAGGGTCTAAGGCAAATAAATAGGGAAGGGATCGTGCAATCAATAAATTGTGCAAATAAATAGGGAAGGGATCGAATATGACACACTCAATTTGAACGGGCTTGACTCTCTAGAAGTCCCCAGTGGAGTCGCCATCTGTAGCAATCGTGATTACGATGAGATGAAAAACTCGCTAAAATTTTAAAATGGAATGTTTTGATTAAAGTGGAGTCGCAACAAAATTTTTATTTAAGGGAAAATACTTGGGAAAAACCCTGACTCGAGGAGGAGATTTAGGCTCAAGAGTCGGTTACGAGTGGGGAAGGTGTTAGGCACCCAACTCACCCGTTCCGAAGAACGGTACCCTTAAATTGAGTGTGTGATTTTTTAAGATAGTTTGATCCCTTAATTAGCATGGAAAAAAAATTTCTTGATGGAGGTTGGCTTGATAGGACTTGATCCTGCTCCTAGTATTCCCCGTTGCAAAGGGAAACTCAAGGCTTACGTAGTTCTGGTTTGTGAAGGTTTGACCTTTGAAAGTGTCTTAAAAGGAATAGGGTGTTTTAACAAGCTTTTTATTTTTTGGAGGAACCTTCAGTCCACTCATGCACAAGGCTCAAGGCAGCTAAGGCTGCGTGGGGACCTATACAAACTTCTAGACATCGAACAGTAATGTAGACTGCGAGTTTCCCGTTTAGAGTCCGTCGCGTGAGACTATGGATTCCAAAGCATTTTGAAAAGAGTTTTATTTTTGGAGGGACCCTCAGCCCACTCATGCACAAGGTCCGAGGTAGCTAAGGCTACACGGGGGCCTATACAAACCACTATACATCGAACAACAGTGTACACTGCCAGTTTCCCATTTAGAGTTTGTCGCGGGAGACTGTAGATCCCAAAGCATCTTGAAAAGAGTTTTATTTTGGAGGGATCCTCAGCCCACTTATGCACAAGGTCCGAAGTTGCTAAGGCTACATGGGGGCCTATACGAACTACTAAACATTGAACAGTAGTGTAGACCGCCAGTTTCCCGTTTAGAGTTCGTCGCGTGAGACTGTAGATCCAAAACCTTTTGAAAAGAATTAATTTTTTTTTTTTTTGAGAACATAACGACAATAAAAATAAATTGATCTTGATTTTGAAATACAAGAGAATATGGGGCTTGAAAGGAGTAAAGAAGGGTGTGAGGCTTGAGGGGATAATGGAAAATGTAGGGGTTGGATCGTAATTTTGGAAAGTTCGGGGACTGAATTGTGATTTTGGGAAGTTTAGGGGTTGAATTGTGATTTTGGGAAGTTTAGGGGTTAAATCGTGATTTTGTGATTTTGTGATTTTGGGATGTTTAGGGGTTGAATTGTGATTTTGGAAAGTTCAAGGGTTGAATTGTGATTTTGGAATGTTTAGGGGTTGGATCTGGATATTTCATTCAACAAAAAATGCAAACGGCTTGGGAAAACTTTTTAGGGGCTCATGGCTTGTTTTAGGATGGACTGGTTTAGGAGAGCCTCTTTGGTAGCTTGCGGCTTGGTGGCTCGCATAGAGGTTCATGGCTCGTGTGACGCTCTCATTTGGCATCTCATTCGGCTTGAAGGCAAGGTGACATGAAGACGTGATTTTTGAACAAAATGGTGGGAGGCAAGGATTGAACCAAGGGCTGGGCAGTAGAGACTATATCACCACTATACTGAGTCTCTGATCGAGTTTTATTGTACAATAATTTACATAAGGTTGAAGTAGGTGGCATGAGCTCCTTTGAACTCAACCCACTTGAGTGGAAGTATCCATAAGGTGAGTAGAGGTAGAGTTCAGCCATCGGCTCTAAACATTTGAAATTATTTGGGAACATAGCATGACTTCCCAGTAAAGCTAGCGCAATGTCCGATGCATCATGAGTCTTCCCAATATACTTAATGAGCTTAATTGGCATTCTGGATTATTTGTTTAAGGATGACTGAATCACGAGGATAAAGTCATCAGAGGCTCTCACGACAGCAACCCACTTGTCAAGGAGGTTGTGAGCACTGGATGCCCCATGTGTTTGATGATAACTGTGTGCAATAGCAATTCCGCTTCCACGTCCAACACTAGGGGTTTTGGACCGTTAACATCAGCACTTATGTTGCCACAAGTAACGATAACACTGGAGGCTACACCTAGGATCACTTTTTCCATTCATTTTGGCTATGGTTTTGACCTCGATAAAAACCATGATCGAGGTGACCTTAGCACATGCAGTTTGCTTATTTGGATCCTATTTAAAGTGAGCCTAAGATACTACACTCGCGATTTAATCAAAGCTGTGTTGAGCCTTTTCTTTATGTGATCTTCCGTGGGGACTCTAAGACCAGGCCATGCTTCAACATCAAGCACATGACTAATCTATACTCGGCTATAACAATTTAACCAACCAAGTTTTTGCCTCGAATTGTGTTTCTACCGAAGCAACTACCCGCTTCTGTTTTGGTTCATCAATAGTACTGACTCAGATTATTAGGATCATCACGTGGTTGCATTCGTTCCTTGATCACCCAATGATCCACATATTGGCTGGTCCTACCAAGACATTAACATGAGATGTTTGAATAGAAATTCATTTATGATCCACCTCTCCTGATACTTACATACTGCTAGTTTGACGCATCTAGAAGCTGATTCTGCTAATTGCGGTTTTGATTTAAAGAATCCATAGGAAGAAATTCTTCTAGATGACGTAGCCAATGACAAAGCTAAGTCTGTATCTTCTAAATCGTCTATCATTCAGCTAAACATGATAAAAATGAACGTACAACAATATAATCATTCACATGATTTGAAGATCTAACTTGGATGGCGAGAGCTTCTTCGCGGGAGCGAAGTTGAATGAAACCGATTCTATAGAATGTAAACACCCAATTACGTCCGACACCATATTTTAAAATTAATGGATCAAGAAACCCACACTAAATATAATAATAACAAAAAAAAAACAAAAACAAAAAAATATAATATATATATATATATACATATATATATATATATGCATAATAAAGAGTAAAAATAAAGAAAGGGGAGGCAGAAGGAAAAACGGAGGAGAGATTAGTAGGATCGGACAGTAGAAAGGTAGATACAACATATGCATAAGGGGATATAAATATAAAGGATCAAGGCAGAAAAAAGGGTTAAAAAATTGAGAGTTAGAAAGAGCCTACGAGAGAAAGTGAAAAAAGATTCTGGAGGAGGAGCCATTGGATCAAAGACTCAAGAACGATTCACCTTTGAGAATTCTGGAAAAGAGTTAAGCTGAGAGAAGATCAAAACATTTGATCGGAGCCGTCAGAGATCAAGAAGAGGAGACTAAGCTTCGTTTCAAAAGCAACATACAAGGCTTGAGTTCTTCCGACTCTGCAATAGGTTAGCCATGTTCTTCCTTAAGGAAAAATGCTTGACTCTGCGGTTTCATAATAAAAACAAGAATCTCATTGTCGAAAGATTATATTGCAAGAAGATTCATTGGTTTCAAATAATTGAAAATAGTCTTGATAAATTGGGTGCGGTATGGTTCAAGGGAAGGTCTTCATCTTTGAAGAACGTAGCACACATAGTGTTCGAAATAACGCTAGGTTCTCTGTTTTTCCCGAATAGAGCATATGAATGAACTCACTCAGGAGTATGAGCCTTGGTCGTGAAAATAGAATGAGAAACCGAGATCAGAACACCCAAATTCAGGTGGCCAGTATCAAGAATATGGGAAACCATATAGGGACATCAATACCAAAATAGAGAGGGGTAAACGATAAGGAAAGGTCGACAAAAGAAGGGGGGGTTACCTAGCGCATCCACAACTACCAAACACCATAGTAAGGCTTTCTAATAACGGTAACAAATGGAGTCAATCCACCCATGTTTGCATGATCCATAAGTCCCGACGCCGCCAGGTAAGTTAGAATGGATTGGTCCCCCAGCTCCGTGGGTATTTCAGGGAGGCGGTTGGTTCTTGAGAATCATTTGAATGGAAATGGACGGAAGGAAATTTTGATGGATTGCATAAGGCACTCATAAGAGGTACCCCCGCCTTGTAGTCGTACGCTATAACACACAGGAACAGGGTAAAATAGGTGATAGGAGTTCTCAGAGTCAGGTCAAAATTAATTGATTAAAAGCCAAGTATTCACGTTCAGCAATGTTAAACAAATTGTTTGAAGGTGTTTAGGTTCCATGCATGTTGAAAAGCAGAAGACGAGACGATTTATCGTCCTAGTATTACCCTTAAATGTCATCCCCTGCATCCATAATAACAGAGTCAATAGTCACAATTAAAGAAGGCGCATGGAAAATCATTTGATCCGTAGGCTTGCATGCCCTCACCAGAGATGGCTTCTTGAGCAACCTGCTGTGGCCAGCATATGAACTTTATCTGCATGCTTGACACGCCCAACAAACCAAAACTGCATTTACAAGCATTTAAGCATCTTTGAATAACCTACGTAAGTTTCCCCATGCATGAAACACCCCTTAGTTGGAATGCGGCAAGAGGAGTCTTGGCTGAAACTTTAGGATAGTAATAAACCAGGGACACGCTAACATCCACATCTGTTAGCCACAAATGCAGGGAAGTAAGTGTATGTATGATTAATCTCTGAGCATCCGATCATGGCATGCCAGAGTAGGGGAGAACCAAGCCCCATAAACCAAACTTGGCGTCAAGAAAGTCAAATAGCAGAACCACCTCAGAAGCCTATTCACGATAGCCAATATGCCAAGAAGGGCAGCTCCCTTTAAGGGGCAAGAGACGCCCCTTCCCCTCCAAAACTGTTATGCACCACAACATCTATAAAATAGTGTAAGGGTAGTCTCCATGCAACGCAGTTTCAGAAGAAAACATGCTAATCATGACTCCAATTGAGCAAGGGACTATGAAGCGGGGGGAAAACCCATTAATTGGGGATGTGGAGAGGTCTATGGAAAGCGTTCGGCATGTCCTCCTAAGCCCTGTATGTCCATGGCCACACACTACTCAAACCAGATGAAGCTGATCCCAATCCAGTGGTGGCTGGGTCACCCATTCCCTGAATCGGATCAGGCCTAGGGGGTAGAAAGCATATCCTGGAATGAATCAAATTCTCCAGTATTCTCTAGCTACTGAAAATATTCATATGATAAAGAGCTTAGTAGGATGTTAAACATGCAACGGGGAGATCGTCGACGCCTCACTGGAAGTGTGCCTCTGGACGATGTTGCTAGCGTGGTTTACCTGGATGACCAGTATAGGTGCTGCCGTAGGAGCAATAATTCGTTTAGAAAATAAAGAAAGAGGCCCTTGTACACAAATAAAAAGTCGAGCGTTGTGAGTAATATTTTGGGTGCAGATTGGAACATGGGAAAGAATCATCTAATATTTAGATCACGCACCCTCGAAGGGCCTGAAAAGCCTCATTAGAATAGAAGTAAAAATCATAGAACAAACTAGGCACTTGGCCTAGTGGCTGAGGTGCGCTCCCACATGCTCCATAACCCATGATTGAATCCCACACATGGCAATTCTGATTTCCTTTCCCATTTTAAGCCCCAAAGTTCCTAATTACCAATCTGCCCCTAAATATTCCATTAATTCCAATATACTCCCAAAATTCCACTAGCTACAAATTAAATCCCTAAAATTCCTCCTAATTACAATTCTGCCCCATAATTCTTGATAATTACAATTAAGCCCCATAATTCTTGATAATTACACTTAAGCCCCATAAATCTTGATAATTACAATTCTGCCCCCATAATTCTTGATAATTACAATTCTACCCCATAATTGTCGATAATTGCAATTCTGCCCCCATATTCTTGATAATTGCAATTAAGCCCCTACGATTTTCAAATTTCAAGTAGGCCTCTGAGCTCCACTAATTTATAATTAAACCCCTCAACTTCTTGAAATTACCATTAGGATTCTAAACTTTCGACAATCACGATCGAGTTTAATTTCTTTCGTCTCCTAACAAAAACTATTTTTGCGAAAATAAAATCTTGTTTTGCGAATCTTAATCTCACGCAACGAGCTCTAAGCACGAACTGGTAGCTTTTTCTGTTGTTCGTTGTTTAGAGATTCGTATGGGTCCAAGTGCAGCCGTAGTTGTCTTGGGCGTTGTGCATATGTGGATTGGGATTGCCCTTCCTCTTTACAAAATAAAAATCTTATTTTGTGATTCTTAATCTCATGCGACGAGCTCTAAAAGCGCGAACTGGTAGCTTTTTCTGCTGTTTGCTGTTTAGAGATTTGTATGGGTCCAAGTGCAGCCGTAGTTGTCTTGGGCCATATGCATATGTGGATTAAGATTTCCCTTTCTTTTTCTAAAATAAAAGTCTTGTTTTGCGACTCCTAATCTCACGCGACGAGTTCTAAACACGAACTGGTAGCTTTTTCTGCTGTTCACTGCTTAGAGATTTGTACAGGCTCAAGTGCAGCCGTAGTTACCTTGGTCCCTGTGGATATGTGGATTAGGGATCCTTCTAGAAAATGTTTTCCAAAACAACATGTTCTTTTTCAAATGCTTTTTCATGCGTTCCCGAAGGTCAAGCCTTCAAATCCAACCAGAACTACGTAAGCCTTGAGTTTCCCATTGCACCGGGAAATATGTAGGAGCAGGATCAAGTCCTGTGAGGCTAACCTCCATCAAGTTATTAGTTTCCATGCTAATTAAAGGGATCAAACAAATTTCAAAAATCACACACTTAGTTTAAGGGTACCGTTCTTCAAAATGGGCAAGTGGGGTGCCTAACACCTTCCCCATTCGTAACCGACTCCCGAACTTCGAATCTCATCCTTGAGTTAGGGATTTTTCAAATATTTTTCCTTAAATAAAAATTTGGTGGCGAATCAACATTAATCCAAATAAATCTATTTCAAAAATTTTAGCACGTTCGTCGTTTCGTCGGAATTATGGTTGCGACAGATGACGACTCCACTGGGGACATTAGAGAGTCAAACCCGCTCAGTTGAGTGTATATTTACTTTGATCCCTTTCCCTTTTATTTTGCATGTATTCTTTATCTGTGATTTATTGATTTGTTTATTCCCTGTACAACCATAGGGTAGACGAACGTTAAATTGCTTTATATATCTGTACAATTTCCCCAATTGCCGGTACCCCAAAATTATTGTGCCCTTCATGCATAGCATACACATTTTATCATAAGTGGGGCCCTGTACCCGGGTCTGAGTGTTGCCTAGGACTAGAGGGATCTAGTGGTGTCACTTTGGGGCTTAAGTCCTATTTGACTATCACGAAAATCCCAACTAGAGTGCATCCTATTCGTAATGCCCTACAACTGGTAGCTTTTTCTGTTGTTGTAGCAAGCATTACGAACTGGAACTTGGCTCTAGTGACCTTTTATACCTTAGGATTACTGACCACCTTTCGAGAGGTTCATGCATTAATGGCCATAGACCCTTAGGACAGGTTACCCAAATAGGACAAAAGGAGGGCACATACTGCAAATTCAGGTCCATTTTTTTATTCTTCATCTGTGATGGGGTGAAAAAAGAATAGTGGAGTAAAAAATTAAAGAGAAAGGGAAAGAAAGAAAAGAAAAGAAAAAAAAAGAGAGAAAGGAAAGTAAAAATGAGTCAAAAGAAAATAAAAGAATAAAAATAAAGGAAAGGAAAGGAAAAGAAAGAAAAGAAGAAGAAAAAGAAAGAGAGAAAAAGAAAAATAAAAAAAGGACAAAAGAAGAGAGAAATTATAGGTGTCATATTGTGCATAGTCTATCATGCATCAAGTTCATTTCGTCAAGTGTCTAACATGTTTATTTTTGCTGTTTTTATTTTTCCTTTTGAGGGACCAAGTTCTCGGAGACATTCAAAGAAGAGGTGAAATGGAAATTAATGCGGAATCCGGGCAGTTAAGGAAGAGAAAGAGGGTTGGGGTTAAACTGACAGATTTTGCTGGATTAGAGGCCTTCGGAAACAAGCTGACGAGCATCCAACTGATGACATTTACTAAAAGATATGGAAACAAACTGAAACTGCTGAAAGTTAAAGTACAAGAGGGAGCCCTCACAACAATGGTACAATACTACGATCCCCCTCTCAGATGTTTCACTTTCCCTGACTTCCAATTGGCACCCACCTTGGAGGAGTTCGAGCAGATTTTGGACTTGCCTTTGGAGGGAGGCAGACCTTATAACCATTTGGAACACCACGCTTCATTCTGAACCGTCGCACAGGCTCTGGGCTTACAGTCAGGTGATCGGTTGACTGACTACCAAGGAAAGAATCAAGCTAAGGGGTTCACCCAAGGGTTCTTAGAAGCCTACATGCAGCATTTGGCCGACAGCAGCCAATGGGACATCTACATGGACATACTAGCCCTTACCATCTATGGGCTGGTCCTCTTTCCCGGCATAGGAGACTTCGTTGATTTGAATACAGTGGACATATTCTTGGCCCGAAGAAATAAAGTTGAAAACCCTGTTACTGCTCTACTAGCTGATGCCTACTACACATTAAATCTCTGCCATGAAGGGAGGGGAAAAAAGTTGCTCTGTTGTTTACCAATACTGTACATATGGGTTGCTCACGCCTTCAAGAGAAACATGAAAGTACAATGCCCAATATCCGACTTATTGTGCTATCAAATAAAGCCAATGAATAATGAAGAATAGGCAGCTCACTTCACCGGCTTAACAGAAGAACAGGTTCGATGGCAGCCCACTTGGCAACAAAGAACGAAGATCATCTATCACTGCAAGGGGTTCCCGAATGTACCCTCATGGGAGCCCGAGGTTGTATCAATTATAACCCGATACTGGGGCAAAGGTAGCTAGCTTATCCCATCAAAGCACCCCCATCGGATGAGTTGTTGACCCCTTTCTTCCTGAAATATGAAGGGGACTTCTCTGAGGGTCTCCGGAAAGTACGAGAAGCATGGGAGAGCGTCACTCACAAGGGGAAAGAGTTGGGAGTCCGAAGCTGTGGAGCCAAAGAAGAATATAGACAACGGGTTAGAAATAGGGTGCGGCAGATTAAGCTACCGTTCATACCTCCGACCGCCCCATCCGAAAGTCAACCATCACCAATGGTGTTTGAAGATGAGGTTGTTAAAAACCTGAAGGAAAAGCTAGAGGCTATGACCAAGAAAAACGCCCAGCTGGAAGAAGAAATTTTGAAGGCACGGCAAGAGAGTGTTGCATGGAGAAGGGAAAATGAAGTGAATGAAGCTCTTATAGCATGTATCAGAGATCAACAAAAGGGTGAATGGGAGCATGCTTCTCAGGTACACATGAATCTGCAAGCGGCTAATAAAGAACTTGGAATGAGATTACAAGAGAGAGA
This sequence comes from Canavalia gladiata, assembly GCA_037954105.1. Classification (NCBI taxonomy): domain Eukaryota; kingdom Viridiplantae; phylum Streptophyta; class Magnoliopsida; order Fabales; family Fabaceae; genus Canavalia; species Canavalia gladiata. Next base: position 40,903,641 of record CM075658.1, on the reverse strand, counting down.
TGTCGCACTCCAAGAGAACCGCCAACTCAGGGGCGCTTTAGAACAAATGAAGGCCAAGATCCATACCATCCGTGAAGAGAAAAATCAAATCTTAGCCGCGAAAAAGATAGTACAAGTGGAGGCAGACTACGTGATAGAAGAGAGGAACGACCTATTGCAATGAATGGAAGACATGAAAAAGCAAATCGAAGGTCTATTGGTGGCTTGGCAGAATGAGGTAAATGAGGAAAAATGGAATGTCATCGAGGTAATTCGAATGCAATAAAAGGGCATAAGCGACATCCAAAATGAAAATAAGTGGTACAAGGATACAACTGACCACTAGACCATATGTTTTAGGAGACTGGCCAGTCTAGCAAACATGACGATCAAAGAAGTACCACAACTTCTCAAGAAAGCAGAAACCTCATTACACCCGCTACACACCCCTCCCGAAGTTAAAAATTTCATTCAATTTTGTAAAAATCTGATACTAAGAATGAACAAGTATATTGTGTTAACCAAGCAGGAAGGGCAAAATGTAAAATGAATTCAGTCTGCTTGAATAAAGTTGATTTCCCCCCGCATATGATTTCGCATTAATTTCCATTCCATGCTTAAGATGCTCAAAGTGCATTCGATCAATAATAATGGTCAACGAGAAATTGGTCCCTCAATATTTATTTCACGCAAAAAATTTATCTTCATTCACAAATAATTAATCTGAATTTTTTTAAGCAGATAACAAGATAGCGGACTCACGACTCCCTCGGCATTGATATAGCACTAGATCAAGAACCAAAATCATGAGTGAGCTAGAGATGCAGAATGAGGGGCTTAGAAATAAGGTGGCTGAGCTGAAAGATCAAGTGGTCAAGCTTATGAAATTACTGGAAAAGGGCACAGAGGGACCTACGGGGACTGAGGCGCCAGGGGTTGTTGCTGCTTCAATGCCCCTTCAAACTGTCACCGAGCAAGAGTGGCCATACGGGTTACCACCTGGCTACGAACCTCCATATGGGCCAGGTTCTCAAGGGATCTCAGCTGGTGAAAACCCTAACGCATTTCCGCTCCATATAAACCTTACCACTCACCAATATCATCCAAACCTCCCTGCTGGGCCCCCATATACAAACCCTACCGCTCATCCTCACCATATTAACCCACCGACTTACCCTCCTCCTACTAACACCACCAGTTACCCGCCACACTCATACCCTACACATATGAATCCACCACCTTACCCTTACAACACAAACACGTCCTCTGCTTTCCCCACACATATAAACTCATTTTTCCCTCCTCACATCAATCCCACAACATACCCATATAATGTCAACCCCGACTATACCCACATGAATACAACCGTCACCGAGGACCCCACATAATCTGTCCCGGTCACCATTCACCCAGCTAACCCTCACCTAATACATCCCTACGGTCGTGTTACAAGACCTAAGGGACCACACGCCTTACACCACCACATCGGCCAACCCTTGAACGAGCCATAAGGCACCGGATCCCATCAGAACTCCGCAGTTAAGCATGCTTGGGCGAGAGTAGTACTGGGATGGGTGACCACCTGGGAAGTCCTCGTGTTGCACCTCCTTTTTTGGTCAATCAGGTTTGTTCTTTCCGGTGTCGCACACGCGCCGGTTTTTTGATTATTAAATCGCGTCGGCGACCCGAGCCGGCGACCCTAGTGGGTCCACTCCTCCACGCCGGATTCTTCCCTGGGAAGCTCCGATCCTGGCGGTCGTCGGGCTGGCTGTGAAAGCTTGGAAAATCAGGATCCGGAACGGGTTTTTGAGGTCAAAATCGACGTCAACCGGGCTCGCCCGGGTTGGGACGTCGACGGGCTCGAGAAGAGCTTTCCAACGGCAGCTCCCTCGCCTCGGGATTCAACCCGGATGAAAAGTTATGGTCGTCCGAAGCGCACACGAGATGGCTCGGCGAAGCCATAAAGCAGTTGATCAAAAGCCGTTCCGGATCCTGATTTTCCGAGCTTTTGCTTCCAGCCCGACGACCGCCAGGATCGGAGCTGCCCGGGGCAGAATCCGGCGTAGAGGAGCGGACCAACTAGGGTCGCCGGCTCGGGTCGCCGACGCGATTTAATAATCAAAAAACCGGCGCGTGAGCGACACCGGAAAGAACAAACCTGATTGACCAAAAAAGGAGAAATGCAACACGAGGACTTCCCAGGAGGTAACCCTCCCAGTACTACTCTCGCCCAAGCACGCTTAACTACGGAGTTCTGATGGGATCCGGTGCATTAGTGCTGGTTTGATCGCACCTGTCAAGTGTGGCGCGATCAACTGCTTTATGGCTTCGCCGAGCCATCTCGTGTGCGCTTCGGACGACCATAACTTTTCATCCGGGTTGAATCCCGAGGCGAGGGAGCTGCCGTTGGAAAGCTCTTCTCGAGCCCGTCGACGTCCCAACCCGGGCGAGCCCGGTTGACGTCGATTTTGACCTCAAAAACTCGTTCCGGATCCTGATTTTCCAAGCTTTCACAGCCAGCCCGACGACCGCCAGGATCGGAGCTTCCCAGGGCAGAATCCGGCGTGGAGGAGTGGACCCACTAGGGTCGCCGGCTCGGGTCGCCGACGCGATTTAATAATCAAAAAACCGGCGCGTGTGCGACACCGGAAAGAACAAACCTGATTGACCAAAAAAGGAGGTGCAACACGAGGACTTCCCAGGTGGTCACCCATCTCAGGATATAATCAGATCAAGATGGTCGAAGGAGATAGAGAAAAGACCACATTCTTCACGACCTGGGGAACCTTCTTTTACAAAGTTATGCCCTTCGGGTTGAAAATTGCTGGGCCAACCTACCAAAGGGCTATGGTAACACTATTCCATGATATGATTCACAAGGAGACAGAAGTCTACGTGGATGACATGATTGCCAAATCCTGGACAGAAAGTGACCATCTTGCAGATCTCCGAAAGCTATTCGAGAGACTCCGGAAGTTCAAACTGCGGTTGAACCCAACCAAATGCACCTTCGGGGTTAAATTAGGAGAGCTGTTGGGCTTTATTGTCAGTGAAAAAGGAATCGAGGTCAACCCTGACAAAGCCCGGGCCATCATAGATATGCCAGCTCAGAAAACTGAGAAGGAAATGTGAGGTTTCTTAGGAAGACTCAACTACATCTCCAGATTTATCTTCGAGTTAACGGCCACGTGCGAGCCGATCTTTAAGTTATTGCGCAAGAATCAACCCACGAGTTGGGATAAGGATTGCCAAAAGGCTTTTGAAAAGATCAAATCATATTTACAGAACCCACCGGTCTCGGTACCGCCAGTCCTTGGGAGGCCCTTAATCCTATATCTGACGGTGACGGACTAGTCAATGGGTTGTTTGCTTGCGCAACATGATGAATCCGGGAGAAAGGAGCTGCCAATATATTATCTAAGCAAGAAATTTACAAGCTGCAAGGCCAAATATTCTCTCTTGGAGTGGACTTGTTGTGCTTTGGCATGGGCGGCACACCGCCTAAGGCAATATATACTAAGTCACACCATGTGGCTTATATCCAGGATGGATCCGATCAAGTATATATTCGAGAAGCCTGCATTGTCAGGACGAATTGCAAAGTGGCAGGTAATACTATCGGAATATGATATCCTGTACGTGATGCAGATATCTATCAAAGGCAGTGCGCTCCCCGAATATTTGGCCCAACAGCCTCTAGATGACTACCATCCCATGCAACCAGAGTTTCCTGATGAGGACTTGATGGCAATCTTTGCTGAAGAAGAGAAGACAGGGGGAGAGAAATGGACAATGTTGTTTGATGGTGCATCCAATATGATGGGTCATGGTATAGGAGTTATACTGATTTCCCCAGAAAGACAGTATATACCTATCACCGCCCGACTAGCTTTTGATTGCACCAACAACGTGGCAGAATACGAAGCTTGTATTTTAGGGATCGAAGCAGCAATCGAAGCTAATGTAAAACGCCTAGAAGTCTTCGGTGATTCAGCCTTGGTCATCCACCAGGTCAAAAGGGAGTGAGAGACCAGAGATACATAGCTAGTGCCCTATCAAGCCCGTCTCCAAGAGTTGCTGGAACATTTTGAGAAGGTCACCTTCTCGCACAAACCCCGAGAAGATAATCAGTTAGCTGATGCCCTAGCCACATTGTCGTCGATGTTTGAAATCGGACGAGAAGAGAACATGCCTCGCCTCTCATCCACATTCAGCATCGCTCCAGACCGGCATTTTGTCAAGCGGTGGAGATAGAACCGGACGGGAAACCCTGGTACCATGACATGCGGCAGTTCCTGAAAAGTAAAGAATACCCCGCCAATGCATCGGAGAACGACAAAAGAACCCTACGAAGATTAGCTACAAGTTTCTTCCTCAGCGGGGAAATCTTGTATAAAAGGAATCACGACATGGTTCTGCTCAGATGCGTAGACGCAGCAGAAGCCAACAAAATTCTTAAGGAAGTTCAACAAGGGTCTTTTGGCGCTCACGCCAACGAACACGCAATGGCGAGAAAAATTCTCAGGGCCGGGTATTATTGGCTGACCATGGAAGCCGATTGTTACAAACACGTCAAGACTTGCCACAAGTGCTAAGTGTACACAAACAATGTCCACGTGCCGTCAACGTCGTTGAATGTGCTGTCATCACCCAGGCCATTTGCTTTGTGAGGGATGGATGTCATTGGCCCGATCAAGCCTAAAGCATCTAATGGACACCGTTTCATATTGGTGGCCATTGACTACTTTACCAAATGGGTTGAAGCCGCCTCATATGCTAGTGTGACCCGCAATGTAGTGGTCAAGTTTGTGAAGAGAGAGCTCATATGTCGATACGGACTACCCAGCAAACTCATCACAGACAACGGCTCCAACTTGAACAATAAAATGATGTCGGAGTTGTGCGACCAATTCAAGATCCAGCATCACAATTCATCCCCCCATCGACAGAAAATGAATGGAGCGGTCGAAGCGGCTAATAAAAATATCAAGAAGATAATCCAAAAGATGGTACTCTCATACAGGGAATGGCATGAAATGCTCCTTTACGCATTACACGCATATCGGACCTCTGTCCGCACTTCTACTGGGGCAACCCCCTTCTCACTCGTGTATGGGATGGAAGCCGTACTCCCGATCGAAGTGGAGATCCCTTCATTGAAAGTTCTGATGGACGCTAAATTAGAAGAAGCCGAGTGGGTCCAGGCCCGGATGGACCAATTGAACTTAATCGATAAGAAAAGGTTGGTGATCAAAAGGTGCATCCCCGGGAGTTCCAGGAAGGGAATTTGGTGATCAAAAGATTGTTACCTATGCAGAAAGCGCTATATGGGAAATGGTCCCCGAACTATCAGGGACCTTATGTAGTCAAGAAGGCTTTCTCCGGAGGCGCCTTAATCTTGGCAGACATGGACGGAAGAGACCTGCCTAACCCTGTTAATTCAGATGCCGTGAAAAGATATTATGCATAAACAAAAGCCTGCTAGGTTGAAAGACCCGCAACGACGGCCTAGGCAAAAGTTAGGGCACACAAATAAAATCCCGCTAGGTCGAGAAACCCGCAAGGGCGGCCTAGGCAAAAGTTAGGGCAATTCAAGCAGAAAAAGCCTGCTAGGTCGACAATCCAAAAAAATGACCTATGTTGTCAGGCCTCTGCATGTTTAATTTCCTGCACCTCTTGCCTATGTTGTCAGACCTTTGCATTTTAATTCCTGCACTTCGGCCTATGATGTCAGGCCTTGCATGTTTAATTTCCTGCACCTTAGCCTATGTTGTCAAGCCCCGCATGTTTACATTCCCACACCTTGGCCTATGCTGTCAGGCCTCTACATGTTTAATTTTCCGCACCTCGGCCTATGTTGTCAGGCCTCTGCATGTTTAATTTCTTGCACCTCTGGCCTATGTTGTTAGGCCTTTGCATTTTAATTCATTCACTTCGGCCTATGATGTCAGGCCTCGCATGTTTAATTTCCTGCACCTTGGCCTATGTTGTCAGGCCCCGCATGTTTACATTCTCGCACCTTGGCCTATGTTGTCATGTCTCTGCATGTTTAATTTTCCGCACCTCGGCCTATGTTGTGAGGCCTCTGCATGTTTAATTTCCTACACCTCTGGCCTATGTTGTCAGGCCTTTGCATTTTAATTCTTGCACTTTGGCCCATGATGTCAGGCCTCGCATGTTTACATTCCTGCACCTTGGCCTATGTTGTCAGGCCTCTGCATGTTTAATTCTCTGCACCTTGGCCTATGTTGTCAGGCCTCTGCATGTTTAATTTTCCGCACCTCGGCCTATGTTGTGAGGCCTCTGCATGTTTAATTTCCTGCACCTTCGGCCTATGTTGTCAGGCCATTTCATGCTTACATTTCTTGCACTTCGGCCTATGTTGTCAGGCCATTGCATGTTTACATTTCCTGTTTTCTGGCCTATGTTGTCAGGCCTTTGCATGTTTACATGTTTAATTCCAGCACTTCGACCTATGTTGTCAGGCCATTGCATGTTTACATTTCTTACATTCCGGCCTATGTTGTCAGGCCTTTGCATGTTTAATTTAGCATTTCGGCCTATGATGTCAGGTCTTGCATTTTAATTTTCGATACTCCAGCTTACGAGATCAAGCCTCGTATGCCTTGTTTGCTGCATTTCGCTCTACCATGATGAGACCTCATGCAGTAAGCTCTACTGCTCTAGCATAAGAGGTTGGCAAAGTTTCGTTCGAAGGACTACTGTTTTCCACATTTTAATTTGAGAATTCTGCAATCCCGGATGCACGGCATCTTTGACATTGTCTCAATACCTGCCTCGGACATAATTTGTTTACGTCTTTACTCATTCTCTATCCTGATAATCCAGAGAATCATATCTTATATTATCGGATAGGAAAATAAGTAAAGAGGGGGAAACTATAAACACCCAATCACGTCCGAGACCACATTTTAAAATTAATGGATCAAGAAACCTACACTAAATATAATAATAACGAAAAAAAAAACAAAAACAAAAAAAATATAAAATAAATATATATGTATATATATATATATATGCATAATAAAGAGTAAAAATAAAGTGAGGGGAGGCGGAAGGAAAAATGGAGGAGAGATTAGTAGGATCGGTCAGTACAAAGGTAGATACAACATTTGCAAAAGGGGATATAAATATAAAGGATCAAGGCAAAGAAAAGGGTTAGGAAATTGAGAGTTAGAAAGAGCCTACGAGAGAAAGTGAAAGGAGATTCTGGAGGAGGAGCCACTGGATCGGAGACTCAAGAATGATTCACCTTTGAGAATTCTAGAAAGGAGTTAAGCTGAGAGAAGATCGAAACATTTGATCGGAGCCGTCAGAGATCAAGAAGAGGAGACTAAGCTTCATTTCAAAAGCAGCATACAAGGCTCGAGTTCTTCCGACTTTGCAACAGGTTAGCCATCTTCTTGCTTAAGGAAAAATGCTTGACTCTGCAATTTCATAATAAAAACAAGAATCTCATTATCAAAAGATTATATTGCAAGAAGATTCTTTGGTTTCAAATAATTGAAAATAGTCTTGATAAATTGGTTGCGGTATGGTTCAAGGGAAGGTCTTGATCTCTGAAGAACGTAGCACACACAGTGTTCGAAATAACGCTAGGTTCTCTGTTTTTCCCGAATAGAGCATATGAATGAACTCACTCAGGAGTATGAGCCTTGGCCGTTAGAATAGAATGAGAAACCGAGATCAGAACACCCAAATTCAGGTGGCCAGTATCAAGAATATGGGAAACCATATAGGGACATCAATACCAAAATAGAGAGGGGGTATACGATAAGGAAAGGTCGACAAAAGAAGGGGGGTTACCTAGCGCGTCCACAACTACCAAACACCATAGTAAGGGTCTCTAATAAGGGTAACAAATGGAGTCAATCCACCCCTGTTTGCATGATCCATAAGTCCCGACGCTGCTAGGTAAGTTAGAATTGATTGGTCCCCCAGCTCCGTGGGTAATTCAGGGACGCGGTTGGTTCTTGAGAATCATTTGAATGGAAATGGACGGAAGGAACTTTGGATGGATTGCATAAGGCACTCATAAGAGGTACCCCCGCCTTGTAGTCGTACGCTATAGCACACAGGAACATGGTAAATTAGGTGATAGGAGTTCTTAGAGTCGGGTCAAAATTAAATGATTAAAAGCCAAGTATTCATGTTTAGCAATGTTAAACAAATTGTTCGAAGGTGTTTAAGTTCCATGCATGTTGAAAAGCAGCAGACGAGACGATTTATCGTCCTAGTATTACCCTTAAATGTCATCCCCTGCGTCCATAAAAACAGAGTCAATAGTCACAATTAAAGGAGGTGCATGGAAAATCATTTGAGCCCTAGGCTTGCATGCCCTCACCAGAGGTAGCTCCTTGAGCAACCTACTATGGCCAGCATATGAACTTTATCTTAGAGCAGTATCCGCATGCCCGACACATGCAACAAACCAAAACTACATTTACAAGCATTTAAGCATCTTTGAATAACCTACGTAAGTTTCCCCATGCATGAAACACCCGTTAGTTGGAATGCGGCATGAGGAGTCTTGTCTGAAACTTTAGGATAGTAATAAACCAGGGACATGCTAACGTCCATATCTGTTAGCCCCACATGTAGGGAAGTAAGAGTATGTATGATTAATCTCCGAGCATCCGATCATGGCATGCCAGAGCAGGGGAGAACCAAGCCCCATGAACCAAACTTGGCATCAAGAAAGTCAGATAGTAGAACCACGTCAGAAGCCTATTCACGATAGCCAATATGCCAAGAAGGGTAGCTCCCTTTAAGGGGCAAGAGATGCCCCTTCCCCTCCAACTCAGTTTCAAAAGAAAACATGCTAATCATGACTCCAATTGAGCAACGGACTGTGAAGCGGGGGGAAAACCCATTAATTGGGGATATGGAAAGGTCTATGCAAAGCGTTCGGCATGTCCTCCTAAGCCCTGTATGTCCATGGCCACACACCACTCCAACCAGATGAAGCCGATCCCAATCCAATGGTGGCTGGGTCACCCATTCCCTGAATCGGATTAGGCCCATGGGGTAGAAAGCATATCCTGGAATGAATCAAATTCTCCAGTATTCTCTAGCTACTAAAAATATTTATATGATAAAGAGCTTAGTAGGATGTTAAACATTCAACGGGGAGATCGTCGACCCCTCACTGGAAGTGTGCCTCTGGACGATGCTGCTAGGGTGGTTTGCCTGCACGACCAGTATAGGTGCTGTCGTAGGAGCAATAATTCGTTTAGAAAATAAAGAAAGAGGCCCTTGTACACAAATTCAAAGTCGAGCGTTGTGAGTAATATTTTGGGTGCAGATTGGAACATGGGATGGAATCATCTAATATTTGGATCACGCACCCTCGAAGGGCCTGAAAAGCCTCATTAGAATGAAAGTAAATATCATAGAACTAACTAGGCACTTGGCCTAGTGGCTGAGGTGCTCTCCCACATGCTCGATAAGCCATGATCGAATCCCATACATGGCAATTCTGATTTGCTTTCCCATTTTAAGCCCCAAAGGTCCTAATTACCAATCTGCCCCTAAAAATTCCATCAATTCTAATATACTTCCAAAATTCCACTAACTACAAATTAAATCCCTAAAATTCCTCCTAATTACCATTCTTCCCTATAATTCTTGATAATTACAATTAAGCCTCATAATTCTTGATAATTATAATTAAGCCCCATAATTCTTGATAATTGCAATTCTGCCCCCATATTCTTGATAATTGCAATTATGCCCCATAATTCTTGATAATTACAATTCTGCCCCATATTCTTGATAATTGCAATTAAGCCCCTACAATTTTCAAATTTCAAGTAGGCCTCTAAGCTCCACTAATTTATAATTAAACCCCTCAACTTCTTGAAATTACCATTAGGATTCTAAACTTTCGACAATCACGATCGAGTTTAATTTCTTTCGTCTCCTAACAAAAACTCTTTTTGCGAAAATAAAATCTTGTTTTGCGATTCTTAATCTCATGCGACGAGCTCTAAGCACGAACTGGTAGCTTTTTCTACTGTTCGTTGTTTAGAGATTTGTATGGGTCCAGGTGTAGTCATAGTTGTCTTGGGCCTTGTGCATATGTGGATTGGGATTTCCCTTCCTCTTTACAAAATAAAAATCTTATTTTTCTATTCTTAATCTCACGCGACGAGCTCTAAGCACGAACTAGTAGTTTTTTCTGCTGTTCGCTGTTTAGAGATTCGTATGGGTCCAAGTGTAACCGTAGTTGTCTTGGGCCTTGTGCATATGTGGATTGGGATTGCCCTTTCTTTTTATAAAATAAAAGTCTTGTTTTGCGATTCTTAATCTCACGCGACGATCTCTAAGCACGAACTGGTAGCTTTTTCTGCTGTTCGCTGCTTAGAGATTCGTACAGGCCCAAGTGCAGCCATAGTTGCCTTGGTCCCTGTGCATATGTGGATTAGGGATCCTTCTAGAAAATGTTTTCCAAAACAACATGTTCTTTTGCAAATGCTTTTTCATGCGTTCCTGAAGGTCAAGCCTTCAAATACAACCAGAACTACGTAAGCCTTGAGTTTCCCATTGCACCGAGGAATATGTAGGAGAAGGATCAAGTCTTGTCAGGCTAACCTCCATCAAGTTATTAGTTTCCATGCTAATTAAAGGGATCAAAAAAATTTCACAAATTACACACTCAGTTTGAGGGTACCGTTCTTCGGAACGGGTGAGTGGGGTGACTAACACCTTCCCCATTCTTAACAGACTCCCGAACTTCGAATCTCACCCTCCAGTCAGGGTTTTTTCAAATATTTTCCCTTAAATAAAAATTTGGTGGCGACTCCACATTAATCCAAATAAATCTGTTTCAAAAATTTTAGCGAGTTCGTCGTTTCATCGGAATTACGGTTGTGACATAGAACATAGAGTTTTCTTCCTTTCTTGATACAAGAACTGGAGCAATCTTCCAAGACTCCTCCAAGAGGAATTTGAAAATTTTCAGCCAAGAAATGCTAGTTGATAGATTCAACCCAATCTTTGATATATTTCCCGATCCCTGTCCTTGATTCTTCAAGGCGAGAAAATCGGCCCTATATCTTCCAAGATGCTGATCTAGGCTAAACTTCTAAGGATCTAGCATTCTCGCAACAGAAACTGAAAGGCTGGCATCGAACTATATCTGGAACCAGCTGAGGTGGAATCCTTCCTAGATTAAGAGCTTGATACCGAGTTCATCAAGAACCTGCGGTATTCTTCAGAATCTGGGTGATCTCAGTACTAGGATGACACGCTCGTCGCAAACGCGCAAAAATAATTTCTAGATTTCTCCTAAACTATTGGTATAGTATAAGGTGCAACCTAGGTCATCTCCCAAAGACCATTTCATATTCTTAAGCAAATTAGGAGAAAGTTAGAAAAATGGGGTTTTGTAAAGATGTGATATTAAGTGCTAAATACAAAATATAGAATGAAATTTATTTGACTTAACAATAATCAACTCAAGGAATTCAGAGGCTATTTTCTTAACTAATCCTTGATCACTAAAATCATGCATTGTGTTTATCAACCTAGGATCATCTGGAACCCCTAAAATGATCATTGAATTCTCTACTGAGAAACCTCTCAGAATTTAATTGATTATGATCAACAAGATTTAGTAACCACTTAATCTTTCATCTAAACCAATTTCATAATCAGAATTCAGTTGAAGTAAGTAATAAAATGAAAACCTTCAATTCAATTACTTAATTTCTACTCTTCAAACTTTTGGAAAATGATTTACCAATCAAAAACCAATTATAAATCAATTATACATTAATCAAAATACGTCAACCGATCAAACTTTGATTAAAGAATAAAATTGAAGAATATAGTGAAGCAGAGTAGAAACCACTTAATAAGCATGTAAATAAAGATCAAGACCTCAAAGTTAAAATGAAAATAGCTTGAATCCTTGAATTGAAACTACAAACCTAGCCTTCCATGAAGGAGGAAAACTAATAACAAAGAAAAACTAAGCCTTCCATGAAGGAGGCAACTAATAGAAAAGAAAAACTAAGCCTTCCATGTAGGAGGCAACTAACAATAAATAAAAACTAAGCCTTCCATGAAGGAGGCAAACTAAGAAGAAAGAAAGAAAGATGGAAAATGGTGTTGGAGTTAATCTCCAAGGGGTGTTTTTCTCCTCTTGTAAACCCTTCTATTTATAGAGGATTTTTTAGGCATCATCTTCAGAAAGTCACCAACTAGGATATTACTTTTCTACCCTTTTATTGCTTTCACATGGGCTTTGTTGAAAATGCAAAACACTTTTGAATTTTTGTCACCAATGAGCACAACAATTTTGACTTGCTTGCAGCGCAATTTCGGATATTCACGTGTCCGAATTAGAGCTTCACGTCTGAACAAAAGTTGTAGCCCCGGATCTTAGCTGTCCAACAGATTTGATTTCATCTCAATATGACTTCTGTATCTCAAGATATGGTCGGATCTTTGCACACTGTTCAAATTCCACGTCAGCAACACTATCTCATCTTTTGAGATAATTTCGGAGTCCTAAACATCCCATTTAGAGTCTGATCTTGCTTTGTAACTGTGGAAAACTTCTTTAAGCTTTCATTCAAGACAGATTTCATGATTTTTGGATGTCTAAAGCTCTTATTATGCTCAAAATACTATAATAGTGTCATTTTAATCGGGTAAGCAAAGAAATTCAATTAAACTTCATATGAACCCAAACTCATAAAATATGACAAAGACCACTTAATTGAACATATAAGAAGTCTTAATGAGATAAAAGTGAGAGATAATTATTTATGAAATTTATGCTTATCATAGGACGTGAATTCTCTTTTGCTGATATGGAGGAGGTACCGTTGTTGGATTTAGCACTCATGGATGAGTCTTTCTTTCTACTTTTTCTAGAGCGGGGATCTTTTTGGAAAATTCCAGCACAAGCAAGAGAGAATAGCCCAGCCGAGATAGTGAGCGGGAGAGCTAGAGAAAAAATGAGAAAACCAAATAAAACCCCCGCCAGAGACTCTAGCTCTCCTTCTTTTGAATACGTTCAGAGAGCCCTTCGTTTCTTTGTTTCCCCCTTCTTTCCCCTTTGTTAGTTAGTTTTCCTGTTTAGTTCTTTCAGTTTTTTCGATTTCATTTGTTTTTCTATATATTATTTTATTTTCGATTTTATGTTTTATTTACTTCTTTTAAATTATATTCATTCTTATTTTTTCAATTTTTATTTTCAGTTTTTTCATTTCGTCTTCATTTTCTCTCTTTTTTGTTATTTTATTTTTATTTAGTTTTGTTTTTTTTATTATTTCTAATTTCCAGTATTTATATGTTTTTCTTGTTATTTAGTTTTATTTTTTTGTTTTTATTCTAATTTTTACTTTCTTTTTATTTTGTTGTTTTTCTTTAATTTCTATTCTTCTTGATTTTATACTTTTTTATTTATCATTATTGCTATTTCTTTATTTTTCAATTTATTCTTAATTTCCCCATACCTTATTTTGTCTTTATTTCTTTTTTTCTTTTACTTCTATTTTTATTCATTTGTTTGTTTTCTGTTTATTTATATTTATTTATTTTTTTAAATTAGTATTAGTTTCTTGATTAATTTTAACAATTGGAGGCCTCGGACATAATTGAGTGTTTACACTAATCTTCCGAATCTCCCCCGAAAAAAAGGAAAAACCCCTTTTCTGATACCCCTAATCTTTATTTATACCCCTTTTGGGTCTGTCCCTCCTGATTGTATCCTCTCTTTTTTGTGTCTTTAAGTTTTATTGCTCTTTATATTTTGGATTCGCCATTTTCCAATTTTCTCATTGTTTTCATCCCATTTTTTCATTTTTCTGTTCTCCTTACTCTTCCTTAATTCCTTTTCTTCTTATTTTTTGGGTTTGTTTTATTTATTTATTTTTATTTTTATATATGATTTTTTATTGTACTTTTTAATCATTTCATCATTTTTTTTATTATTTATTATTTTTTATTTTTATTATTATTTATTATCTTTTTATTTCTATTATTATTTTTTTTTTCAACTCTTGTTTTCCTTTTTCCTATTTCCTTTAGTTCCGTTTGCTATTTATTAATCTTTCTGCTTTCCATTTATTTGTTTCGGTACTTTTCTGTTTATCTACTAATTAAAGTTAAGATGACGGCCTTGGACATAATTGAGTGTTTACACTCGGTCCCCAAATTTATCGAATCAATAGGTTCTTGATGAGGTTCGATTATTTTAGATTCTCGTTCCACCAATCTCAACATCTCTTTGGTGGGTTCGCATTCAAATTCTGCCTCCTCATCGGCATGATTGACAATATAATTGAAATCGCCTGATACAATACTAGCACTGTCGTCGCAAGGTGATTTTTTATCAAATCTGCAGATCGGGGATGAGAAAAGAATAAGATATATTTATTTTACAAAGGAGATATATTAGGAAAGGAAGAGGGAAGATTTCGGAATAGTGCAATTGTATTTATCATTTTTCAAAAAGTACATACAAAATGTTTATATTTGAAAAAAGAATTTTATTATGACAATTACAAAATTACATTTGAACTGAACCAAAAGTCATAGGTAGTTCAATAATTTCCTAGTTGTTCAATTATTTTCGGGGAGGATAGGCGATCACTAGATCTTCAATGCTTGTCGTCCTCTCTCCATCTATGGCTGCGACCATACCAAGATCTTCGAATCCGGCACTTCGGAAGCTCTGGGAGATATGGCATAGAGGGACCTTACCGAACCGAGGTCCTGCTATCTCGTAATTTTCAGTGGGCTTATATCTCAACCCATATCGCCGTCTATTCTTATTCATCGTTAGTGGCTGAGAGAGACCACCACTATTTTGCCCTTGTTTACTGGCAGGCCTAAAGCTGTTCTTCAACATTACTCGGGCCATCATCATTAAAGCTTTGGGGAGCCACTTTTTGTCGACCACTTCTCCCTCCTTAATGGTGGTAACGTTGGCAACTTCCAAGGCTTGGAAATGTGTCTCCAAGGCCTCTTCGGCCACCTCAATATATAAAGGATTGGTGGGTTTGCTGACCAGATAATCTTCTTCCGTCGAGACGATGATCAACCTATCGTCTATAATGAATTTCAACTTCTGATGTAAAGTTGAAGCGACAGCATTGTTGGAATGAATTCAGGGCCTCCCTAGCAAGCAACTGTAGGCTAGCTGGATGTCCATTATTTGGAAAGTGACGTTGAAGACAACCAGACCAATTTGGACTAGCAGATCCACTTCGTCGATAACTTCCCGCCTTGATCCATCGATAACCCTCACTACCATGGAGCTTGGCTTTATAAGGATCCCCTCATGTGGCAACTTAGACAGCGTTAACTAAGGCATTACATTCAAAGAAGAACCATTATCTACCAAGACTCTGGCTAGAATATGATCCATGCATTTTACTAATATATGTAATGCCTTATTATGTCCGGCCTCTTCATCTGGAATCTCACGATCGGCGAAGGTGAGGAAGTTGTTGGCAGTAATGTTGCTGGCAATTTCTTCAAATTTGTCTATTGATATGTTGTGGTCCCTATTCAGTATTTTCAGTAGTAATTTCCAGTAGGGTTCAGAGTTCATCATTAAGGCCAGCAATGATATCTTGGCAGGTATGTGGTTCAGCTGCTCGATCACTGTATACTCACTATGTCTGATCATTTTCAGAAATTTGCAGGCATCTTCCTCAGAAACGGGTCGCTTAAGTTCCTTTTCCTCATGCCATCAGCTGATTTCTGGTTTTGGGCCTGCCAATATCGCCTCACCACAAGGCGGTCTCCTCCTTTCTTCCATAGGAGTGTAAATGCGACCACTCCTAGTCATACCTCTGATCCTCGCTATGTTTACTACATTCGAAGTTGAGTTATCCGAAACTTCCGCCCTTTATTCCTCTTCTGCCTTGTCACCAGATACCTCCACATCATATTTCCAAGGTACCTCTTTGTTACTTTGGTATGGGAATGACCCAAGGACCTTTATCGTGACAGGCTTCATCCCTTTTAGCGTTGGCAGAGCTGGTGTTTCGACGTACCGAATGACTAAAGGCTTGCGATGCCCAGGAAGGGATTCACCAATCATGTCTACTTCTCCCTCTATGTCGATACAGTTTACTAAAGGCCCTGGCCCTCCATGATTCGGCAAAAGGTTGCTCCCTACACTCAGCGCATCCTTTTCGAAGTTTAGCCATTTGGCATTGATCAAACTATGGACCTTATGTTTCAATGCTTGGCAATTTTCTGTAGAATGGCCTATTACTCCTACATGATATTCACACTTGGCCTCGAGATTGTACCATTTAGGGTATGGAGGCTCCAATGGCCTCATGGGGCACAAGGCGATCAAGGAGCTTTGAATTAAACGAGGTAGCAGTTCAGAGTAACTCATTGGGATGGGATCGAATTGAACAACTTTTCTATCATTCGATATTTGTTGCAGTTGGTTAGGGTTTGTGCTTTGATTCCAAGGCTCTGGTGGTTGCTGGGGAAATGTTTGTGATGATGGGGTGGTGAGAGGAGTATTTGGCTGGAAGGATGTTGGGGGGTTATAGGTTGGTTGGTATGTGGGTTGGGACGTGGCTACCATATGTGGATGCGCTGAGAATTATGGGTGGTATGGTGTTTGATAGCTAGGTGGTGCGGTGGTTGGGTGGTTTGGGCTGGCTGAAACGTAGTGTGCCTCAGCTTCTTTTTTCTTCGATGAATTGTTCGTCGACTTCTTCACATTAACACTGCCGACAATGTTGGGTATGATTTTTCCTCGACATAGGTCATTCTCTATACATTCTCCAATCAGCACCATATCGGAGAAGTTGGCGGATATACTACCCACCATCTTGTCGTAGAAAGGAGCGAGGAGAGTTTCCATAAATATGCTAATCATCTCCCTTTCTATCAGTGGGGGCTGGACTTGGGCAGCCAGCTCCTTCCACCTTTGAGCATATTCTTTAAAAGATTCATTCTCCTTTTTCACCATATTTTGCAATTGGGTTCTATCTGAAGCCATCTCCATGTTATATCTGTATTGCTTTAGGAAGGCATCTGCCAGATCCTTCCATGTGTGGATGTACGACCTCTCCAGCTGAGTGTACCAACTGGTTGCTGCCCCAGTCAGACTATCTTGGAAATAGTGAATGAGCATCTTGTCATTATGAGAATGGGAAGCCATCTTCCTGCAATACATCATAAGATGACTCCTTGGACAGCCAACTCCTATATATTTCTTGAATTCTGGGGTTTTAAACTTGGGTGGTATGACAACTGTAAACACTCAATTATGTCTGAGGCCCTCAATGATTAAAATTAATCAAGTAGCCTATACTAGTTTCAATAATAAGAAATAAAAAAACAAAAATACCAATTAACAAAAAAATAATAAAAATGAAGATTTGAAAAAAAAAATCAGAAATAAAAACAAATTAAAATAAATAAATGATTTAAAAAATAATAAAACTAAAAGGATTGGAAAATAAAAAAGAAAATAAGATTAAAAACAGAAAATAATAAATAATTTTTTTTGAAAAAATATGAAAGAAGAAAAAAGAATTAATAAAAACAAAAATTATTAATGAAAATAATTTTTTTAATAATAGAATTTTTTTTAAAGAAAACAAAAAAAAAACTAAATAGAAAATAACAGAAAATAAACTAAAAAAAGAAAATAAATGGAAAAAAAACAAAAATTGAGAAAAGAAAGGCAGGAGGTTTTCAAAAGATGCAGTATAAATAAGGACTTGGCAAAAACTCGGGGGTTTTTTTTAGGGGGAATTCCATTTTTTGAAAACAGAAAGCCTTAAGGTCACGGAGAGGGGGCGGGAAGAAACTAAGGTGGAAGACACTCCCTGAAAAAAGCTTGCTCCGATCTAGATATAAGGAAAAACTCACACTCCAAGAAACTGATCTCACTCAGTAGCAACGTAAAAATATGGAAGATTGCAATCTCTAGTTCAAATTTCAGATCGGTGTTGTCAAAACAGATTTCAGATCGGAGTCCTCAAAATGGCACATGGTGGTCCGAATTCTCAATTCCTTGATTCTTGAACACTACACCTCTGTGTTAGTTCCTTATATGCTTGGACGCTTGGAAATCCGGCGGCAATCTTCTCAGATCGTATTGTATCTCACCTCAACAAAGGAAATCGATTGGACTGATTTTTGGGGAGACCTCTAATCTTCATCGATCGCATAAAGGTTAGTCATGTCTATTGTTTCTTCTTTAGGCAAAAAGATGTGTTTCAATTATGTCCGAAATAAGCTGCATGATTTGAATGTTTTCGCATGCATTTGATGTTATAACTGTGTGGAAAGTTGGCCTTCTGAAATTCAAGATTGGTTGATGATATTAAGCTTCTGTTGATTCCTTATAAGATTTCTATGAATTAGAGGGATCCCCTTAGTATTAGGAACAAAGCAACCAAGAGCATATCCGTATTCCGCTTAAAGATTAGAGGAGGCCATAAATCTAAATTCCCGATTGAAGTAGAAAACGAATCTCCAAAAGACTTCCTTATTTCAATAGAGACTCTGTCCTATTCTCCGTAATCTCCTTGGGATAGAGTAATGATAGATCATTGTGACTCAAGATGAAAAGCCCATAAGCATCTAATATTCTAAGCAGGAATTCTTGCGTTGTATTTGGTAAAAAACCCCCGACCTAGTAATCGCTAACTCTGAAAGGAATAATATGGGAGAGGTGAGTGGTTGATACAAGTGGTTGGCCAATGATGGATTCTAGTAACTAGTTCACATGTTGGGCAGAATGTATGGATATGCCATATCAATCCTTGCATGGCAGAAATACGTATCAGGGAGCTGGTCTATGTAAACATGTACCCATGAATGGCTTTACACAGAGAAGGTTTGTCGACTCCTCATAATTTGTTGTGGTGACCACTCTTTTGTTGATGTCGAGGAAGAATTGCATGATCCCAACATGTGGTGTAGGCCTGAAACGTCGATTGGCACAAGTCTGCACAGAACATAACCATCCTCGCATATGCATCGAGTTCTGCCTCCCAATTTAGGGATGCAATGCTATGAATTGAGGGTGTTTTAAACATGAGAGTATCCTCAAAATACGCCCACGACTAGTCTCTTGGCGAACAATCCACAATATCAGGAAGTGGAGTTACAAAGCTGACTCATATCTCAGAGAAATCAAGGGCACAAAAGCGGAAAACGCTTCGTGGGGAAAACTTTGTGCGGTTTCTCAAATTCCTACGCACTTGGCTCGTCTTTGAATCTGTTAGCAGGTGAATATATTCCAACGCTTGAAAGAATCTGGTACCAGAGACAGTAGACAAAGTTGCTTCGAGGCAGAGGTTATGAAGTTTATAATCACAAGCCAGGTTGTTTTGAACATGAAAAGCAAGATTGCAGTGCATATCGCTGGTATGGTTGGAGAGTAAAGCCGAGGGCGCTATTCCTTTGACGTACATGCATGGCTTGGACTGTTTTCATGGTGCCACAGACCAGCCTCCAATAAAGCTCAAACAGGTTGGTGAATAATAAAACTAAACTAAAAGCCCAACTAGACAGTTGAGCTGATCGCATGCAAGGTCTAGCTCACATCGACAATAGGGAAGAAGTTGAGGAGAAAATCAAGTAGGCCCCTGTGGCGTTTTGGCAGCTATACAAGCATTTGTACTTAAATACATTATTTTCTTCAATGATGAGTTGAAAGATGCATTATACATGTCACAAAAGGGTACAAAGGCATCATTTAAAAGTTGATCAGTTCCATCCTATAATCTTTCTTCACTTATTGAGGTTGTGAAAGTAAGAGCCCTTGTAAGAAGTATGGCTGAAATGTTATATTCTTGCGGAAATAATAGGAAGACTGTGATTGCAACTTTGGGCATTCCAAAGAATGATAGTTAGCATTTCGAAGGGATTTCAAAAGGTGAGGATATTGCACAGTCACTTAAAGGCCGTTCTGTTGAATTTGCCTTGGATCTACAAAAGGTTCCTAGAGTTGAAACATGCACATCGCAGACAACTGCATTGCAAAGGCTTGAGGCAAACCTTCCCTTATTCCAAAGTTGAATGGGGGCTGGGCTTTTCCTAATCTCTACTTTACTTTCTCGGGGACTGGACATAGTTCAAAGTGACTGAGATGATCCCAGTCTGGTTACTGCACTTTCAGCATTCCGTCCTATGATGTCAGGCCTGGCATTTTAATTTCCTGCACTTCGGCCTATGTTGTCAGGCCTTGCCTGTGTAAATTTCAGAAGTCCGACCTATGATGTGAGGGCTTGCATTTTTTCCTGCAGTTCGACCTATATTGTCAGGCCTCGCATGTTTAAATTTCAGCATTCCGGCCTATGATGCCAGGCCTTGCATTTTTTCCTGCACTTCGGCCTATGTTGTCAGGCCTCGCGTGTTCAAATTTTAGCATTTCGGCCTATGATGTCAGGCCTTGCTTTTTAACTTGCTGCACTTCGGCCTGTGTTGTCAGGCCTCGCATGTTTAAATTTCCGGATTCCGGCCTATGATTTCAGGATTTGGATTTTGATTTCCTGCACTTCAGCCAATGTTGTCAGGTCTTGCATGCTTAAATTTTAGAATTCCGGCCTGTGATGTCAGGCCTGGCATTTTAATTTTCTGCACTTTGGCCTATGTTGTCAGGCCATGCATGTTTAAATTTCAGCATTCGACCTATGATGTCAAGCCTTGAAATTTAATTTCCTGCACTTAGGCCTATGTTGTCAGGCCTTGCATGATTAAATTTCAGCATTACAGCCTATGATGTCAGGCCATGCATTTTAAACTCTTGCACCTGGGCTATGTTGCAAGGCCTTGCATGTTTAAATTTCAACATTCCATCCTATGATGTCAGGCCTTGCATTTTAATTTCCTGCACTTCGGCCTATATTGTCAGGCGTCGCATGTTTAAATTTCACCATTCCAGCGTATATTGTCAGGCCTTGCATTTTAATTTCCTGAACTTCGTCCTATGTTATCAGGTTTTGCATATTTAAATTTCAGCATTCCGGCCTATGATGTCAGGCCTTGAATTTTATTTTCCTGCACTTCGACCTATGTTGTCAGGCCTTGCATGATTAAATTTCAGCATTCCGGCCTATGATGTCAGGCCTTGTATTTTAAAGTCCTGCACTTGGGCTTATGTTGTCAGGCCTCGCAGGCTCAAATTTCCATATTCCATCGTATGATGTCAGGCCTTGGATTTTAATTGCCTGCACTTCGGCCTATGTTGCCAAGCGTCGCATGTTTAAATTTTAGCATTCTTGCCTATGATGTGAGGCCTTGGATTTTAACTTCCTGCACTTCTGCCTGTGTTGTCAGGCCTTGAATGATGAAATTTCAGCAATCTGGCCTATGATGTCAGGCCATGCGTTTTAAACTCCTACACCTGGGCCTATGTTGTCAGGCCTTGCATGTTTAAATTTCAACATTTCATCCTATCATGTCATGCCTTGCATTTTAATTTCCTACACTTCGGCCTATGTTTTCAGGCGTCACATGTTTAAATTTCAGCATTCCGCCCTATTATGTCAGGCCTTGGATTTTAATTTCCTGCACATCGACCTATGTTGTCAAGTCCTGCATGTTTAAATTTCAGCATTCCGGCCTATGATGTCAGGACTAGCATTTTAATTTCATGCACTTCGGCCTATGTTGTCAGGCCTTGCGTGTTTAAATTTCAGCATTTTGACCTATGATGTTAGGCTTTAAATTTTAATTTCCTGCGGTTCGGCCTATGTTGTCAGGCCTTGCATGTTTAAATTTCAGCATTCCGGCCTAATATGTCAAGCCTTGCATTTTTTCCTGCACTTCGTTCTATGTTGTCAGGCCTCACATGTTTAAATTTCAGCATTCTGGCCTATGATGTCAGGCCTTGACTGTTAATTTCCTGAACTTCGGCTTATGTTGTCAGGCCTTGAATGATTAAATTTCACCATTCCGGCCTATGATGTTAGGCCTTGCATTTTAAACTCCTATACTTGGGCCTATGTTGTCAGGCCTTGCACATTTAAATTTCAACATTCCATCCTATGATGTCATGCCTTGCATTTTAATTTCCTGCACTTCGGCCTATGTTGTCAGGCGTCGCATGTTTAAATTTTAGCATTCAAGCCTATGATGTCAGGCCTTGGATTTTAATTTCCTGCTCTTCGACCTATGTTGTCAGGTCTTGCATGTTTAAATTTCAGCATTCCGGCCAATGATTTCAGGCCTCGCAATTTAATTTCATGCACTTCAGGCTATGTTGTCACGCCTTGCATGTTTAAATTTCAGCATTCCGACCTATGATGTTAGGCATTAAATTTTAATTTCGTGCACTCCGCCCAATTTTGTCAGGCCTTGCATGTTTAAATTTCAGCATTTGGGCCTTATATGTCAAGCCTTCCACTATTTGCTGCACTTCGTTCTATGTTGACAGGCCTCGCATGTTTAAATTTTAGCATTCCGCACTATGATGTCAGGTTTTGCATTTTATTTTCCTGCATTTCGGCCTACGTTGTCAGGCCTTGCATGTTCAAACTTCATCATTCCAGCCTATGATGTTAGGCCTTGGATTTTAATTTCCTGCACTTGGACCTATGTTGTCACGTCTTGCATGTTTAAATTTCAACATTCCGGCTTATGATTTCAGGCCTGGCATTTTAATTTCATGCACTTCGGCCTATGTTGTCAGGCCTTGCATGTTTAAATTTCAGCATTCCGACCTATGATGTCAGGCCTTGAATGTTAATTTCCTGAACTTCGGCTTATGTTGTCAGACCTTGAATGATTAAATTTCAGCATTTCGGCCTAGGATGTTAGGCCTTGCATTTTAAACTCCTATACCTGGGCCTATGTTGTCAGGCCTTGCATGTTTAAATTTCAACATTCCATCCTATGATGTCATGCCTTGCATTTTAATTGCCTGCACTTCAGCCTATGTTGTCAGGCGTCGCATGTTTAAATTTCAGCATTCAAGCGTATGATGTCAGGCCTTGGATTTTAATTTCCTGCACTTCAACCTATGTTATCAGGTCTTGCATGTTTAAATTTCAGCATTCCGGCCAATGATGTCAGGCCTGGCAATTTAATTTCATGCACTTTGGGCTATGTTGTCACGCCTTGCATGTTTAAATTTCAGCATTCCGACCTATGATGTTAGGCATTAAATTTTAATTTCCTGCGCTTCGCCCAATGTTGTCAGGCCTTGTTTAAATTTCAGCATTCCGACCTATGATGTTAGGCATTAAATTTTAATTTCCTGCGGTTCGACCTATGTTGTCAGGCATTGCATGTTTAAATTTCAGCATTCCGGCCTAATATGTCAAGCCTTGCATTTTTTCCTGCACTTCGTTCTATGTTGTCAGGCCTCACATGTTTAAATTTAAGCATTCCGACCTATGATGTCAGGCCTTGAATGTTAATTTCCTGAACTTCGGCTTATGTTGCCAGGCCTTGCATGTTCAAATTTCATCATTCCGGGCTATGATGTGAGGCCTTGGATTTGAATTTCTTGCACTTGGACCTATGTTGTCAGGTCTTGCATGTTTAAATTTCTGCATTTCGGTCTATGATTTCAGGCCTGCCATTTTAATTTCATGCACTTCGGCCTATGTTGTCATGCCTTGCATGTTTAAATTTATGCATTCCTACCTATGATGTTAGGCATTAAATTTTAATTTCCTACGCTTCGCCCAATGTTCTCAGGCCTTGCATGTTTAAATATCAGCATTTCGGCCTATTATGTCAAGCCTTTCATTTTTTCCTGCACTTCGTTCTATGTTGTCAGGCCTCGAATCTTTAAATTTCAACATTCCTCCCTATGATGTCAGGCCTTGCATTTTAATTTCCTACACTTCGGCCTACGTTGTCAGGCCTTGCATGTTCAAATTTCAGCATTGCGGCCTATGATGTCAGGCCTTGCATTTTAATTTCAAGCACTTTGGCCTATGGTGCCAGGCCTTGCACGTTTAAATTTCAGCATTCGGGCCTATGATGTCAGGCCTTGCATTTTAATTTCCTGCACTTCGTCCGATGTTGTCAGGTCTTGTATATTTAAATTTCAACATTCCAACCCATGATGCCAGGCCTTGGATTTTAATTTCCTGCACTTCGACCTATCTTGTCAAGTCTTGCATGTTTAAATTTCAGCATTCCGACCTATGATGTCAAGCCTAGCATTTTGACGTCCTGCACTTCGGCCTGTGTTTTCTGGCCTCGTATATTTAAATTTCCGCATTCCGGCCTATGATGTCAGGCCTGACATCATAAGTTTTTGCTCGTTGTCCTATCTTGTCAGGCCTTGCATGTTAAAATTTCAGCATTTCGACCTATGATTTTAGGCCTTGGATTTTAATTTCCTGCACTTCAGCCAATTATGTCAGGTCTTCCATTTTTAAATTTCAGCTTTCCGACCTATTATGTCAGGCCTTGCATTTTAATTTCGTGCACTTCGGCCTATGTTGTCAAGCCTTGCATGTTTAAATTTCAGGATTCCGGCCTATGATGTGAGGGCTTGAATTTTAATTTCTTGCACTTCGTCCTATGTTGTCAGGGCTTGTATGTTTAAATTTCAGCATTCTGGCCTATGATGTCAGGCCTTGCATTTTTTCCTCCATTCGACCTATGTTGTCAGTCCTCACATGTTTAAATTTCAGCATTCCGACCTATGATGTCAGGCCCTGCATTTTAACTTCCTGCACTTCAGCCTGTGTTGTCAACCCTCGCATGTTTAAATTTCCGGATTCCGGCCCATTATGTCAGGCCTTGGATTTCAGTTTCCTGCACTTCGGCTTATGTTGTCAGGTCTTGCATGTTTAAATTTCAGCATTCCGACCTATGATGCCAGGCCTTGCATTTTAATTTCCTGCACTTCGGCCTATGGTACCAGGCCTTGTACGTTTAAATTTCTACATTCCGGCCTATGATTTCAGACCTTGCATTTTAATTTCCCGCACTTCGGCCTATGTTGACAGGCCTTGCAGGTTTAAATTTCAGCATTTCGGCCTATGATGTCAGGCCTTAGATGTTTAAATTTCAGCATTCCAGCCTATGATGTCGGGCCTTACTTTTTTTCCTACATTTCGGCCTATGTTGTCAGGCCTCGCATGTTTAAATTTCAGCATTCCGGCCTATGATGTTAGGCCTTGCATTTGAATTTCCTGCACTTCGGCCTATGTTGTCAAGCCTTGCATGTTTAAATTTTAGCATTTCGGCCTATGATGTCAGTCCTTCCATTTTAATTTCCTGCACTTCAGCCTATGTTGCCAGGCCTTGCATGTTTATCTTTCAGCATTCCGGCCTATGATGTCAGGCCTGGCATTTTAATTTCCTGCACTTTGGCATATGTTTCCAGGCCTTGCATGTTTAAATTTCAGCATTCCGACCAATGATGTCAGACCTTGAATTTTAATTTCCTGCACTTCGGCCTATGTTGTCAGGCCTTGCATGTTTAAATATTAGCATTCCGTCTTATGATGTCAGGCCTTGCATTCTAATTTCCTGCACTTTGGCCTATGTTTCCAGGCCTTGCATGTTTAAATTTCAGCATTCCAGCCAATGATGCCAGGCCTTGAATTTTAATTTACTGTACTTCGGCCTATGTTGTCAGGCCTTGCATGTTTAAATTTCAGCATTTCGACTTATGATGTCGGGCCTTGCATTTTAATTTCCTGCACTTCAGCCTATGCTGTCTTGGCTTGCATGTTTAAATTTCAGCATTCCGGCCTATGATGTCAGGCCTTGCATTTTAAACTCCTACAGCTCGGCCTATGTTGTCAGTCCTTGCATGTTTAAATTTCAGCATTCCGGCCTATGATGTCAGGCCTTGCATTTTAATTTCCTGCACTTCGGCCTATGGTACCAGGCCTTGCACGTTTAAATTTCTACATTCCGGCCTATGATTTCAGACATTGCATTTTAATTTCCCGCACTTCGGCCTATGTTGACAGGCCTTGCAGGTTTAAATTTCAGCATTTCGGCCTATGATGTCAGGCCTTGGATTTTTAAATTTCAGCACTCCGGCCTATGATGTCAGGCCTTACTTTTTTCCCTACATTTCGGCCTATGTTGTCAGGCCTCGCATGTTTAAATTTCAGCATTCCGGAATATGATGTTAGGCCTTGCATTTGAATTTCCTGCACTTCGGCCTATGTGGTCAGGCCTTGCATGTTTAAATTTCAGCATTACGTTCCTTCTCCACCATAAGCAAGAGCATTTTACCAGCATCACATCTTTCTCCTTGGATCCTCCATTGAGCGATTCTAGGTTAGTCATCTCTAACTCATGAATTTCGGATCTAAAATTTAGCATGCATGAAATTTGTTCTAGATCGCACTTGCACCAAAATTTTGATGATTAAGATCAATTAAATGCTAGTAACATATTTGACGATATCTCTATGTGAAGAATTGATCTTCGGCTCCACTTGTTTAGTCGCATAGGCATGCTTCTAGGCTTTCCGTGGTTCATGAAAGGTTAAATCCAAAGGTAGAAAGGTAGTATTCTTAAGTTAAGCTTAGACAGATCTGAGATTAGTCATCCAATACCTAAACTAGCGAGAGTGATGAGTTGCAAGTCTTAGTGGAATGATCCATTTTCACTAAATGTTGTCCATGCTGATGCACTCTGTTATGAGATCCCACCCCTCAGACTTTCCCTTGATTTCAGCCTCGTTGCTACCAGGTAGTGCGCGATCATCAACAGAATGATCCCTATGGGAGGATCACGACGATAGATAGACAAACTGAAAGGGTCAAAAGGTCTGTAGCAGGAAAATAGGGGAAGAGGAGCTTCGGGATTCGGCTCTTCCATACCGTACAAGTTTATAAGGTAGCACATGCGAAATGCCAAAAAGAAGCAACACCTCTTGAAGAGCTCAGTGAAATCCTTCTCCTGGAACCCAGCCTTGGAGGATGAAGCTTCTCACCACGAACTTACCCCTGCATGGGAGCTACTCCACCTCTCGGGTTTCATAGTTTTAGCCATCCATTTCGTCATTCTAAATTCACCTATTCTTTTCATAGGCGGGGCTTGAAAATTAGGTGTATAAGGCACTGAGTCACTTATGCTCACTTAGGATAGAAGTGTCACCCTGAGGTGTTCCCTCCTCGAAAATGTAACATGCAATCACGACGATATATAGGTTGTGACCTCTCTTCCCCCGCATCAGGTGTATAATAGTACCCTGAGTAACCTCTTGAAACCAGAGTGGGATTCCCCCAAGTAGATTATTGTTGGCCAGCAATCATATAAGGCATCTAAGAGGTTCGGCTGATACCAGCCATCGTACAAAGAGGTTTCATACGTCCCCTGTACCGCCATGCAGAGAGAATCAATCAAAGATCAACGCAACGGATGAGTCTCGCCCCAAGCGGGCCATATCTTGACGCCTAGCAGGTGAACCGTGATTGTACTTGGGACCACGAAAGACTCATGGCCCCATGCGTTACTGTGTTCCCCCACATGGTGAGGTCACAGACTCGACCGGCTGGTCCTGCGAAGAAAGGGTCGAATAGGGTGGGAAGTGTCCCATGCACTATCACCCCCAGCCAATTCACCCAGTGTGCTCCTCGACACACTTTCTTTGCAGCCCCATATGGGCGATGACACGTTGACTCGAGGTCCTCAGGTCCTGTGGACTCATCGAACAGCAGTGTAGACCGGCAGTTTCCCATTTAGAGTTCTTCGCGTGAGACTATAGATCCTAAAGCATTTTGGAAAAAGTTTTATTTTGGGAGGAACCCTCAGTCCACTCATGCACAAGGTCCGAGGCAGCTAAGGTTGCACGGGGGCTTATACGAACCCCTAAACATCGAACAGCAGTGTAGACCGCTAGTTTCCCGTTCAGAGTCCGTTGCGTGAGACTGTTGATCCTAAAAAGAATTAGTTTAAAAAGAATAAGGTCAAGAAAAGAATGGGGCTTGACTTGCAATAAGAAAAGAATTTGATTCAAAAGTTGATTTAAACTTTGAGGAATTGGGCTCGATTTAAGTTGGATTTGAGGGAAGACGAGTTTTATTTGGAACTTGAGGAAAAAGAGTAAATCAAGTTTGAACTAGGATAAAATTTATTCGAACCTTGAGGAAGAGAATTAAATTTGATTTGACTAGAACAATTTTGGACTAAAATTTGAAGAAGAGAATCAAATTTTATTTGAAAAAAGACAAAGGAATTTTGGATTAAAATTTGAAGAAGAGAATCAAATTTTATTTGAAAAAAGAAAAAGAATTTTGGATTAAAATTTGAAGAAGAAAATCAAATTTTATTTGAAGATTTGAAAATTAAACAAAAATGGGTGAGAAGAAAACTTGGTTCTTTTTAGAAAAAGGGTCGATTTTATGATGCAGTGCGGTATGCAGCTTGGGACATGCAACAGTGAACGTATGGGTCTGGTGATAGTGCACTTGGATAAGCATATGAATCGTACGCTTGGAGGTATACTCTCTAGAAGGTATCTGTTGTGCTCTCTTCCATTTCTCATGGAGACTAGGTGGACTTGGAGGAGAAACCACACCAGATGAGTTTGGGTCAGAGGATGCTTGATGTTCTCTCTACTTTTGTTGCAAAATCTTCCTCTAGCAACTCATAGCCCCCACGAGACAATCTTTGGGGATAAAGGTTCTTTATAGCAATTTCTTGTCCCTTTCTTCTTCTCTTCTATTTTGATATGTTAAGATAATTTAAAAAAACCTATTTTTAAAGTGAAATAATATGATATGGAAACGAATTTAAATTAACATACAAGAAATGCAAGATCTTGTTTACTTTGAAGAAATGCTTGCCAAGTATCATCATTAAGGAACCAATATTCCTCATATGGAGAAACATCTTTTAATGGCCCATAATTCTGTTTACTCATAAGGTGTGTCTTAAACCCCCTCCAACATTCAGTTGTAAAGGAAAGCCATTCCCTCTTAAGTACGTTTATGTCAGGTACAACATAAGTAAGCTACATGACACAATATAGATAAGTTAATAAATGAAAATCATATTTATTACATAAATACTTAAAAATAAAAGTGTTCAACGTACCATGATGGTTTCTCAAATTTTCTCTACATCATCCCAATCCTTCTTTAGGATATTAGCTTTATTATGTCCAAGAAGGGCAACGTAGCTCTTGAACTTTGTCTTGTTTGGTCTCAAATATAATATAAAGAATTTTAGTATCTAATTAAGTTACAAATTCATGAAATGAAACATATTATGATCACAAATTCAAATTTAAGAGAAATACAACACATTATTTATAGGTAAAAGCAAACTATTCATAATCTAAGGATGTTAAACGGTAAATTTTCAAAGCATTGGCCTTCGTTACTAAATTATTTGGTTTCCTTGTAATTAAATCAGATGCAATCCATTTAAGATAAGTGTAGAAAATTACTTGCATATGGAGCCAATACATATTTTAAATTCTTAACTTATTCACTTTATAGTTAGTTAGACCCATTAAAGGAAGTTTTAACTGGCACAACATCAATAAGGTCTACCAAAGTGATATTTTAATCTCCTTTGACCTAGGGATGATATTTTGGTAAATTTATATACTTTGTTTAGAAAAAACTAATAGAGAAAATAAATTAAAAAAACATAAAATGCTACTTGGTCTCAAAGGTCTAGCAAAAAACAATGATTTAGTACATCTCAATTATGATATTGTGATGTGTTGTCCATGATGAAGATAGTTGGACACACATTATGACTTAACATAGCTTGGTCCATGTCAATGTTATATTTAATTTATTCACCATTGGTATATGATTAAAAGGTTTAACAACATCACAATACAAGGAAACTAGCCAAACCCTTTCACCCTATCTGCCACCGTGTCCTATATAATCTTTCTAGTATTTGAGTATATTCTTGGATTTATATATCTACATAACATTTTCCATTACCATCGATCTTGGAGGACCCTGGATTTATATAGGAAGCTATAGGATAGGGCATTTGTCACTTCTATAATAAGTCATTCTAGATTTTTAATTACTTAAACAACTAAAGAGGAAAAGGTTAAAATGTAAACTAAAACATTTGAAGGATGTAGAAATAAATTTAAATTTTATATCTCACCCTATACTACACTATCCTTTGTATCATACCTTCACCAAACAAATATTGAGTATCTAGTCAAGAACAAAGATGGAGATTTCAGTGAAAGATTTTCGTATGGTCAATGAAAATAAGAGGCATGACACAAATTAAGTGAATCAAGATGGGTGCAAGGGGTTGTAATGGCAATCAAACAAAACCATTGGGGAAATAATCAGGCAACCTTGGCAATAAGCTCTGGAAAGAGAAACTCGAAAATTTACCTGGAAAAGAAAATATGAAAATGAAATAAGCCTTAGAAGAAAAAGGAAGAACGATGTCAACAATGCCACTAAAAATTAAATCTTGGCAATGAAAAGAATGGCAGGACGATGGCCGCGAACTTTGAAGAACCAATAAAAACATTGACATTAGCAACAACAATGCAAGTAGAATAAATCATTGACAATGGCAATGCAAGCAGAATAGTAGAATAGGTCGATAGTGGCAATGGAAAAATGTTTCGAAAAGTAGAATGGCATGATGAAGACGATGTCCTAATTAAAAATAGAACTTCTGCATTAGTTCTCCCCACACCCGATGTAGAAAGATATTTTAACATCGGTTGAATAAGAAACCGATGTGAAATTTTGACTTTCTACATTGGTTGAAAGAGAAACCAATGTAGAAAGTCTATTTGTTACATCGGTTGTAGGGAAACTGATGTAAAATCAGGTATCTACATCAATTTCTCTTTCAATCGATGTAGAATCTTACCCATTTATTTAGAAAAATTCCATTGCATTTTTTCTACATTGGTTCATAAATAACTTATTTTACTGCAATTATAATCTAAAGGTACCTAAAATTATATCAACTACATGAGAGGTGCCAAAGAATATTTTTGAGCTCAAAAGGGGGACTAAGTGATATTCTAGATCCATTTTCATTCAAAAAACCTAATTTACTTTTTATTATTTTCTTATAGTCAAATTAACTTATACAAGTTTTGACAAGATTACAAGACAACTTCTAAAATGTACAAGCTGGAGGGGAAAAACACAATAAAGGGATAATAAAAAGGTTAGGTGCAATCAGAATTAGGTTCAATCCTTCACTAAGGCTACTGTAGTGTGAAACAAGATGATAAGGAACATGGTTAATTATCAATTATTTAGTTAAAAGTTTCCATATCCTTATGAAATTTAGTAAATGTATGTTACAAAATATTATAGGCTTCTACAACTTACCAAGAATACAGAAAAAATTAGGTTTATCACCAGGTACAAGAGATTTTATAAAAAAATTGAGGAGGAATATTCCTCATCAAACTTATTCTTCTACCATTCTCTTAATATATTTGGAAAAAATTATTTCTTGAGTTAGAAAGGATTGGATATAGGATGAAGGATGTGTGATTTTGAAAATGATAGTTAGGAGGGAGAAGGTCTCCCTTCTCAAACTTTAGCATTTACATATAGTAAATTATATAGGTATAATGCAGAGAAAAGGAAAAGTAGGATTTCCGTGAATTTTGGTTAGTTATTACATATAGCACCCTTAGACCCAAAAATGCTTTAACTTAGTGCATTTTTGGGCGGATTAGTTATTTTATGTTCATGGTTGGGAAAGAAGTCTAATAAGTTGTATGATTCAAATCCATATAGAAAATAGTTCCTAATTTATGCTTCAACCCAGGTGCATTTTTGGATGGATTAATTATCTCATGTTCATAGTAAGGAATTAGGTCTAAGAAGTTGATCATGTTCTACATAGTTCTAGTTGGTTATTTCCTTTTATCAAATATTGAACCCTTTATTTCTTTATTTTATTTTATTTATAATTTTTTTATTAACCTAGCTAGTCAATTCTTATCAAATGGTATTAAGAGTTATTATTTGACATAGTAGGTGTTTCATATTTCTTATTATTTCTATTTAAAAAATTATTAAAAAGAAATAATAAAAAGTAAAAATTAAAAAAAGAACAAGTGCAAAAAAAATGTAATAAAAAATAAAGATATTCCTTTAAATCCTAAATCCAACAAAATATTTTCTATGTGAGCATTTATTAAAAGTTAATCATCTATCATCACATGTCTGGATTAAGCCTAAGAAATTGGCAATTATTGAATCATTTAATAAGAATTTGGTTCCAAGAAGCTTAAGAAGATGTTTCAAGATTTGAAAGCGGAAAGAATATAAAGTGTGGACTGTGTAAACAAAAGCCAAAAGTATAAACACTTATTAGAAAGAAATTTGTTACAACCTATTGTTTTCTTTACAAATGATAGAAAATCAAAAGAGTGAACAAGGATTAAACATTCTCCAATTGCAAGCATCAATGGGTAAAATTGAATGGATTCTTGATAAAAATAGAAAAAATTTATGAACAACTAAATCATAAGGATGATCGATCAAAGATGAGATGATCGATCTAATGTTAATTTAGAGCACTAACATAAGGATGGTGAAGATTAGCATAGAAGGAAAATATTTGAGTAAATTAAGCCAAGGACACATAAAGACATAAAAGATAATATTGGTGGAGTCAAAGTTCTTTCATTTTAGTGGAAAAATAATTTAAAGATGAATTTAAAGTGAGAGATGTGAGTGGAAGAAATTTTCTCATGTTGGAAATTCTTTGAAAGTGAGAAGGTAAATGCTCACTATAGAATTTACTAATTATTCTCATGTGTGGTCGTATCAAGTCAAAAAAGAAAGATATTCATATGGAAAATAGCTCTTCAATACTTAGGAATAAATGAAAGCAATTATGATAAGATAATTCATCCTATCCTATTGTTGCAAGAAAAATGTGAGTATAAAACTCTTTGCCAAGTTTTACCTATGGGAAAACATACTCATCAATCTCATGGAGACTATGCCACCAATTTATATATGAAATTTGAATTCTAATCTTTTAACTCACCAAAAGAGGATTTGATGTTTATTTTCAAAAGAGGTAAAAGAAATAGAAATAAGATTTCTATTATATGATAAATAAGATAATATGGTGCAAGTTATTAAAAATTTAAACGACTTTGGATCCCATTGTGACTTTACTTGATTTTACCTTAGTCCCTCCTAGTTCAATTGCTAACCACCTATGTTAATTCTACTGCTCCTCCTTGATCCGTTAGTAGCAGTAATCCTCCTTCTAAATACTATCCCCATTGATCCTATGATATAGGTAAATAAAAGAGGTATAAATTTTAGGAGGGCGTTAACTACATGTTAGGTAATTAACCGGTTAGAAACCTAGGTGCCAAATTGATCCTCCAAGATCCTTAAATTCAGATATCCTATAGTTCCACCAAATGGGAGTGATACAATCTTCTAACACCCAACCAACTAACAAATTAATAGAATTGGCCATTTCCTATTAATGGATGAAGCTCAATAGAATAATATAATTGTAATAATGAAAACATTATTTGAAAAGGGAAAAATAGGGTTCAAGAAATACACATTACAAAGTTTACCAAAGCCTCATAAAAGAAGAAAGTAGTTATTCAATTAAAAATAGCCCACAAATATCCATAACAAAGGTAAAAGAAGAATACAAAACTGGTGTTGCTAACAAAGTTGGAAACTAGTCTGAAAGTGTACCACACAAGGATTGCTCCCACCAAGATCCTACAAGAGGATGTCAGAGAAAAAATTAGGATTGGAGAGGTTTGAAATAAAAGATGGAGGAAAGGTAAGGTTATGTCTGGTGTAACATCCCAATTTTATATGATGAATGTGTAAACACCTAATTACGTCTGAGACCCCATTTTAATTAATGGATAAACAGAAAGTAGAAGAATAAATAAGCAAAAATAATAAACACAAAAAAAAAGAGAAAAGAAAAAGAGAGGGGCAGAAATGCAGAAAACACAAGAAACAGACAATGAGATAAATAAACAAATGAAACATAAAACTGGAAAAATGGGAATAAAACATAATACAAAAATAAAAATCTCAAAAAATAAAGAAAATAGTAAAATAGAAAATATAAAAAAATAAAAGTACAAAAATTAATAATTGCATGTTTTTTTGGAATTAGTAAAAGGAAAAATAAGACCAA
Source organism: Canavalia gladiata (assembly GCA_037954105.1). Taxonomy (NCBI): domain Eukaryota; kingdom Viridiplantae; phylum Streptophyta; class Magnoliopsida; order Fabales; family Fabaceae; genus Canavalia; species Canavalia gladiata. The sequence goes on along the minus strand of CM075658.1, from coordinate 40,869,588 downwards.
CAAAGCTTTTGAAAAGGATAAAAAACAGAGAAAAGAGAAAAGCCGGATTAATAAAATAAATAAATATATCTATAATCACTAAATGAAAAGAAAAGGAAAAAGGAAAATAAAGCAAAAAAGGAAGGCCAAGCTAATAAAAAGGGGTAGGCCCAAAAAAGAAGGGATAAATAAAGGATGGGGGGGTTTGGTGGGGCAAAGATCGTAGAGTGTGAAGGATTTTGGGGGAAGTTCTCTCATCTCTCAGGAGAACTCTAGAAGCGAAAGCGAAGGCTTGAAGAATCGTGTAGAATCCATCTAGTTCCTCATAGATCCTATCAGAGGAAAAGGAAACACCTCATTCATTGTGCATCATTTAGTTGTCACAGCACTGTAACTAGTAGAGAAAGAAGATCTCCTCTTAGCTACTCGCAGGTTAGTGTTATTCTCTCACCCCCTTTTTGCTTAGCAATGAAGATCTCTTATATGCTTCATGCAAAATTGGAATTGGCTACAAACTTTATCGTCAATTATTGCATGCTTTGGTATGAGGATTTAGAGTCCGCACTCAATGATCTGCTTCTCTAAATGAATATGTATTCAAATGGCAATCCGATGCCACAACTCTGGATGATTTATTTCTCTAAATTTATATGTATTCAATTGGCGATCTGATGCCAAAACTCTAGATGATTTGTTTCTCTAAATTTACATGTACTCAATACTATGATTCGATGCCACAACCTGATTCAAATCCCACTCGATGAACTCGGTTTATAAGTCACCATAGGAGGTGTATTTCTCCTTTTCCGCACAAATCCTACTCGTCTAAGTTCAATAGGATGAATGTCCATGCCAATAAAGTTGTAGCATCTCTAAGGTTAGCATAAAAAACAAATAGGCGAATTGTAGGTTGTAAATTCAGAGCATGAGCCAGAGTTACATACCGAACCTGTTCTGGTTTTGAGAGTCGGCATGGGCAAGTCAAGTAAGGAGCCTTGGCAATAATAGTATGATAGGAAGCTGCTCACTCGTCCGACTTAGTCATTTCACCCTAAGTCTACGGTTACCTCGCGTCGGCCTTAGGCAAGAGTACCTCCCAGAGGCATGATCACTGTTTACTTTCCTCGCAGAAGTTGATACCTTTGTCAATCTGGGAAGAGTGGCTGCCTTCCTGTTTCGGCAAGTCGCACCCACGAATGCACACTTAACACTAATGCATTTCGTTCCTTTTTATTAGTCTTCATCCTCAGATACATTGCTAACCGATTCCTACCCCTTGAGTGTTGAACTCCCATAGAATCCCATTTGAGGGGTGAATGAAGGAAGGGAGCTTGCACTGTGTCGCTGTCCCTACGCCCCATGAAGAAGGAAAGTTCACGATGTCTCACTTTCTTAGTAATGCTACTCGTTCCAAACAATCCCGGTGCTAGACATAGTTAGTAAGAAGGTCATGCCAAGACTGTGATGTTCTGCTCCTCTAGCAGCGCTATCCATACCTGTTTCTAGCAGAACTAATAGGAGCCCAAGGAGACAAGACTGACCATTTTACACTAGCTAACCCCTTTAAGCGGAACCTTGGTTATACCTCCCTGTAGCTCTAGAGAAATACAAACTGTTGACTCACAGAGAAAGCCTCGCAAGCCAGAGATGATGGCGGGTGTAAGATCCAGAGAGTAGGCTGATCGGTGTTGATTGAGAGGTCCATAAAAGTACGCCCATGGAGTCTGAAATGCGTCCACGCGAGGGCAATGATCCCCATGTGTCCGTCGCATCGCCTTGCACCACAAATCATGTAAAAGCGCCCCATGTGCCACACTCCAAGTGTTCCCTAGAACCCTCGTCGTCATAGACGTAGGACCCCACGCCACAACGTCCAAGCGAGGCATACCCTGGTAGCTTGCTCGCCTCTATGCACAAGGCGGTGGAGCTCGTACCACACAGAACTCCTCCTACACTTCACTCAAAAACGGATCAGGACTCCCCCAATCGCGTACGTATCGGCTCTTACATGCAGCTAGGATTGCTAGCTCACTCCTGCGTTAGGTGGTGAAACGACCCCGAACCATGCAAAGCTAGGGTCTTCCCCCATGCCTGCGATTCTCAAAGCTCCAAGAGCCCAAGCCTCAACATGTAAACTCAGAGGACGTGGCCACTAATGCTCACCCCAACGGAGATCTTAGGTAGAAGGGGACCTCGTTGCATGGGTGCCCAACAAGAGAAGGAGATCGTACCCACTTCCATGCAGAAAGAGACAAAGCCAATCAAAGCCGGAGGGCCCCTCCAGCAAATTTTATTTGTAGCTTTGGAGTCTCTTGAAATTTCATTTAAATCCCTACATTTCCAGTTACTGCAATTAAGCCCCTGAACTTCCTGAAATTACAATTCAACCCCTGAATTTTCTAAAATTCCAATTGAACCCCTGAATTTTCTAAATTCCAATTGAACCTCTGAACTTTTTAAAATTCCAATTAAGCCCCTGAACATCCCAAAATTACAATTAGGCCCCTAAACTTCCCAAAATCCTAATTAGGCCTCTGAATTTTCCTAAATTCCAATTAGGCCCCTGGATTTTCAAAAATTCCACTTAGGCCCTTGAACTTTATAAAATTCAATTTAGGCTCCTAAACTTTCCAAAGTTCCGATTAAGGCCCCCTAACTTCCCAAGATTCCAATTAAGCCCCTGAACTTTCCGAAACTGTAATCCAGTCCGTATACTTCTCCTGATTCGAATCGGGCCTCTATATTCTCGTATGCCCTAAATCACACTTGATTGTCGCCCCTAAAGTAAAATTATTTTTTTTTCGTTTTGCAATTACTAATCTCACGCGATGAGCTCTAAGCACGAACTGGTAGCTTTTTCTGATGTTCGATGTTTAGAGAGTCGTATGGGCCCAAGTGCAGCCGTAGTTGTCTTGGACCCTGTGCATATGTGGATTGAGAACGCCCTCCTTTTTAACGAAATAAAAAACTCATTTTGCATTTCTTAGTCTCACGTGACGAGCTCTAAGCACGAACTAGTAGATTTTTCTACTCTTCGATGTTTAGAGATTCGTATGGGCCCAAGTGCAGCTGTAGTTGTCTTGGACCCTGTGCATATGTGGATTGGGAATGCCCTCCTTTTAAACAAATGAAAAACTCGTTTTGTATCCCCTAGTCTCATGCGACGAGCTCTAAGCACGAACTGGTAGCTTTTTCCGCTGTTCGATGTTTGGAGGTTCGTTTGGGTCCAAGTGTAGTCGTACTTGTCTTGGACCCTGTGAATATGTGGACTAGGGGTCTCATTCAAAAAAACGCGCAAAATACTCTGTTCAGACGCTTTCGAAGGTCAAGCTTTCAAACCAGAACTACGTAAGCCTTGAGTTTCCCATTGCACCAGGGAATACGTAGGAGCAGGATCAAGTCTTGTCAGGCTAACCTCCATCAAGTTATTTATTTTTACTCTAATTAAAGGGATAAAACAATTTTCAAAAAAATCACACACTCAGTTTAAGGGTACCGTTCTTCGGAACGGGCGAGTGGGGTGCCTCACACCTTCCCCACTCGTAACCGACTCCTGAACCTAAATCTCTTCCTCGAGTTAGGGATTTTCCAAATATTTTTCCCTTAAATAAAAATTTGTTGGCGACTCCACTTAATCCAAATGAATTATTTTTTTAAATTTTAGCGAGTTTGTTGTCTCGTCGGAATTGCGGTTGCGACAGAATGTTTAAAGCTACAAATAATTCCTAGAATGAAACTAGGTAGGATTGGAGCCAAAAACAGAGGAATTAGAAAGTTAGGTGCAAATGACGAAAATGCCTCTGCACTTAGGCATTTTTTGCATAGAGTTAGTCAATTCCCAGAAAAATATTAAATGACCTTAGATTAACATGGGAATGACAAAAGGTATTTTAAAGGTCAAAGAAATAATTTGGGTAATTTTTTGGCAATGCTGAGAAAAATTATGAAAACACCCCTGGCAAGTCAGGAGCGCAAGAAAAAGTGATGAGCAAGCCAAAAATGGACCCTACACTCAATTGCATGAAATTAATCATGTGGAAAACCTGGTGTTGAGTCACCAAACTCATGATTAACCATGATCAGTAAAAAGACTAATTAACCTTGGTTAATTAAAAGTAGAGCATGCTTAGGCTAAGTTAAAGATAGAGATAAACTTAGCCTAATTAACATTAATCTAAACCTAAAGGGATAATTTCTTGAATTATGAATTATTTTGGAAAAAAGAAAAATCTAGGCAAAACCAAAATACTTCTAATACTTTGCCCATAAGTAGCTGAAACCACTTAGCACCCCTTGGGACCCCATTTGCTTCAACTTTTGTAGCTTAAACACTTATCCAAATCCTCTCTATTCTCTCTAAGTTCATCTTAGCTCAATACACCAAAATCTCACACTTTAAGCCTAAGTCTCCATCTTTGAGACTTAAGCCAAATCAAGACTCTAAACACCAAAGCCCCACCACCTTCACTTTTCAAACATGTGGACCAGCCAAGAAGAGGCCCAAGGCAGCCACCAAAGCCCCACCAACACCTAGTAAAGTCTTCAACAAGTAGGACCTTTTTACTTGTCTTTTAATGGTGTTTTTGTTTTCTTTCATGGATCTTTTCTCTAAAATATGTACATCTCCTTTTGTTTTCACTTGCGAGGGCTTAAAAATGTATTTGAGTCATTTAAAATCATCCCTACCAATTTTTAGTGACTTTTGAAAAGAAAAATAATGTTTGGTTGGTTTAAAGTGCTTTTAAGGAACTTAGAAGATATTTAATCAGTGGAATTTGTTTAAAAATGATTTCTGAAACATTAATTAGTTTTAAGTACTCATTAGCAAAGTTTTAAGCCAACCAGGTTTAAGAAAAGTAAATCCAAAATCTAGAAAAGTGGCATTCGGCCATTGGTGGTTAAATCACTTAGAAAAGATTTTAATTTCTAACTAGGGTTAAATAAAGACCCTTCATATGTAAATATAATGAATTAAAAGTGTGGTAAAGTCTTAAGATAGGAATAGGGACCAATTGACCACTTTAGGTAAATGAATCTAGGGTTAAGAAGAAAATTGTGGAACCCTAAGTCTAAGGAGTGGCATTCGGCCACCATGAGCTTAATTAATAAAGGAATATTTTTAATTCTTAATTAGGTCAAATTAATGATCCTCAACATGTAAGAATGACATATTTAAAGTATGAGAAAGATAGGATTTAAGGGAATAGGTCATTCGGCCACCTTGGAGTAAATTAGCCTAGGAGAAGAATTGATTCCTAATTACCTTAACTAGACATTCTTTGGTTTAAAACAAAAAGGAACTGCAAAGGTTTCAGAGTTATTTAGACTTAATCATTAAAGTAGTAAAAAGGAAGTCACGAGTTAACATACTTCAAAGACTAATTCTAAGCATGTTTAAGAAAGATGATTAGGACTTCGAATATGAAGTTAGAAGGAAACTAAGTCATTTAGCGAATGATAAGGAAGTTCTAAAAGTGTTTGTCATAACTGTTGTAAACACTCAATTATGTTCGAGGCCCCATTTCGAAATTAATTAATAAAGTATGTAAATATATTAATTAAAACCTAAACAATAAAACAGAATTAAATGAAAATAAATAAATATAGAAAAATAAAATAAATAAAAATCTGAAAAGAAAAACAAAAAATCAATAAAACAAAATTAAAAATAAAAAAGAAAATATAAAATAATATATATTAAAAAAAGAACAAGGAAAGGTGAAAAATAAAAATGATAAAGTACAAAATTAATAACAAATAAATACAAAATATATAAAACAAAAGAAATAAAAAACAAAAATAATAAATAAAATCTGAAATTGTAGAAATTAAAAACTGGAAAAACAAAATAAATAATAAAACAGGAAATAAACAAACAAATAAATAAAGAAAAATAATAAAGTTGAAAAATATAAATAATTTAAAAGTATATACATGATAAAAAACAAAATATTATGAAAATAACATAATAAAAAACAAAAACGAAAAACTGAAAAAATAATAAAAAGAGAATTGAAGAAAAATAAATAAAAAACAAAATCCAAAACTTTAAGAAATTAAAAAGCTGAAAATATGTAACTAAAACAAATAATAAAAACCAAAAAATAGAGAAATACAATAAACAGAAAAATGTTTGGTATAAACAAAATAACAAAATAAACTAACTAAAAAAAGGAAAAGGAAAGAAACAGAGAAGGGGAGGCATGAGGAAGAGGGGGCACGTGAAGAGAGGATAGGCCAAAGAGAAAAGGAGGAGAAGTGAACTAGGAAAAAAGGGGGGATGCATGTTGAGGAAGGACTTCTTGAAAGACTTTCTCCATGAGTATCGAAGAAGCGAGCGAAGAAACTCTCAAAAAGGATTAGTGGCTCGTCAAGATCAGGGGTTGGGCGGAGAACTTGTGATATCTATCTCTTGGAGGAAGAAGAAAAAGAGGTAGAACTAACTCCATTTTGGGAATTCGAAGAACAGTCACATTACCCAGGGGCGTCTCTCTAGAGGTTAGGTCGCTCACTTGAACATTCTCTCTCTTGTGATTTAAGTCCTATCTTCCATCATTCTTGAGATTTCTTGGTTGAATATTAAAACTATTTACATACGCGTCAAATACCTAGGATTATGAAATATATATAATAGCACCCTTAATGCGTCCGTGCGTTAACATGGTGAATTCCCTAGAGAACCTTATGATTTCTATGATTCGTCTCTATGTTTTGTCCAATATTATAATGGATGACGAATGAGCATGGTAAAGATTCCTGTCACTAGAATCATATCAGGATAAAGATTGTGAGAAAACATTTCTTCATATTCCTTAAGGGCCTTTGTTGCCTTATGCAAGCCTTTGGGATCAGAGGGAATGCTGTCCATTTCTTGGGTTGGTCCCAGGTAGGTGATCATTAATTCCTGAAGAATTAAAATTTAGAGTTCTTTATACGTACGACATGATCACATGGCTGAAACGCATGCAAGGGATATTCCCCAAAGTTAGTTTGCAGGAAATTCTTCTATTGATAGATACGTTCATAGACTGTTGATGTCTTGACATGTGAGCCATGTGAATAACACATTGCATTCGACCAATGAGTATCTGAATGGCATTTGACCATAATGTTTCGAATGAAGGCTTGAATTTGCTCAGTTCGAGAGATTCCATATAGTGACGACCCTATCTATGTGAAGCGATCGACAGTTGATGGCCATCAACTTGGCACGTATTCTGTACAAGTTAGGGGCCCATATCTTCCCTGAATTCTGATGGAATTTGAATATTGAAAGACGACAACCAATACTAGTCTTCACAAGAGACAGTGCATGTGCATCCAAGCCGCTTCTATTCATACTCTCCCCAAGCTAATATGACGATCAGGTGACATAGAATATGAATGATACCTAGCCAGGGTTCACCCCTCTGCATGCATCAGCAGTTTAGCATGCCTCGCGTGTTCTCTACAGATATGGATGGACAGCTCAGACCTTATTATGAGCAGAATGTGCATTATGTTCTCTAGGCTTCGCCTGGAATAGCTCCATGCAAGCATGAAAAGCTATAGAGATTATACGGAGTTCTTAAACATTTGAGATAATAAATCTCCCACGCTTCTTTTTCATGAAAATTCCTCAAAAGACAGGGCCATGTGCTGTGGGAAGTGTTAAGAGTCACCAATATGCTCGAGGGGCTCGGTTTTCTAACATGCAATCGTGCTTACATCGAAGGATGACTAAGAGGGATTGGTCGTTCCGCATTGGGGGCATATAGAAAGGTCACGTGACTGATTCACTCATTAAGGCTTCACTCTGCATGCGCCTAAATGGCCAGACCTAGGAGTAAGTAGTGCTGCATCCAAAAGAACGTGGTCAGGCATTGTGGAGAGCAACGACTAAAACAACATCTTGATCCTAAGATAACTCAAGTCTCCATTGTTATTTTTATGCTCCGAGAAGCCACTTCAATACACGACAACTCCATGGACGAGCAAGGTTACATATCCCTGATATAGTTAAAAGGCAAAGCCGAGGAGGCTCTTCCCCACAACGTATATGGCTCGGGTCACGTCCGTCTTTCATTAAATCTGCCTTCGCTGTTCTTGATCAAGATAAGAAGTCTTATCGTAGCCCAATTCAAACGACAAGCCCACCACACGTGACTTATATCACTTGGATTCAGTTCTCGTCACTATGATCACGTATTTGGTGATTTAAAAGCCAAGCAAAAATGACGACGTGCTCTTCATTAACTCAGGTCACCACACTTGAAGAGATGAGTAGTGAAGGAAGTCTCTCCTATGCATGTCTCAATGAGCTTAACATGCACCAAAATTACAGAATCTAGGCGAAATGCGCATGTCCATATGCTTCTTGGATGGGTCAGGTTAACTTCAGAGAATATAGTGCCCAAACTGGTGGCCCAATGTAACAGATAGTTTGTTGCCTATGTATCGCTTGGCCGTTTATAAATACCCCATGTGACATCCCGAATAGGCTGGTGCTGCTAATCAAAGGTGACCAGTGTATGCAATCCAAAATCCATGCACGTCCATAGGCCAACTCATGTTGCATTTAATTAAAAAAGGAGCATTAAAACCTAATTGGGGGTGCGCGACAATGGTTAGCCTGTTGTTCGCTGCCCACTGTCTCTGACCCAGTGTTCGAACCCCACTGGTAGCATTTTCATATAAACGGCCATTAAACTTTGATGCTTGATATAAGTATGGAGAAGTGAAATCATAACCACCTTGTAGAAGTGGATGAGTGGCATTGTCTTGTCCCCTTACCTCCAGACCTCATGTTCGAGCCCCTACTGCCATTTTTCATGTAATTATTGAGCTGCAAGCCATATTAAAGCCATAAAAATAGCTTAGCCGTCAAATCGAGCCACTGAGTTAAGCCAAGCCGAGCCGCCAGGTTGTGGACCATGCAAGCCAGCAAGCTGCAACAGCTAATTCGAGCCCCAAGGGTGATCAAATTGAGCCATGAGCCATGAATACCATACGTAAAATTGGAATAGGAATAGTGCCCAATTAATTGATTTGCATAACCCCTACTGCCATTTTTCATGTAATTATTGAGCTGCAAGCCATATTAAAGCCATAAAAATAGCTTAGCCGTCAAACCGAGCCACTGAGTTAAGCCAAGCCGAGCCGCCAGGTTGTGGACCATGCAAGCCAGCAAGCTGCAACAGCTAATTCGAGCCCCAAGGGTGATCAAATTGAGCCATGAGCCATGAATACCATACGTAAAATTGGCGTAGGAATAGTGCCCAATTAATTGATTTGCATAACATCCCATCCAGTGAGTCGCTCGATTCCTACAATTCAGAGAATTCCTTATTCTCTAAACAAGGACTATTCCAATTCTTTTCTCAAATCCAAATTAATTCTAATTTCTTCTTATTCACTCCGATTAAATCAAACCCGCAAATAAAAAATTTTTTAATCAAAATTTATTTTAAGTTAAACTCCTTTCAATCTAGATCAAGTATAATCCTCTTTCACATTTTTAGTTAAGTGAATTTTTAGTTTATGTTCCTCTTTCTCTATTTCAGTTCTACATCAAGCCTAATCAGTTTTATTGCAATTCAAGAATTTGCCTCTTTAACTTGGGTCAAGCCCAACTATCCTTTTCAAAAGTCCTAATCAAGTTTATTCCCCTTCAATTCTTCCCCTTAATCTCGAATCCAATTTTAACTCAGTTCTTTAACTTCAAAAATTAAATTTTTTTCCTTCTTTTCCTCATTCTTGTTTCCTGTCTATTATAAATTTTCAATTTAAATTCTTTGGTTTTAGGTCTCACGCAATGGACCCTAGACACGAACTGGTAGCTTTTTCTGTTGTTCGCTGCCTAGGAATTCATATGGGTCCCAAGTGTAGTCGTAGTTGTCTTGGAGCCTGTGCATATGTGGACTGAAGATCCTTTTGTAAGATTTCAATAAAAACTTCAATTTAGAGTCCCTAAAGTCTTACGCGACGAACCCTAAGCACGAACTGGTAGCTTTTTCTGTTGTTCGGGGTTTAGGAATTTGTATGGATCCCAGTGTAGCCGTAGTTATCTTGGATCCTGTGCATATGTGGACTAAGGATTCTCCTTAAAATATTTTCAAAACACTTTAGTTGTTTTCAAATATTCCTTTGTGAACACCCCGAAGGTCAAGCCTTCAAACACGTTTTTTTCAAACACCTTTTGAAGGTCAAACCTTCAACTCAAACCAGAACTACGTAAGCCTTGAGTTTCCCATTGCACTAGGGAATACGTAGGAGCAGGATCAAGTCCTGTCAGGCTAACCTCCATCAAGTTATTTATTTTAAAATTAACTAAGGGATCAAACATTTTCAATAATCATACACACTCAGTTTAAGGGTACCGTTCTTCGGAACGGGCGAGTGGGGTGCCTAACACCTTCCCCATTCGTAATCGACTCCCGAACTTCGAATCTCATTCTCGAGTCAGGGTTTTTTTCCAAATCTTTTCCCCTTAAATAAAAATTTGGTGGCGACTCCACACAATAAAAATAAAATTATTTTTCAAATTTTAGCGATTTCGTTGTCTCGTCGGAATTACGGTTGCGACAACTATAATTACAACGAAATGACGAACTCGTAAAATTATTTTAGAAGAATTAATTAAGTAATAGAGTCACGACCAAATTTTATTTTAAAGGGAAAGTATTTGGAAAAAACCCTAACTTGAGGAAGAGTTCTAAATTCTGGAGTCAATTACGAGTAGGGAAGTTATTAGCACCCTACTCCCTATTTCGAAGAACGATACCCTTAAATTGAGTGTGTGATTTTGATAATTTGAAAACTATTTGATCCTTTAAATAGGATAGAAATAAATAGGTTTATGTATGAAGATAACCTAATAGGACTTGATCCTGCTCCTACGTATTCCTTGATGCAGTGGGAAACTCAAGGCTATGTAGTTTTGCTTGAAGACTTGATCTTCAGAGATATTTGAAAAAGTAAGATTTATATCGAATTGCGAAACAATTTGAAAGTGTTTTGAATATTTCAAAAAGTCCTTAATCCCCATATGCACAGGGTCCAAGACAAACGAAGGTTGTATTGAGACCTATATGATTTCTAAATATTGAACAGTAAGGTACGCCACCAATTCGTATTTAGAGCTCATTGCGTGAGATTTAGAATCTTCAAGTGTTTGAAAATATATTTTGAAATTTACTTTTGAGAGTGATATATATAATACTGAGATGCTCTCTTGAATTCACATATGCACAAAGCCTGAGGCAAATGAAGGTTGCGCTGAGACTCATACGACTCTCTAAATACTGAAAGGAAAGGTATACTGCACATTCAAACTTAGAGCTCATTGTGTGAGATCTAGGATTTTAAAAATCACTGAAGATGTTTTGAAATTTATTTTTAAAGGTGATAAGAAAATAATACGGTATTTAAATATTTTCCTAGATCCACATGTGCACAAGTCTGAGGCAAACTAAGGTTGCATTAAGACTCATATAACTTTCTAAATACTGAAAGGCAGGGTATGCTGCACATTCAAATTCAGAGCTCATTGCGTAAAATCTAGGATTATTAAAAATAGTGATCATCTTCACCACTCTAAGCCAGCAATGCCTTATGCATTTCCAATCTATTCAATGATGGATACAAAACTGACAACCACCCTAAAACAACTAGGAGGAAACAATTTATGACAGGGATGGGAGCTATGAGATGATGAATTCATGAGATTTGAGGGAAAGTGTTGAAGTGAAAATATATTTCTTTGGCTCGAGGCATTGGTTAAGGGCAAACACCAATCCTCTTCCCGCTTGAAGTATCCAATTTTACCCAATTCTCCTATGGCATAGGCTCATCAAAGGTATCTTTTCAGAAAGAAGGAACCTTAGCAAATGCTGCAGCAACAGTTGCAGCAACCAACACTGCCCGTGCTTCCTTGTGCTTTCTTTCTTTCCTTCTAGATTAGGTCTATAATCGATGGTGAAACATGACTATCTAAATCTATAGAACTGGAATCAATGGTTATAACTCTTTGAGAAATTGGAACAGATTTGGAAATTTCTTGAGGATGCTCCTGCTCAAGCTTGGGTGGATTGTAACTATCATGTAGCAAGTTCTTCATTTTAGTAACTAAGCCAGAGCTTTTTCCTTTATGCTAATAGCTAGCTCTTTAATCTTTTGAATTATCAAGAAGCATGGAATCCTATAGCTCGGTATCAAATTTTGAGAGTAAACATCATTTTCAATGAAAGGCTTGGCCTCCCTTAAAAATTTTGTAGCAAGAAATACCACAGTGGTAGTTACCCCTTCCAAACTTGGATATTGTTCTTATTTGGTTCCCTAGTCATCTCTTTGCATATTTAGCTGTTCTAGATTTGCAACCACTGATGACACATCATCTTCAGCTACTGTGTCATCCTCTAATGCATTTTTAGCAAAATTGGAAGAAAATCCATTGTTGTCTATGTTACCAATAGAACCATCTGCAGTTTCTTGTTCGTCTAAGTGAGTCTTCTACTACCAATCAGCTTCACCAAAGCTAGGTGAATTTTCATAATACTCAAAAATTTGCATGGGCATTAATATCAATATATACTCTAACATCCTGTTGGCTCTTAATATAAGGCCACTTGTCATTTGGTGGAACATTTTAGCCAATGGCAAGGTCATGATTAGTGTTTGTCTCTGAAACCTTGGAAGCATGACCTTACAATGAATGAAAATTGTGGTCTGAGACTACTGGAGGCACTAAAATGTTTAATGATTTCTGCTCTTGGATGGAAGGATTATGAGTGCACATCTTGGCTTGTGGCCTACTTATCTTAACAATGTCAGCCATTGGCACTAGACTCGTATTCCCCATGAATCATTGCCTCATGTTCCAGTTTTAGTCCATCAGAATTTAACAACTTTGTTTTTTGATTTAGTGCCCAGTGAAGAAGGTCAATACCTCATTCACCTATTATATGATATGTCAACAATCCTAAGTTAGCTGCTACATCTTAGATGAGTTTAGAGTGACTCTCTCAACATACTGGATGCGACATTCAAGTAACTAATGTTTGGCAAGGAGAAAATTTTAGCAGGAACACTGCCTGAGTGCATTGAAGGAAACATCAAGCTGCTGAAGCTTATTAAGTTGATCATATTGCTTGGGAATTTCACCTGAGAAGGAGTTTCTACTTAGGAAAATCCTTATCAATCATTTTGGCATTGTGGGTCATGCACACTCTAACTTGTTTTCCTTTAAATCTAGTTGTTCCAAGCTACCTAGACCAGTGAAATTTTGCAAGCTTGTTGATATTTGATTGCTTGCCATGTCAACGTGAGTTAGGGTGGTGACACTAATAATTAGAGATGGAAAAAGACCCTTCAACCTATCATTCATTGATATCTAGATTCACTTTTGATGAATTAGACAATTGGTTGGATTAAGACCCCTTCATAGACCTGATTTTTATTCAATTAAGTGGTCTGCTCATATATTCATATATATTCCCCTACTAACTTCCTTCCAACTTGTATTTGGTCTATGATTTGTAGTATTTTATGGGGAGGAAATTTGAACTACGATCTCCTAGGCTCTTAGTTTTAAGCTTTTTACTAGCCCTGCCAGTATTTGTTCTACTTGTACTCCTCCCTTTTTCTTTGTCAAGATAGGGCCTCAGTATCAGAGCCTTGCTCTGTAGAATCATGTAGATTAATATATGGCATAACTGGTTTTAAGCTATATTTGATGCTTTAAGGGGGTCCATTGGCTATTATTTCATTTATGACTTGTGTGCTAAAATAACAGGCTAGTGGTATCACTTTCTTGACTAGATCAGTACAATTTCATGACTATTGACCTTCGAAATCAATGTCTAATCTGCTAAGCTCTATCTTTGGTGATTTCTTGAACCTAGGCCTTAAGGATAAGGATTTTAGCTACTGCCTTAAGCCTAATGATAGTCAAGACTTTTCGTGTCAGTTTGGTACAAAATTCATCCAAATCTAAAGGGATCTTGCTCATAGAGATAGTAATGAATCTATTCTCATGGGTAAACAGTGGATGGTTAAATGGGAGAGCTTCAGGTGCTTACTGCTTAACATTATATTTTAGATTTGACTGTAAACTAGAGTATGGATAATCAAGATGAAACACTGAGCAAGTATACTGTGGCTACTACTACCACTGCATAAAGTCTGGGATTCAACCTACAAGCTCATGTCTTGCTATCAGTTCCACCTAGAAGGATGGCCAATGGTCTCAATCAGGTGGTGCTTTCACGGTGGCCTGAAAATTTGGGGATCACAGTGTTTAGTGCAAGGAGTTTGCAAGAGAAATCTGAAATTTGCTCTCAATTCAAGAGCCATCTAGAACCTTTATCTTCTCTCAGCTTACTTATCTCTCTTTTGGTAGATTGTTCTCAACCTAGTGGTCCAATTCTAGTGTAAATTGATCCAGCTCTTCCTATGGAGGTTTGGGCCATTGCTATCCTTATGGACTTAGGTCCTTTCATTGGACTCCTCACAGTGACTCAACCAAATCAATTCTAACCAACTGAGGGTGATTTAGTAATTACTTTACCACCTCCTAGCTTCTCAGATTCCAGCTTCTCACAGGTTCTATCAACCACTATTTTGATTCCTTTTCCATTTCTACTTTGGTTACGACTGCATCCTTCAATCATTGGGAAAATCTGCAAAATTATGCAAATTGGAGGGCTATCAGACTTTGAACTATGCACAAGGCTATTAACACCTAGTGTTCACCCACTTACATTCTTCTTCCTAGTGAAACCTCATTCCAGTGGCGTGGACGTTAACCTTGTAGAAGTACCAATAGCATTGAAATAAAATTAAACGGAGTATTTGGTTGTTAAACGCCATATAGTTCATAGGTAAAGCTACTAATTCTAGCAATGTTTATGAAGTTGTATCTCTTACCTAAGTAGTCTAATCATAGGACTTCTCCATAGAAGTTTTTCTTATTTAATCTCATACCAATGGCAAGGCTACATTTAGATTTATGTGATTCAAGAATGCAAAAATGAAGGCACAAATGCAACGATTGATATGACTATATCGTTGCTGATCCCAACAGATGATCCTCCTCTTCATTCAAATTTTGACACAGTGACTTAACCAAGTACATGCAGGTTTTATCTAGAAATTCCAGATCAAGATTTAAAATGGAAGTTACACTCACAATCACCAATGGATTTCATTTGTTTTCTTGGTGTTATTGCTATTGTGTTCATGTAATAGTCATTCAAACTAGCCAGTAGTCATAACTATGACGAATTTCATGAGAAGAGGTAATGATTTGGTTACATAGACAAGAAAGAAAATGGATTCGAACCCTAACCTAAGTGCGGTTAATCTGTAAGGAACGCGAACTTCCTTTGATTAAGGCAGGAGCAAGTTTTGAGTGGAGTCGGTTATCTAGTGGTATGAATATTTCTTCTTCCTTCTGCAGCAATAAAGTTTCTTTGGGAAGAATTCGAGAGCAAGAATCACAGAAGAAACTTGCAAAGGCTATCCTTCTCTCTCCTGAGGGATTTGATGCATCAACCAAAATTTGAGGGATGCCAAGGCTGGAATGCATGAGCACTTCCTCTTCATCTGTGAAGCCATTCCTTCCATCAATGAAGGCTTCTTCTCCATTAAATGAAAATGGAGTAGGGTTGTGAGAGGGAATGAGCCAAAAGCTCCAAAACTTCTCCGAGAGAATCTATAGAACCCAATCGATTCCCCAAAGTCCTTCCTACCTCCTAAAACTCAATTGAACCATGGTTTTTAACAAAGTAACCGTTTTCCAATAAAAAAAAAACTAACCCTCCTCTTTTTTATTTTTCTTTTTCTTTTTTGTTTTCTTTTCTATACATATATATTTATTTATTTGATAATTATTATATGTATATTATTATATTTTGCTTTTATTTTCTATTTTAAATTTTAACTAAGTGCTAAATTAAGAAATATAATTTTGGACATAATTGGGTATTCACAATGTCTAAGTTAGATAACAATTAATGAGTTAGACACCAAATGACCTAAATCAACTCATAAGACAAGATAAAATGAACTAGAAGAACATAGGAACCTAGAGTTAAATTCGGCCACTCTAGGCTAACTAAGAGAAAAAGAGTTTAAAATCTTAGTTTATATAACTTAAGAAGTCTTATAATGTTAAATGAAGAATTGAAATTTCAAAAGAAAGTAGACAAAGATATAAGTTACCATTCGACCATGTTTAATTAAAATATCTTAAACAAGTTAAAAGTTTACAAATACTTAATATTTGAATTTAGTATAATTAGGACTTGCATAAGACTTGAAAAAATGAGAGCACAAAGAATAAAAACTTAAAAGGTGTCATTCAACTACCTAGAGAAAAACACTAAAATGTAAAAGGCTTATGAAACTAATATGAAATTGAGAAAAGGAAAGGATGAGGAGCAACATAAAAGGTTGAGAGAATTAAGTCCTTTGAGTGATTCAACCTGAAAACCCGAATTGAGATATTCAGTTGGACATGTATTTATGATATAATGCTATGTGATTTACCAGTCAACTTGTATCACTAATTGTGAAGGCACACTATTTATGTAAGAATGAATGATGAATGCTCATGAGTAAGAAAGGATGATGTTATGTATGAGTTTTGTTTATCTTGATGTTGAGATGGAATTTGATATCTATATGTGCATTCCATATTGGTTGGAAATTATTTTGAGCATGTATAATTATCTAGAAGCCATTAAAATGAATCTAAAGAGATTAAGGGATCACTAAAGCAAACTTATGTGAAGACGTAAATTTACTCCCTTTGTGCCTTGTGCACACTAGAATCCAGAGGGAATCTGGAGCTCTACTAAAAAGGAGGAAAAATGTTCTCCTAGGAGACTTAAGTTCTCCAAAAACCCTTCTACTATGAAGACATTGAGTCTTCACAACCTTATAAGTTTGTAACAACCACCCTGGAATGAGTTCATATCCTTAATTAAGTAGGAGGTGGGAGTTTAGCCAATGAGAAGATATTGTTTGACAAATTTTAATGCATATATATGTCTAAATATTTTCCCTTAAGTTGTGGGATCATATCTATAACGTTCCCAAAGAGTGGGCTAGAGAAATGACAAAGAATAACGTATAAGACATAGAATAATATGTATGCAAATAGCATCTTATTTTGTGATCTCAAGCTTATGATGATTAGATAATGTATGTTTAAACAACGAGATATTTCTAAAATAAAATTTACCCACTTCAACGGAATGTTTCTAAAGTATTAAAAGTAATCTTATATGCATGAAATAATTTCTTAGATAAATTGAAGTGGTTGGGATTAAAGTGATGACATTAGAATAGAGTAGAAAGCCTACTGAGAAACTTAGTTTCTCACCCCTACTTCCTCCACTTTCTTCCGAGACGACATAGATGTCTTTTGCAACGACAGTTGTATTTCATAGACATTAGCAATATGAGTTGGACTGCTAACCCGCACGACATTTTGATCACCGCCCAAGCAAGCGTCCGAATCTAGTTTTATCTAGGACATCTTTTAATCTTTGAGGTCTTAAGCCCAAACTTTAGTACCACCAGGTTTGCGATTCCATTAGAAGCATTCCATTCAAACAGAGTATTCCCACCACCTCTTGGGTACCAACAACAGTAGAACCCTACTGTAAAAGAGTGTGATTCCTCAAAGTGTGAGACTGACCCCCAAACTCCATCGCATTACCACAACACCTCACACGTGTGATCATCTCAGGGAAGTTCCATGTACCCGATGTCATACCCCTTCTGGCTTATCAGGAGATATCAAATGAATTGTTCATGTCATTGGACCCGAATTTGTGGCCAAGGTTCCTCCATATGTAGGCTAAGGTTTCGTGTTGCTGCATGGAGGAAAAAGGATTTTGAGTTTGATATACCAATAATGTACATGTTGTATATAGTCAAATGCAAGCATTCCAAGTATATGTACTAGTATTATTATAGTATGCTATGTAAATTTGGTAATGTATAATAGTTTGTATTATTATAGTATGCTATGAAATGGTATGTATAATTATGCTATGATATTCATGTTATGTTCAAATCATGTTTAACTATTTATGCACAAATGATTAATAAAAAGAATAACATGAGTAATTAGAGTTCTCAACATTTTTAACACGTGCAGAATTCGTCTAGCGATTTATTTTACCAATATGCACATTTTATCGATGAGGCTCGTAGTTTAATCAAATAGTTTAAAAAAATTACTGTATTTTCGTACAAGTATTTTCTAAAAATAATTCCACATCATGAGATAACAAACTAATAATGGAACCAAATGAACGACTTAAACGTAAAATTGATATTCATAATTAAGGTGTTATACCTAAAGAGAGACGTATGTATCTCGAGGTGAGAGAGGTGTTGGCCCAAGGTGATGGATGTGTTTAGAATGGTATAATAGAGCCTCGCTTTTATAAGCATAGATTAGGGTTTCCAGTGTCATGGATCAGGCTTGAACCAACTCCCTCCCAGTGGTTGAAAGCATTCTAGGTCTTTTGCAGCCCCATAGGGCTAACTAGGATGCCTCCTGCATCATTAGGGATAACATGGCATTGTTTACTAGCACATCAAATGTCGGCATTGTTGTCCAACCTCATGTTGGCATGTCCATGCTTAAGTTTGCACAATCGTGCTGGTCCATTGAGGGAGCAATTTTGTCCCTTTTAACATCCTTGTCTTTGTATGCTATTTTTGCCCTTTTTTTAGCTTAGAATTTTCCTATTTTTGGTTCTTTGCTTACTTGACCATTCTTGCAAAAATAAGAGATATTATTCTAAATTATAAATGAATTATGTTTTATTTAAGCAGTAATTATACCAAAAATCCCGCATATAAAATGATAGAAAGGAAGTTTATCACTATCCTCAAACTTAACCATTGCTTTTCCCTAAGAATAATCCAAGGAATGAGACTGCTACAAGTATAGAATCCATAAAATCTCATGTTTACATGTAGTAGATAACATTACTATTTACTATCATAGGAACAATTGATAATAATCTAATTAAAGTCTTTTAGACCCCTGAAATCAAGTTCCACAGCTAGAGATATCACTCTGCTTATTATCTCTCCTATGTCTAGGGTTATTCCTCTTTCCCCCAACCCTTAAGATTATACACTTCTATAGGCATGCCTATAAACCTCAAATCTCCATTAAGAGATAATGCATACAAAAGAATCGAAAGGTGTTTTCATGGTTGAAACACAACCAAGGGAAAAATGAATAGGTGAGATAAATGAAAGGAAGGAAATGCAAAGGATTTTCTTTTATTTTTTCTTCAATAGCGTTTTAACCCTTAGACTTTTATTCTCATTTACTTGGGTTCTTTAGATTTTACACTTTATCTTTCTTCTCCCAATGTGAGCTTTGTAAAAACAGGAGGAAAGACATATGATAATTTTTTTAAAATATATTTTAGGAGGGAAGGGGTCTCCCTCCTAAAACTTAAGCATTTGCAGTCATCCTTTAAGACAAAGATAGAGAAGGAAAAATAAAAGTAGGACTTCCTTTATGAGGAGGGAGAAGATCCCCCTCCTCAAACTTAGAGGTAAGTTGTGTCTCTTGATACATTCCCCATTGGTTGTCTACACTTGAGGAAAGAGTCTTTACACTTTCAAAGTTTGTCCTTCTCACATTAATGTAGAGTTAAAGAATCAATAGATTATAGAAGCGCAATTAAAGTTAATAGTTTTGTACAAGAAAATAAAAAAAACCTTAGAATAGTCCTAATAATAAAAGTAATAAAAAGAAAAAAAGAAAAACAAAAGAAATAAAAGAGATAAAAGAAATAAAAATAAGATTTCTATTATATGGTAAATAAAGGAATGCAGTACAAATTATGGAAAATTTATAAAGCTTTGGATCCCTTATAAATTTACATACTTTTACCCTTAGTCCCCCTAGTCGATTGCTAAGCACCTATGTTAATTCTACTACTTCTCCTTGATCTGGTAGTAGTAACATTCACCTTTTTAAATATTATTCCCATTGATCTTGCATGATAGGTAAATAAAAGAGGTATAAAGTTTAAGAGGACATTAACTATGTGTCAAACAATTAACTAGTTAGAAACCTAGGTTTCCAATTAATCCTCTAAGACCCTGAAGTTATATTATCCTATAGTTCTACCAATTGGGAATGATACGATTGTCTAACCCCCCAACCAACTAACAGATTAATAGAATTGAGAAAGTTCCTATTAATGGATTAAGCTTAATAGAATAACATAATTGTAATAATGAAAACATTATTTGAAAAAGGAAAAATGAAGGTTCAAGCAATGCATATCACAAAGTTTTCCAAAGCCCCAAAAAAGGGAAACATAGTTATTAATAATTAAAGCCCACAGATATCCATAATTAAAGAAGAAAAAGAATATGAAACTAGTGTTGCCGACAAAGTGGGAAACTACTTTGAAATTACACCGCTCAAGGATTTATCCCTCCAAGATTTTACCGGAGGATGCTAGAGGAAGATCCAGAAATGGAGAGGTTTGACATGGGGGATGGAGGAAAGGTAGGGCTTTGCCTAGAGAAAGGGGTATGGCTCTCAGAGTGAGAGAGGTTTTACCCCAAGGTGGTGGATGTGTATAGAATGGTGTGGCAGAGCCTCCCTTTTATAAGCACAGATTATGTAAATCTTAAAAATTAATACCGTTTTTACGCTTAAGTTGTACACCTGGTTTCATTTTTAAATTATTATCTCATGATGCATAATCCTTGAAAAATAATTATCAATGAAAATATAGTAATTTTTTTTCAAATGAAACACTTTAGCAGAAAATGTGAGCCTCATCATAGCAGAAAGTAAATAAATGATCAACCTTACTCGTGTCAAATTAAAACTATGCTTAGGTTGCTTTTACGAATTTATCTGTTTTTTTTATTATGTTGGCTCAAGTTACAGTACAAACATTCACACATCACAAACATTCATTCAACTTACAATTATACAAATAATATTTACATATTCATAATAGAGTTAAGGCATTAAAGCCTTTTCAAACTTAGTTACAAACCTACTTATCTCCACTACATATTTACATCATTTATTCTACAACTACTTACTATTATGAAGGATGCATTCATCCATCTATTCACAAATTCACATTATTGTTATGACTCAAATCTCCTTCTTCTTTTTCCAAGGAAGGGTTTTGCAAACTACTCACAGTTGATAGTAACAATGCTACAACAACAGACTCTCGTCCAAAGTGGTGAAAGTTCCATCCTCTATTCTTGAAAGGCTTGGAATGGATAAGGTCTAGGGTAAGATGAACTACCCTGAGATGACTAGACGTGAGATGATCTATGGTAGTGGGACAATTTTTGATGGTTTGTTTCCCCTTCTAAGGAAGAGGAATTTGCAGTCATTGTTGTTCATTGTGCTCTGAAGGCAAGAGGAGGTGGGAACATCCTGCATGGGTGAAAAGCCTCTAAAGGTATAGGAAAATCCATTGTAGAGGAATCCAAGCTCAAGACAACAGATACTAGAACATGTCCTAGTCCTAACAAGAAATAAATAACCATATTAGCTTGGGTCATAATCAGTAGCCCATGAGGGTTTGTCGACCAGTTCACATTGCTAATTTCTACAAAACTTATTGCGATCATGAAAGACATCTGAATCATATGGGAAGAAAATAGAAAAGTAGGGGTGTGAAACTAAGTTACTCAGTAGAATTATACCCTAACCTTAATGTCATCATTCTTATCTAGCCACTTTATTTTATTAAAAACAAATCATGACATCCATACATGTTTAATTTTATGCTTTTGAAAATTCTATTGAAATGGATTTCTTTTACTTACGTATAATTCCCTTAATCATCATAATTTCCTAGAATTACATCATAAACATTATTTGACTTTCATATCCTCTACATCTTACAAATTTGTGCATTTATTCTCTATCACTCTCACAATGATCATTAAGACAGAGGCATACATTAATATAAGTCAAACAGTATTTGCTTAATCAAGCACATAAATTACTTAAACATAAAAAATCTGTTAAAGCATATCATAAGCACTATTTGACTATTATCTCCTCTATGTCTTTCATAATTTCTCATTTAATCTCTATCACATCCTTAGAGATAATCAAGACATAGGATACATTCATATCAGTCAAATATCATCATCTTAATTAAGCACATAAATTTCTTAAACATCATAAGTCTAGGATTCATAACATAGATTTTTTTTTACTATAGACTCCTCTATGTCTTACATAACTTTTCTTTTATTCTCTATCCTGACCTTTTGGGAACTTTAAGACATATCCTGCCCTTTTGGGAATTTAAAGCATAGGCATACATTATCAATAGTCAAATAATGTCTTTTTATTGAGTTTACTACTTTACCTTCTATTTCTTAGGATATGAGTTCAATCCTGGATGGTCGTCACCATCAAATAATAAGTAAAAAACCTTTTTGCCATCCCAATAGAAGGATTTGTGGAGAACCTTTTTGTCTCTTCAGAGAAACCATTTGTCTCCTCTTCAATAGAATCTTTTTTCCCTCTAGATGTGCATAAGAAACATTAGAGTAGTTTAACTTTTCACATAATTTCTTTCTAATAATCCCTTAACCAATTAGGTTCATTTTTAAAAGCTTCCAGATAATTATGCATGCTCAATCAATATCCAACCAATATTCCATGGACATGTTGACACGCTCGTCGCAAACGCGCAAAAATAATTTCTAGATTTCCTCCAAACTATTGGTATAGTATAAGGTACAACCTAGGTCATCTCCCAAAGACCATTTCATATTCTTAAGCAAATTAGGAGAAAGTTAGAACAAGGGGGTTTTGTAAAGATGTGATGTCAAATGCTAAATACAAAATACAGAATGAAATTAATTTCACTTAACAATTATCAGCTCAAGGAATTCAAAGGCTATTTTCTTAACTAATCATGGATCACTAAAATCATGCATTGTTTTTATCAACCTAGGATCATCTGGAACCCCTAAAATGATCCTTGAATTCTCTACTGAGAAACCTCTCAGAATTTAATTGATTATGATCAACAAGATTTAGTAACCACTTAATCTTTTATCTAAACCAATTTCACAATCAGAATTCAGTTGAAGTAAGTAATAAAATGAAAACCTTCAATTCAATTACTTAATTTCTACTCTTCAAACTTTTGGAAAGTGATTTACCAATCAAAAACCAATTATAAATCAATTATGCATTAATCAAAATACGTCAACCGATCAAACTTTGATTAAAGAATAAAATTGAAGAATATAGTGAATCAGAGTAGAAACCACTTAATAAGCATGTAAATAAAGATCAAGACCTCAAAGTTAAAATGAAAATAGCTTGAATCCTTGAATTGAAACTACAAACCTAGCCTTCCATGTAGGAGGCAACTAACAATAAAGAAAAACTAAGCCTTCAATGTAGGAGGCAAACTAACAAGAAAGAAAACCTAAGCCTTCCATGTAGGAGGCAACTAACAATAAAGAAAACCTAAGCCTTCCATGTAGGAGGCAAACTAACAAGAAAGAAAGAAAGAAAGATGGAAAATGGTGTTGGAGTTAATCTCCAAATGGTGTGTTTCTCCTCTTGTAAACCCTTCTATTTATAGAGGATTTGTGAGGCATCATCTTCATAAAGTCACCAACTAGGATATTACTTTTCTACCCTTTTATTGCTTTCACATGGGCTTTGTTGAAAATGCAAAACACTTTTGAATTTTTGTCACCAATTAGCACAACAAATTTGACTTTCTTGCACCGCAATTTCGGATGTTCACATGTCCGAATTAGAACTTCATGTCTGAACAAAAGTTGTAGCCCCAGATCTTACCTGTCCATGAGATTTGATGTCATCTCAATATGACTTCTGTAGCTCAAGATATGGCCGGATCTTTGCACACTGTTCAAATTCCACATCAGCAACACTATCTCATCTTTTGAGATAATTTCGGAGTCCTAAACATCCCATGTAGAGTCTTATCTTACTTTGTAACTGTGGACACTTATTTAAGCTTTCATTCAAGACAGATTTCATGATTTTTGGATGTCTAAAACTCCTATTGTGCTCAAAATACTATAATAGTGTCATTTTAATCGGGTAAGCAAAGAAATTCAATTAAACTTCATATGAACCCAAACTCATAAAATATGACAAAGATCACTTAATTGAACATATAAGAAGTCTTAATGAGATAAAAGTGAGAGATAATTATTTATGAAATCTATGCTTATCACATGTTCACAACCAATATTCCATTCATCCTTCTAACTTGTGTCTTAACATTTTCTTTTCTCAAAGGTCAAGTTGTTTCACATAATTTCATAATACTTAGGAATTTTCCTTAGGTGGTCGAATGGAACCTCTTCAGTTATTTACTCTTTGTGTACTTCAATGTGCATGCCTTATGTATAACCTAATTAAATTAGGTTCAAGGGTTATGTGTTAGAAACATTTTGACTTATTTGCATCCATTTAGTCACACATGGCCGAATGGCACCTTAACCTTGCCTAGCCTCTCTTAAACTCTTATTCCATTTCTTTACATGGTGGGCATCCTTATTACACCTTAATCAAGGTTTTAAACTCATCCCCCTTTAATTAAAATCAAGGTGGCCAAATACTCTAGATCTCAGTTTTACTCCATTATTAATTTCCAATCATGTTCTTAATCTCATCTAAAATCCGTTATTAATTTTAGCAAGCTTTTAGGCTAGTTTCCTTACCAACTTTATAATTTCTTCCTTAACTTATTTAGGATACTCTTGGCACCTTAATTAGGACTTTAACTCAAACTTCTCTTAACCCTTGAGAAGTGGCCAAATGCACATACAACGGTTCTAAGGCATTCTAGTTCTCTTTCCTTTAACTTAGAATATGATTTCCTCTCATTAAGGTTTGGGCCATTAAACATTTTCAAGCTTAGAAATTTTTTAAGACTTCTCCTTCACTCTTAGATGTCATGGCCCAATGGTCAATTTCAATCTCACAATCCCATGGTTCATTCTTAATCATCAATGTATGCATACTTAGGTTAGGCTTAGGTCTTAGTGAAGGTTTTAACTTTATTTTCAAATTTTAGCCACCATGGCCAAATGGTCATCCAAACCATTCCTAAACCTTTCTTATACTTTTAATCCTTTTCATTTACATGACTGAGATTGGTCTATGTTGATGACTGAGATGAAAATTCGAAACCTATATGTGCATTCCATATTGGTTGGAAATTGGTTTAAGCATACATAATTATCTTGAAGCTACTAAAATAAACTTAAAAAGATTAAGGGATCACTAAAGCCAATGTTATGTGAAAACGTAAAACTACTCTCTGTTCCTTGTGCACACTAGTATCCAGAGGGCCCTAAAAAGCTCTACTAAAGAGAAGCCAAAGGTTGCTTCTTGAAGCCAAAGGTTGCTTCAAGGAGCCAAAGGTTGCTGCAAAAAATCCTTCTACTATGAAGGCATTGAGTCCTTCACCCTTTATGTGGTGGTGACGATCACCTAGGAATAAGCTCATATCCTTAATTTTTAGTAGGAGGTGGGAGTAGAGTCAGTGAGAAGATATTGTTTGACAAATTTAATACATGTCTATGTCTAATTTTTTTCTTCCAAAGGTGGTGAAACTAGATTCATAAAGTGTCCCAAAGGTTGGACAAAGAAATGATAAAGACAAAGAAAAGTAGTAAAGAATAAAGCTTAAGACATAGAATAATTGTATGTCAAATGATATCTTATGTGTGATCCCAAAGTTATGAATGTTAAGAAGAATGTATGGTGAGATACTAAGTTGTTTGTTTTGAATAAAATTGATCCACTTCAGAGAAATGTTTTCAAAGAATTAAAAGTAACCTTTTATGTAAGAAATGATTTCTGAAATAAACTGAAGTGGCTGGGACTAAAGTGATGACATTAGAATTAAGTAGATAGCCTACTCAAAAACTTAGTTTCTCATCTCTACTTCTTCCCACTTTCTTCCCAGCACCTTGGATGCTGTTCATTATGGTAGCAGTTCACTTACTTGAAGCAGACGTGAAGCACTCTCTCTGGGAGGTGTACATCGCACTAATGTCAAAAATAATTGGATGCGAGCATCCTAACTACTAATATGTAGTATTAGCTAACTTATGTATATAATGTATAATATTTTTAAGTTTACAGTTTTTAATAACTATATGATAAGGCTCACGGGCCTAAGACTTCTGGTCTGTAAGATTTGTTATGTATAATTATTATATGATGTGTATGTTATGCTTGAATCTTGTTTATTTATTATAAGAAAATGATAAACGAAAAGAACAATGTGAACGCATAATATTCCTAAGGTTTTGAACGTACGCAGAAATCCTCTTAACGATGTATCTTACTGCTATGCAAATTTCATCGACAAGGCTTGCAATTTATGTCAAACAATTTTAAAAAAAAATTATCATATTTTCATAAGTATTTTCTAAAATGAATTCCACATCATGAGATAACAAACTAAAAATGGAACGAATGATCGACTTAAATGTGAAATCGGTATTCGTTGTTAGGGTGTTATAAGGAGCTTAGGCAAAAGCTTAGGCAGAAGCTTATATCATTGGGACTTTCTCAAACACAGACAGAGGGTCACCATCCATCACCTTCTCCTAGGCGCGTGAGCATAAAGGGAAGTTGTGCTCAGATGCAGGACCAAGTAGCGGGAGAAGAGGATGTGTATGCAGCTACAGACGATTATGAGTTATATGTTGATGATCCATATCGTTTGGTAGCCATTGGGAAAGTCTACACCTTGGGTTCAACCATCCATCACCATCAAATTGATGATGATCATGTTTGAGTGGTGGTTGAATGGGTTGAAGATGCAGATGCTCCTGCTCCTATGCCTACTGAGGAGGTTCATGTCGTGGGGCAAGTCCCCAATCATTTTATTATATGGCCGAGGAGACTTGTGTAGCGAGCTCAACCTTGGTATTAAATAATTTTAGCCTATGTTACTAATTTTTTAATATATACATTGTGCGTGTATATATATATATATATATATATATATATATTTCTTACTATTTGGTGAATTTATTGTGGGGTTTTTAAGGAAGATTGTGGGAATAATATTGATTTTAGTGCTAAAGAAGATCTTCCTGAGCCTTATCAAAAGAAACATGAGGTTGATTTGCTCACACGTCTATTTGGTATTGCTATGAACTTGGCCGATGAAACTTTGCAAATAACAATGGAACCAGATATCATAGGGAAGCCCACACTTATCCCCATCTATATGACTAAGAAGGATATATTGGAGTTGGTTATGGGTAACGATCTCCTATGTGTATCAGTTCTACAATTATGGTTGTATAAGTAAATTTCTAAACCTTACTTGAATTATTTCATTATCAAAATCTAATATATGAAAATTATTCGCAATATTAGGTACTTGTATCGTATCTGTACTCTAAGAGGGAACTTACACCTCTATGGATTCTTGGACCTGGTTCATATGCAGAAAATCGGGAACAAGGAAGCTGAGATACAAGGATACCTTCAGCGGAGACTATAGGCTGATAAAAACTATTACCTAGCCCCTCATTTTCAATCGTAAGTCAATACTTAAAAGTTTTATTTAACGAATTCATTTAAATTTCTAATTTTGGTTCATTGTCATCCATGTTTTGTAGGGCCCATTGGCAATTAATCATTATTTGTCCAAAGTGGAATGTAGTTGTATTTCTATGCTCTGCTTGGCAAAAACCAAAGAAAGACATAAAGGATATTATAGATTTGTAAGTTTTTAGGATTTTGGTATTTATATTCATATAATTTTTTATTTTCAAACGTATTCATTTGCTTTTTATTTTACTGTAGAGCAATGAATGCTCCACATCGGTTAAAAGGGACGCATTCATCAAATATAAAAAAGCCTTTATGGATAATTCTAAAGATAAGTACTTTATTAAAAGTTATTCAATTATTTTCTATTCTTTTATTAATATATCATCATCTCTAATTATATTTGATACTCTTTCTATTTTTTTGAAGTGTCCAAGACAACTCAGAGGAACCGAGTGTGGATATTATGTGATGAGACATATGTTTCTCATTATCTCAGCTTCTATTGTTAATTCTTGGAACCAAGTAATTACAATTGTCCTAATTTAATTATTTAATTTTAATGCATAACATGACATTTTCTCTAATTTTATTCAAAAACATTTTGTAGATATTTGAAAATCCTCAACCTCTATTAGATGAAGAAATTGATGATATTAGGAGACGTTGGGGGAAATTTTTGATAGAGGTCCCCAATTTGAATTCATGTAATTTTGAGATATTTAGTTTTTTTATTATATTTCATAATAAATATTGATGTATTTAGTTTAAATATATAGACTCTATTATTTCTGTATTGCCTGTCTGGTATTCTGTTTGTATATGCAGGTATTGTGAATAAATAATATGGTAGTTTCCCTAAACAAAAACAACATTTAAAAAAAATGGACTTTCTACATCGGTTGTGACCATAACCAATGTAAACAGTGCCTTTCTATATCGATTGTGACCACAACAGATGTAAAAAGGCATACTTTCTACATCGGCTAAGATCCTAACTAATGTAGAAAGTATACTTTTTACATTAGTTATGGTCACAACAGATGTAGAAAGCATAACTTTTTACATCAGTTAAGACCATAATTGATTTCTACATCAGTTCTTCCCACAACCGATGTACAAAGTGTACTTTTTACATCGGTTCTATAACCGATGTAAAAATTATTATTTTCTATATTGCCCGCTTCAATACCGCTCAAATAACCGATGTAAAAAGTCCATAACAACCGTTATAAAAAGCTTATTTTTCACCAGTGTTATCACACTTGCTTCCCCATTGAATGAGTTTACTAAAGATAATGTTTCTTTTAAATTGGGAATTACATAAGATAAGACTTTCCAAGTTATCAAAGAAAAACTTACTACTACACCATTGGTAGCCCTTCTAGAGTTCGGTAAGACTGCTTAAATATAATATAATACTTGTGGAAATGGTATAAGAGGCATACACATTCAACAAGGTAATATCATTGCATATTTTAATAAGAAAATAAATTGGCCCACTCTTAAATATTATATATATCATAAATAATTGTATCTTTTAGTTAGAGTGTTGGGAAATTGGCAACATTACTTGTTGCCTAAAGAATTTGTAATCCATTCTAATCATTAGGCTCTCAAACATATTAGAAAAAAAAGTAAATTACACTGAAGGAATGCTAAGTAGATTGAGTTCTTTAAATCATTTCCATGTGTTGCTAAGCATGAGAAAGGTAAGGAAATATTATTTTTGATGCGTTATCATAGATATATGTCTTCGTTCAACATTTGATGCTAAAGTTATTGGCTTTGAGTTCATAAAGATGCTAATTATACTAATTTTAAGGAGCCTTTTAGCCTACATAACCCAAAGTTTGTTGGAATAAATTTCTCTTGCATTATGGTTTCTTATTTCACTGTTACGAACATGTATTCCTAATTATTTCTTTTGTGTGTTACTAACTAAAGAAGCTCATCGTAAGGGTCTTCTAGGATATTTTGGCATTGTTAAGACTTTGACTATGTTGAAAGAACATTTTTATTGTATAAGATGAGTTAGGATATATAAAAATTTTCATAAAATGAATATTCTTTTGTAAATAAAAATAAAAAATAAATTCCCAAGGATTATAAACTCCACTCCCTATCCATAGTGTAGTTTGGAAGGACATTGTGAGAAAAAATCTTTCACAGATAAATTTTGATGAAAACTTCCACCAAGTAATAGTATTGCTAAGAATTAAAAATATATGTATGTATTGATAGCTCTCATATTTTAATCAAGTTTTATAAATTGGTTTTTGAAATAAAAGCTTAAAAAAATTCTCAAATGAAAGATTTTAGAGTTATAATCATGTTTTAGAAAGAATACTCAAAGTGAAAGGATTATCATAATAAACCAAAGTGTTTTGGAATTATAAAAACTTGTTTTTTGTAATATGGATATGACTTATCCAAGTGTTACAAATGGTTAACTATTTTATAATTGACTTAACCAAATGTTACAAAGAGTTAACCAAACTTCACCACTAAGTTAACCAACCTTATAATTGATTATCATATGTAATCGATTACCAAAGCTTCTTGACGTTCTAAAGGTTAGAGAACACCTTGATAATCAATTACCAAATGATGTAATCTATTACCAATGTATTTGGAAGTTATAGTAATTAATTAACAATAGATTTTATCGATTACCAAAGAATTTTGGAGGTTTTTGGGAGTAATAGAATGCTTTAGTAATAAATTATTAATGCTAGTAATCGATTTCTAAGTGAAAGATCTAAAAGTTTGAAAATATTTTCAGTTACATCAATTTAAAACTAACTCATTCGAATCTATCCTCTAATTTTACATACAAATATTTGTTGTTAACCTATTTTTCATAAGAGAATAAAATATAAAGAAACAAAGAAAAAGAATAAGAGAGAATAACAAGAGAAATAAATTTTTACAATTATTTTGTGAGAGATTTGTTCAAATTTTGAAGTTTTGTCATTGCACTAATATTTTCATTGTATTGTGCTTCAAGGATGATTTTTTTATCTTCTGCTAATTCTTATCATTTTTGGATGTTGATTCTTGAGAGAAAGGAATCTCTCTAGAAGGTGTTTGTGGTGATGTAAAGTGGCTGATCTATACATAATTCTTGAGGGTTTAAGTAGGGGATATTGAAGTGGTTTTGTAAGAGGATATTGTATCTTTAGAAATACTAAGAAAATTCCAAGTGGTGCTTAGGCACAAGATGTAGCTCTCTCATGATTGAGAGTGAAACAAGATAAATTCTTGTGTTGTCTTCTTCTTCCCTACACTTTTTCATTTCAACACTTGATTTTTTATGTTATGAATAACTCCTTCTTGATTAATCGTAATGGCTTAACTATGAGTTTCTTAAATTGATCACCAAGATTATATTGACATTCTAAATATCGTGTAAATTTTATATCATATTCAAGGTTTCTTGGATAGCTTATATTTTTGGGCTCACTATTTTAATTTATTGGTGAACTTTTGAATAAAAAATAGTTAAACCTAATTCACCCACTCTTAGGTTTGTGGCCATTTGATTAACAATTAGCATCAAGAGCGGTTATGAAGAAAACTAGGATTTCTTTATGATCCAGAGGTGCAAATGGCTTCAAAAAATCCATCTTTAAGGATTATGTGCTTGAGAGTCCATGTTAGAACTTGGAACTTGGTGATTTTCTTCATAATATGGAATTATGTGCTTGAGAGTCAAGATTGGAACTCCTAAGTTAAGACTCTTAAAATACTATGAAAAATTATGCTGTAAGTCACTAAGTATGATTTGGACATAGATCTAAAATCTAATTAGAGTAAGTTGGAATTTTGGGACCAATACTAGAACAACCTTCATAAGAAACATAGAACATTCCATAATCATGACCTAAGCTATGGATCAAGGATAAGTGTTGATGAATCTAAGAGCTAAGGATGCTACAAGTGCACAAATTCATGGAACAAATGTCATGTGAGAAGAATTTTGAGAAAAGGACCTTGAATGCTCAAGGTGAGCATTCGGCCACTTTCACCAAGAATGAGTAAAAGACCAAAAAATTGGAAAGGATGATTTGAATTAATATATTAAGTCCTAATGGGTGTAAATAAACTCTTAAGAGAAGAAGAATTAACCAAAAGGCCCTAGGACTAAAGGGTGTGCATTTGGTCACACTTTATTTAATTAAGGAGAAATGAGTTTAAAATATTGATTAGGGTTAATTAAGGACCCTTAGTATGTAAATGAGAAGAATTAAAAGAGTAAGAAAGGTTCAAGAATGGTTTGGGTGACTATTCGGCCATAAGGAACCATAATTAGTGAAATTAAGTTAAAAACCATGACTAAAACTTAAGCTTGATTCAAAGATGCATAAGGTGATGATTAAAAATGAATCATGGTGTAGTCAATGAGAACATGACCATTCGGCCATACCTTCCCAGAGTAAAGGTATAGTCTTAAAATTCTCCAAACTGGGTAATGTTTAATGGCTTAAACCTTAACTAGTAGAAATCACCTTCTAAATTAAGGAAAAGTGAACCATGATGCCTTTGGATCTGTGTCTATGCATTCAGCCACTCCTTCAATAATTAAAAGAAGCTTGAGTTAAAATTTCAATTAAGAGAAATTGAGTTTCAAAACCTTGATTAAGGTGTAATAAGGATGCTTACGATATAAAAATATGAAATACGAGTTTGAAAGAGGCTTGGCAATGGTATGGGTACCATTCGACCATGTGTGGTTAAATGGATGCAAGTAAGTTAAAATATTGCCAATGCATAATCCTTAAACCTAATTTAAGTAGGGTATCCATAAGACATGAAAATTTAAGCACACAAAGAATAAATAAATTAAGAGATGTCATTCGGCCACCTAACGAGAAATTCTAAGTATTATGATTTTTCATGAAATTATATGAAACAATTTAACCTTTGAGAAAAGGAAAGGTTGAGAGATAACTTAGGAGGATGTGTGAAATAATTTCCCATGAGTGATTCACCATAAAATTTTATGAATTAAACAAGTTGGACATGTTATGGGCATATGAGATTATGCTACCCAAGAATCAATGATAAGCTTAACCAAGTCTTGATTTAGAAGATGATTATATGCTTGAGAATGTTACGCCAACTTGTTGTACTACTTTATGAATGCATAAAGAGTAATGTGAGATGTATGATGACAACTTATGGTTTTTTAGAGAATGATGCTATGTATGATAATGAAGAGCAAATGAAGATGTGAATATGTTCATGGCATATTGGTTGAATAGCGATAGAGCATGCATGATTATCTGGAAGCTTTTAAAAGTGAACCTAATTAACGAATGCCTATGTTTGAAAATTTCCCTGAATGTGTGGAATAGTAATTGAATTTCTTCGAAGGTTGTGGAATAGTAATTGAATTTCCCTGATGATGTAGAATAGTAACTGAATTTCCCCAAAGGTGTGGAATAGTAATTGAATTTCCCTGAAGGTTTGGAATAGTAATTGAACTTCCCTGAAGGTGTGGAATAGTAATTGACCTTCCCCGAAGGTGTGGAATAGTAATTGAATTTCCCCGAAAATGTGGAATAGTAATTGAACTTCGTCGAAGGTGTGGAATAGTAATTGAATTTCCCTGAAGGTTTGGATTAGTAATTGAACTTCCCCAAAGGTGTGGAATAGTAATTGAATTCCTAGAAGGTTTAGAATAGTAATTGAACTTCCCTGAAGATATAGAATAGTAATTCAATTTCCCCAAAGATGTGGAATAGTAATTGAACTTCCCCGAAGGTGTGGAATTGTAATTGAATTTTCCCGAAGGTGTGGAATGGTAATTGAATTTCCTCGAAGGTGTGGAATAGAAATTAAAAATTCCCCAAAGGTGGGGAATATATTACAAATGAGAAATTATGTAAGGCATAGATAAAATGTTAGTCAAATAATCTCTATGATGTGATCCCAGATTTTTGATGTGCAAGCAATTGATATGCTTAATTTAGATGATATTGTTATTAATTATTGTATGCCTATCTTAAGATTTCCTGAAGATGGGGAATAGAAATTGAATAAAATGTTATGAAAGACATAGAAGAAATAACACTCAAATGATAATTATAATATGCTTCAGAAAATATATGATGTTCAAGCAAGTTAAGTTCTTAATTCAGTTAACATTGTTTCACCAATAATGATGTATGCCCATAAACTAAAATTTCCCAAAGGTGTGGAATAGAGAATTAATGAGAAATTATGTAAGATGTAGAGGAGATGATAGCCAAATAATATTTATGATGTAATTCCAAAAAATTATGATGATTAAGAGAATTATATGTAAGTAAAATAAATCCACTTCAGTAGCATTTTTGAAAGGTAAAAATCAAGCTTATATGCTTGCCATGATTTTTAATAAACTAAAGTGGCTGAGATGAAAATGATGATACTAAGTTTAGGGTAGAATCCTATCGAAAAACTTAGTTTCTCAACCTCTACCACTCTTCTATTTTCTTCCCAGGCACCCTAGACACTATTCGTGATGGTAGAGATTTTCGTACTTGAAGTGGGTGTAAGATCCTTCTGAAGCAGAAGGGAATGATGTCATACCAATATTGTATAAGTTGTTAATAGATTGTTATCTATATGATTAATAGGTATTGCATAGGGTAATGATATGTGTAACTAAGTTTGTAAAGGCTTCAATGCCTTAACTCTAGTATGTATATGTAAATATTATCTATATTATTAGAAGTTGAATGAATATTTGTGATATGTGAATGTTTGTACTATTACTTGAGCCTACATAATAAAAACAAACAGATAAATTCCTAAAAACAACCTAAGAACAATTTTAATTTGATGTGGGTGAGGTGGTCGTTTATTTACTTTCTGCTACGACGAGGCTCGTATTTTCTACCAAAGTGTTTCGTTTTAAAATTATTTTTTCCATATTTTCACTAATAATTATTTTCCAAGGATTCTACATCATGAGATAACAGTCTAAAAATGAAACTGGGTGAGCAACTTAAGCATAAAAATAGTATTCATTTTTAGGGTGTTACAAAACCATACGTACCTCATTTTCATGCTTTTGGTTACAAACGCTTTGTGGTAAGGATAGCCTAGGTAAATTTGATGCTAGATATGATGTAGGCATATTCCTAGGATTTTCTCTCTAGTAAAGCATTTAGAGTATACAATAAGAGAATTATCATCATTAAAGAATCCATTTATGTTGTATTCATAACACTAACTCCTCAAAAGAAGGAAAACTTGCTATTGATGATGATGCAGAAATTCTATCAAATATATATGTGAAAGGAGTAAATCCAAATAATAACAATGGAGAGGAAGAACCAACAGTCACCTCTCAACATTTTGATCTTCCAATTGTATGAAACATGCATAAATATCATCTCTTTAACAAAGTTATTGATGACTTATCAAAGGGAGTTTCTACTAGACATACTTTATCCAATGCATGAAATCTTATGGAATTTGTTCATAAATTGAACCTAGGACTATAAATGAGGCTGTGGAAGATGAATTTCGGACATTAGTTATGAAAGAGGAAATTAATAAATTTGAAAGAAACCAAGTTTGGGAATTAGCATCCAACCCTTTGCAAAAATAAATAATAGGAACTAAATGGAACCTTAAAAAACTAGATGAAGATGGAATTATCATAAGAAATAAAGCTAGAATAGTTGCTAAAGGATATAATTAAGAGGAGGCATTAATTTTGATGAAACTTATGAACCAATAGCTAGATTACAAGGAATTAGATTATTATTGTCATATGTATGCATAATGGATTTCCAACTATATCAAATAGATATGAAAAATGATTTTCTTAATGGTTATATATAAGAAGAAGTGTATGTTGATCAACCTGTTGGTTTGGAAAAGTTTGAATATCCAAGCCATGTATATAGCTTAAGAAAGATGTGTAAGAATTTAAACAAGCTCCTAGAGCTTGGTATGAAAAGTTAAGTAAGTTTTTTTATAGAAAAAGGAATTAATAGAGGCAAGGTAGATATAACATTATTTATTAAAAAGAAAAATCATGTTGGAGGTAACCCTGTTGATCACACTAAATATAGAAGAATAATTAGTTTATTGTTATATTTGACTGCTAGTAGGCCTAATATTATGTTTTGTGCATACATGTATACTAGATGTCAAGCAAATTCTAAAGAAGCACACACTAAATATAGAGGTGATTATGTACTTCAATTTGTTCAATCAAAATAAGCAACAAGTTGATATTTTTACTAAATCATTACCTAAAGAGATATTTTTCAATTTAGAAAGATAAGTAGGTGTAAACACTCAATTATGTTCGAGGCCCCCAATTGTTAAAATTAATTAAGAAACCAATACTAATTTAAATAATAAATAAATAAACAGAAAAACACTAAAACAAATAAATAAAAAAGCTGAGGAAACAAACAATTAGATAGGAAAAATAATAACAGAACAAAAGATAAATAAAGAAAAAGATTAATTTAAAATTAACAAGAAAAAGAAAAAATAAATGTGAAATGCAAAAAATATAATAAATTGAAAATAGAAAAATTGGAAGAAAATAGAAAAAACAAAAAAGGTTTTATAAAAATTGAGAAAAACCAAAAAAATAATAATACGAAATAATAAAAAAAGGGAGGAAAAGAGATAAATAGAATTAAAAAAAAGGAATAATAATAATAGAAAACTAAGTTAAAAAATATATATAAAAAAAGAACAAAAAAACTGGAAAATAATAAAAAAATGGAAGAATAGTAAATAGATTAAATAAAAAATTGAAAATAATAAGAAAAAAGCATAAAATTGAAAAAATAATAATAAAATATAAAAAACTGGAAAATAGAAAAAATAATAAAAGTATATGTATAAATATAGAAAACAAATATATAAAAGAAGAAAGAACAAAAACAAAAATAAATAAAAATAATAAATTTATTACAAAATATTAAAATAATACAAACCAAAAATGAGAAAATTAAAAAATAGATATATTAAAAACAAGAAATATAAAATTCAATAAAGAAAAAGAAAAAAATAAAACAAAAATTTAAAACAAAAACAAATTAAAAACAGAAAAACGTATTTAAAACAGAAGAAACAGAATTGAAACGAAAGGGAGAAAAAGAAAGAAAATGGGAGAAAAAGGCTCGAGGGTCCTCGGTGAGTTGGGGTCTTTTGGTTCCCTGATACTTCCTCAAGCAGAAGGGTTTTAGGACCAGGAGGGGAAGGAGGAAATGATTAGGAACCCTGTGTGAAGAGGCAGAGAAGACTCTTGGATCTTGAAGTGGAGTCATCCAGGTAAGTGCTCACGTCCATGGCTTCTCCTTCCAGCATTTTGCATTGAAATTCCACATTAGCACATCATAGAGGAAAAAATGAAATCTATAGATAAAATTCTACATGTGATTATAATGTTTGTTTTGAATCTTCAGATGAAATTTTTGCACAAAAGTTGCATGTATGATGTATTGTAATGCTTAGAAACTGTGGAACTCTTGATCCTGTACATGGTTGGTTACCCCCCTCATCGGCAAGTTTGCCAACTTCCAGTGGCAGTGAATTAATGATGATCTCTACATGCTTGCGAACGATCCATGCATCCATTACAGTGTATAATCTGTAACAACAGTTGTGAAATGATCAAAGCAAGTATGATAGGGTCGTTGTGAGTACCCCTAACTTAGTCCGAACATGGGCGTAGGGAGGTCATTAAATACGTTTGATAGGGTCGTTGTGAGTACCACACCATGAAGACAAGGGAGATGGCTTACATACTTGTTGAAATACGCTTTCTGGTCAAGGCATACACGTGCATGGCTTATATCAGCCCAACCAAGCTGTCTTCAAGGCCTTTTAATAAAGTTAATGGGTATTGAAACTAAACCAAGTGTCTAGCTCAGTGGTTAAGGTGGTCTCGTACCTTCCGTGCCCTCAGTTCGAATACTAGCTGAGGCATTTTCCTTCAAATGTCTCCATTTTTCTGTTCACCAGGATTGGGCCATGCTCTACGTCAAATCAATTTCAAATTGGGCTACGTCTCACCTATCAGATCCGCCCCACACAAAAATTAGCTGCCCCTTGGTGTATGGGTTCTGGAATTGGAGAGTCTCACATGGGATCAAGATGCCATGCCTATTTCAAAATTCTTTGCGTGCACATGGATCAAATCTAGACTTTTTTTTTAATCAAAACATCAATTTTAAATTAAGTCAGGTTTATCAGCTCAAGCCTAAATTAAGTCCAGCAAATTTTAAATCAGATTTCTTTCTCTCAAACTCAAAGATCCAATGTCGCTTAAATTAAAAAAAATTTCGAATCTAATTCATTTTAAAATCACTAAAACTCTTCAAATCTAAATCAAATCCAAAATCAAGTTTAAGCCTTTTTTCCTTAAAATTTTGAATCAAACTCATTTTATCAAGTGTATCTCCTTTTTCTCAAATTCCAAACCAAGCATTCCACCCAAATCATATTTATTTCTCTTCTCCAAATTTCCACTCAAAGTCAAGATCAAATTTATTTATTTTTTCTCTCAAAATCCATTC
Source organism: Canavalia gladiata (assembly GCA_037954105.1). Lineage (NCBI taxonomy): Eukaryota > Viridiplantae > Streptophyta > Magnoliopsida > Fabales > Fabaceae > Canavalia > Canavalia gladiata. The sequence continues at coordinate 40,831,464 of CM075658.1, read as the reverse complement.
AATCAAAATTTAATTCTTTTCATTAAGTTTCAAAGAAAATTCATCCGAATCCAATTCAATTCTCCTTCCTTTCAAGCCAAGTAGTTTTTTTTTTAAATCAAATCCTTTTTCTTTAAATGAAATCAAGTTTAATTCTTCTTCCCTAAAAATCAAGCATTCTATTTTTAAATCAAATTCTTTTTCCTCAAAATCCCAAATGAAGTTTAATTCTTCTTTCAAACATTATTCTTTTCTTTACTTTCAAAACAAGCCCACGTTAATTCAAGTCAAGTTCATTTTAAATTAAGAGTCAATTCAAATCACGGTCAATTAATCAAGTTTTAAATCAAGCTCAATTCCTCAAGTTTCAAATCAAACTAATTTCAAATCAAGTTCATTTTATTTTTAGTGAAGCATTATTATCAAATTAAATTCATTTTGGAACCACAAATCTCACGTAATGAGCTCTAAATGGGAAACTAGCAGTTTCACTGCTGTTCGATATTTCGAGATTCATATAGGCCCCAGTGCAGCCGTAGTTGCCTCGGACCTTGTGCATATATGGACTGAGTGTTCCTCCCAAATAATAAAACCTTTCAAAAACACTTTTGGGAATCATTAGTCTCCCGCGATGAGCTCTAAATGGGAAACTAGCGATTTCACTGTTGTTCGATGTTTAGAGATTCATATAGGCCCCCGTGTAGCCTTAGCTTCCTCGGACCTTGTGCATGAGTGGACTGAAGGTTCCTCCGAAAAATGAAAATCTTTTCAAAATATCATATTCCTTACAAAGCCCTCCCGAAGGTCAAGCCTTCAAACCAAAGCTACGTAAGCCTTGAGTTTCCCATTGCACCAGGGAATACGTAGGAGCAGGATCAAGTCCTATCAGGCTAACCTCCATCAATCTATTTATTTTTCACTCTAATTAAAGGGATCAAAAAGTTTTCAAAAGTCACACACTCAGTTTAAGGGTACTGTTCGCTAGAACGGGCGAGTGGGGTGCCTAACACCTTCCCCACTCGTAATCGACCCTCGAACCTAAATCTCTTCCTCAAGTTAGGGTTTTCCCAAGTATTTTCCCTTAAATAAAAATTTGGTGGCGACTTCACATAATTCAATAAAATTCCTATTTTAAAATTTTAGCGAGTTCGTCGTCTCGTTGTCATTACATTTGTGACTGATTGAGTGTGTCATATTGATCCCTTTCCCATTTATATATCTACTTATCTATTTGTTGTTTGTCTATTTATTCTCTGTATAACCCTAGGATAGACAAACAATAAATTGCTATATATATATCTGTGCGATTTCCCCAATTGCAGGTATCCCAATTATTTGTGTGCCCTCCACACATCATATATGCATTTCATCATGAGTGGGGCCCTATACCCGGGTCTGAGTGCAACCTAGGATTAGAGGGATCTAGTGGTGTCACTCTGGAGCCTACGTCCTGATTGGCTATCACGAAAATCCCGACTAGAGTGTGTCCTATTCATAATGCCCCACAACTAATGACTACTTTTATTGTTGTGGCAAAAACATTGTAGACTGGAACTTGGCTCTAGTGACCTCCATACCCTAGGATAACTAACCACCTTTGAGAGGTTCACGCATTTAAAAGTCATAGACCCTTAGGACAGGTGACCCACATAAAAGGTAAGGAGGGCACACACCCTTTTTCGTGATACATGGTTCATATGTTATTCACATGCTCAAGTAAACTGAACCACTCAAGATGGCAGAGAAGAAGAGGAAATCTGAGATTCGGGAGATACAAAATCAAGAAAAAAATAAAATATAAACACATAAAAATCAAGAAAAATTGAAATCAAGGAAAATAGAAACTCTTAGGAAAAATCAGAAAAAGCATTTTCAAAAATACTGAAAGTATAAAAAGATTTAAAAGGGGAGAACATGAAATTTTGAAAACTAAAGAATATTTTTTTAGAAAAATTTTAGCAAAACTTTTTCAGATAAAACTGAAGGTTTCTAGCAAAAATAAAAAATACCAAAATTGATAGAACATAAAATTGCTAAAAAACGAGAAAGAAACTTTCAATTATTTTCGAAACCCTCAAATATCCAAAAATTATTTGTGAATAACATGCATGCATTCATTCATTCATTCATAAACTTTTCACTGAAAGAAGGAGATTTTGAAAATCATCCCATGCATTCTTATGGAAACATCAACATTTATCACTCATGAGTTTTCGTATTCAAACTGTTTCTCAAAAATTAATTTTTAACTTTAACAGAAAGATTGGACAAAGACAACTTCCTCAACATCCTTATAGAACTAGATCACAATCAGGAATCATGGATGAGCTGGAGAGACAAAATGAGGAATTGAGAAATGAGGTCAAGTCACTAAAGGAACAGATGGCCAAGCTAATATAGGCCATCCAACTGTCAAAGCAAAAGGATATAAGGCATTCCCTTCCGAGAGAACTAACTGACCCATCATATCCTCCTAGCTTTAACCCACAAAACCCATCAGCATTAACCATGCCTTCACCAACCGATGGAGTTCATTATGGGTATCCTCATGGGCATGCACCCTCATCCAACCAAATACAAACCCAAACACATAGCCTACCTCCAAACACATCTCATAAGCTTACCAAACAGCTGTTGGGGGAACGCATCCTATGTTCACCCAAGGGCCTCATCCTATATACATACCATCTTCTCAACCTCACCACATGCTAGGAGAATACTCAAACCATCCTTCTAAGGAGGATACTAAAAAGTGGAAAGTCCTAGAGGACAGGATCCAGGAAATTGAGGAAAGTATTTATGAAAGAGAAGCATCTGATTTATGTCTGGTTCCAGACGTGGTCATTCCTCCTAAATTCAAGGTTCCTGAATTTGAGAAATATCAAGGAACTAGTTGTCCGAGGAACCACCTGACCATGTATTGCAGGAGGATGTCCGCCTGCACTCGTGATGATAAGCTGCTTGTCCATTTCTTTCAAGACAGCTTGACTAGGGCAGCTGCAAATTGGTATACTCAGCTAGAGCGGACACACATCCATTCATGGAAAGATCTAGCTGAGGCCTTCTTGAAACAATACCAGTATAATGTGGAGATGGCTCCTGACAGAACTCAGCTCTAGAACATGGCCAAGAAAGGAGATGAGACCTTCAAGCAATACTCTCAAAGATGGAGAAAGTTAGCCGCTCAAGTACAACCTCCATTATCCAAGAAAGAGCTGGTCAGTATGTTCATAGACACACTCCAAGAGCCTTTCTATGACAAGATGATCGAAAGTGTGACTACTAGCTTCTCTGATGTCGTCATCATTAGAGAAAAGATCGAAGGTGGCATACGCCATGGAAAGATCAAGCCTACAGGGGCAGTCAACACTTCCAATGGATCTGGGAAGAAGAAGACAGGAGAGACGTATATGGCTTCTGGTCAAGGCCAATACACTCCTCAGGTGGCACATTATGGTCCAGCTAGCTTCTAACCACCACCATACACACCCTATACCCAGTATCCTTACATCGCCACCACTTACCAAACATCATATCCTCCTACTTATAACTATCTCATGCAAGTCCAGCCACCAACACCATACACGGCCCAAACGCAAGCCACTAGTCAAAATCCCAACCAAAGCCAAAAAAAGGAGAAAAAACCCGTCGAATTCGGCCCTATTCCAATCTCTTACACTGAGCTATTACCTCGCCTAATCCAAAACTTGCTGGTTGCTCGTTATCCTCTAAAGCCTCAAGAACCACCATATCCCAAATGGTATGATGCAAACACCAGGTGCGATTACTATGCAGGGTTCATTGGTCATTCCACAGAGGATTGCCTAGCGTTGAAGTGAAAGGTGCAAAGTCTGATTGATGCAAAATGGTTGGATTTTGGGAAGCTTGCTCCTAATATAGAAAATAATCCCTTGCTGAATCATGAGAGCTCATCAACTAGTTGAAGGAAATAGGAGCAACACAATGAGATGCCTTATACTGATGAAATTATCCAGGATTTTTCGTACTTTTCAAAAGTTGATCTTTTGTAAATAAATCTCAATGAATAATACAAAAATTACATTTTTCATGTTCCTTGGGCATATGCTTCACGTTATTGGCTTTACTTCTTAAATTCTCCATTCTTTTCATTCCACCTGTTTCTTTGTCCTACACCTAAACAATAAAATACCTATTGGTGACAATGTCAATGCTGTAATAAATAATTTTGAACGTCTTATTAGTCAAGCTCAAAGAGAAAAAATGAGGAAGCAGAATAAGAAAATCCATACCAGGGATTCCAAATCACCATGCATTGTAAATCCTCTCAAAGTGCATTCTTGTCTAACAAAAATAGAGCAGCAATAAATATCCTGCTGGATCAAAGTTCAAATCGAGGGAAAATTTAGGGATACATAATAGATCCGTTGAATTGAGAATCAAAATAATCTCGGCAAGATCAATATTTGACCACACAAAATTGAAGAAAAAAAAAAGAAAAATCGGCTGGATTAAAATAAAAAATAATCCAGGAAAAATTAGGGTCAAAACTCAAAATTCAAGGAGAAATGAAACCTGTTGGATTAAAATCCAAAATAATCCAAGCAAAAGGAGGGTTAAAATTCAAAAAATAAATCGAAAAAGTCATGATCAGAAAAGATCCTATTGGGTTCCAAAAACAATTCAGGCAAAATTTAGGATTAAACAAAGGCCCGCTAGGTCAAAAACCCCTGAAGGCGACCTAGGCAAAAGTTGGGGCACAATCAAACAGAAGCCCGCTAGGTGGAAAACCCTAAAAAACGACTTAGGGAAAAGTTAGGGCACAGAAACAATAGCCCGCTAGGTCACAAACCTTCAAAGGTGACCTAGGCAGAAGGTAGGGCACGCAAACAAATATCCCGCTAGGTTGCAAACCTTCAAAGGAGACCTAGGCAAAAGTTAGGGCATATAAAACAAAAAGCTTGCTAGGTTGCAAATCATCAAAGGCGACCTAGGAAAAAGTTAGGGCATCAAACAGATAGCCTGCTAGGTCGCAAACCCTTAATAGCGATCTAGGCAAAAGTTAGGGCATCAAGCAAAAAGCTCGCTAGGTCGGAAACTCCCAAGGGCGGCCTAGCCAAAAGTTAGGGCACACAAGAGCCCGCTAGGAAGAAAACCCTAAAAATGACCTAGGCAAAAGTTAGGGCACACAATTAAGAGCCCGCTAGGTTGAAAACCGGTAAGGTCGGCCTAGGCAAAAGTTAGGGCAAAACAAAGGACCTTCTGGGTTGAAAACTCAAACAAACAACCCAGGAAAAAGTTAAGGTCAATCAAGGATTCATGTCCAATCTGACATTTCTGCACCCTATCTTTCCTAAAACTGGGGCAATATTTTTTCCATTTCTCAAAGTTTGGTTAATTTGACAATCAAGATTATGAAAAGCAGCATTGGCATTTTTCATCAAAAGGTGCCATTTCGGCAATCGAACCCACATCTTTCATCTTTTCCTGCCAAATACACAAAACCTCACATAAAGCCCATTCCCTCCTATTAACCATCCAAAATCATATCACACACCTCAATAGTTCATATGTCAGGAAGGAAATATGAAAAATGTAAAAAATAAAAAGATTAATTTTAAAAAGTCATGAAAATTGGGTGAGTCCTCAACCATCGCAACACGACATGACTATTTCCCAAAAGATCATCCTCCTGTTAGACATAACGGTACCAAGACAAAAGGAGTGTGTCTTATTCAATCACGCTGGCCACTGTTGGGTCCCAAAGATCTCGGAAAAAGAAAGTTCCGAAATTGACCAAGAAGCTAAGAAACAGAGTTGATCCAACTCGTCCTGATTCTTGATTCCCTTCACACCAACTATGAGTTTGTCGAGTAATGACATGTAAAAAATCAAAAGCAAGAGAAATAATAATTTTTACACCATCTCATGGTTTGCATCCATCCTATAGCATCCTTTTCATCAAATAATCATTTCAAATATCAAAGGTAATAAATAAGTTAAAACATTGCATCCTTTTTCATTTATTCAAGCATCAAACATCACATCCTGTTTCATTCATCACATAAGCCATTTTCAACATAATTAAGACCAAGGCAAATTGCCCAAATCAATCATAATTAAAACATTTATGAAAATCTCAAAACTGGGGCAAAAGGATGCCCAGCAAATTTCAAATTGGGGGCAATCCCCAATTTTTGAAAAATTCAAACATGGGCAAACGTTTTCCTAGAAAATTCAAATGGGGGGCTATCCCCGGTCTCTAGAAAAATTCAAATTCAAGAACAAGATCTAAAACTGGGGCAAATTTTTGCCCACAAAAATTCAATTTGAGGTCATCCTCAAATTCTGAATCAATTTCAAAACTGGGGAAAACACTTTCCTAGAAAACTTAAGTTGAGGCAATCCTCAGTTCCTCAACTCCAGAAAGATTTAAAATGGGCAAAAGATTGTCCAGAAATGCTCAAATTGAGGCAGTCCTTGACACCATATCAAGAATTAAAACTGGGGCAAACATTTGCCCAGAAAATACAAATTGGGGCGGCTCCTAATTTCTGGAAAACCAAGATTAGAACTGGGGCAAACGCTTTCCCAGAAAGTTCAAGTTGGGCGTAATCCTCAATTTTTGGAAATCAAAATCAAAACTGGGGAAAACGCTTGTCAAGAAATTTCAAATTGAGGCAATCCTCAATTTCAAGATTTCTAAAAATCTCCAAAACTAGGGCAAATGCTTGCCTAGAAAAATTCAAGTTGAGGCAATCCTCAATTTCATCAAGATTCAAACTGCGGCAAACGTTTGCCCAAAGTCCCTTCAAATAAAGACATCTCGCAATTATCAAGAATTTTCTAAACTAGGGAAAAATGGTGGCCCAAGTTTTCTATAAGAGAAAATAATTATCCAATGCTCAAGAAACCTTTGAGTTCAAGGTAGAATCAGCAATTTATTTCAATTCAAGAAAAACAAATTTCAAATTAAGTTATCTGAGGCATCTGTTGAAGAAGTCAATATTTCGACCTCATGCGCCTTCCCACGACACATCATATTATTCTCCACCTCTGTCTTAACAAGTCATTCTCCCACCGGCCATAACTTATGTCCTTCCCTACCTGTCTTCACAAGTCATTCTATTCTTGCCTATCTTAAAAGGAAATTCTTTTATATACTTGATTGCCTGTCTTAACAGGCCATTCTTTCCTTTACCCATCTTGACAGGACGATCTTCATCTTCAAATTGCCTGTCTTATCAGGCATTCTCTTTGCCTGTCTTAACAGGTGTCTTGCTTCCATCCTGTCAACAACAGGACTTTCACATTATACCTGTCTTAACAGGTCATTTTCATTTTTCTTTGCCTGTCTTAACAGGCTTGCATCTTTCCTGTCAACAACAGGACTTCTTTGCATTTTTCCTGTCTTAAAAGGTGTCCTTCATTTTACTTTGCCTATCTTAATAGGCTTGCACCTTTCCTGTCAATAATAGGACCTTATTCGCATTTTTCCTGTCAATAACAGGAATTTTTTCGTTACTTGTCTTAATAGGTCATTTTCATTTCCCTTTTACCTGTCTTAACAGGTTTTCATCATTATGTTTTGCTTGTCTTAACAGGTATCTGGCTTCTTTCCTGCCAACAACAGGACTCTTTTCGTTACCTGTCTTAATAGGTCATTTTCATTCCCTTTTTACCTGTCTTAACAGGTTTTCATCATTATGTTTTTCCTGTCTTAACAAGTATCTTTCATCTTTCCTGTCAACAATAGGATTCTATCTCCTTTACCTATCTTAACAGGTCATTGTCATTTTGCTTCGCTTGTCCTAATAGGTTTTCATCATTCCTTTTAGCCGATCTTCACAGGTATCTTGTATCTTCCCTTGTCAATAATAGGATTTCGTTTGCATTTAACCTGTCTTGTAGATCTTTTTCATTCCCTTTGCCTGTTTAGCAGGCTCGCATCTTTCCTATCAACAACAGGACCTTATCCTTCTTTTACCTGTCTTAACAAGTCATTTTATTTCATCTTCCCTTGTTAACAACAAGACATCATTTCCATTTATCCTGGCAACAACAGGATTACATCATTTGCATTCATCCTGGTAACAGCAGGATCTCATTTCCATTCATCTTAGCAACAGCAGGATTTCATCATTCACATTTATCCTGGCAACAGCAGGATTTCATTTGCATCTATCCTGGCAACAACAGGATTTCATTTGCATATTTCCTGGCAACAGCGGGACCTCATTTGCATTTTCCTGTCAACAATAGGACATCAAGCATGTTTACATTCTGTCTGCTTATCTTAACAAGTTTGCGTTCATCCTGGCAACAACAGGATTTCATTTGCATCTTTCCCAGCAACAGTGGGACTTCATTTACATTCTCCTATCAACAACAGGTCTGTATTTATCCTGGCAACAACAGGATTTCATTTGCATATTTCTCGGCAACAACGAGACCTCATTTACATTCTCCTATCAACAACAGGACGTCATCCGCATTTATCCTAGTAACAGCAAGATTTCATTTGCATTTTCCCGGCAACAGCAAGATTTCATTTACATTCTCTTATCAACAACAGGTCTGCATTTATCCTGGGAATAGCAAAATTTCATCTGCATCTTTATCGGCAACAGCGGGACTTCATTTGCATTTTCCTGTCAACAACAGGACTTTATTTGTGTTTTCCTTTGCATTCTTCCCAGCAACGACGGGACCCCATTTGCATTCCCTCCTGTCAACAACATGATCCCCCTCATATTTACTGTTCAACACTCCGACCTATGATGTCAGGCCTTGCATGTTTAAATTCTTGCATTCTGGTCGATGATGTCAGGCCTTGCATGTTTACTTTTCTGCATCTTGGCCTATAGTGTCAGGCCCCAACACCTTTGTTTTCTATATTCCTTCCTGTCAACAATAGAACCTCCATTTGCATTCTACCTATCTTAACAGGTCTACATTTTCCTATCAACAACGGGACTCCATTTGCATGTCTAATTTCTACATTCTCGGCCTATGATGTCAAGCCTTGCATTTTAATTTTCCCGTGCTCAGGCCTATGTTATCAGGCCTTGCATTTAATTTTTGTATCTCATCTGTCTTAACAGGTCTCTTTTTTTGTCACTTCTCTTGCCTGTCATAACAAGCCGTTCCTTTTTGCTTTGCCTATTTTAACAGGTCTTCTTCATTTCCCTTTCGCTTGTCACAATAGGCCATCCTCTTTCGCTTTGCTTATTTTAACAGGTCTTCTCCTTTTCACCTTGCCTGTCCTAACAGGCCATTTAATTCTTTTGCATGTCTATTTTAACAGATCTCATTCATTTCACTTTGTCTGTACAAGCCATTTGATTAGCCTAATCAAACTCTGCACTTAGGCCTACCACGATAGGTCTTGCATATTTAAACCATGCCAGTTTAGCACACGAAGCTTACAAAGGGCATTCCTGTGATTCTATTCAAGCTCAAGGCTCTTTACACCTTTCAGACATCCTCCAAGCTTGCCTCGGACATAATGTGTTCACGTCTTTACTCATTTCGTACCATGACAATTTAGAGAATTCTTTATCGCATTATCTAGTAGGAAAATGAGTAAAGAGGGGCAAATTGTAAACCCTCAATTATGTCTGAGGCCCTCAATTGTTAAAATTAATCAAGAAACCAATACTAATTTAAATAATAAATAAATAAACAGAAAAACACTAAAACAAATAAATAAAAAAGTAGAGGAAACAAACAAATAAAGAGGGAAAATAATAACAAAACAACAAATAAATAAGAAAAAGATTAATTTAAAATTAACTAGAAAAAGAATAAGGAAATGTGAAATGCAAAAGATAATAATAAATTTAAAATAGCAAAATTGGAAGAAAATAGATAAAATAGAAAAGGTTTAATAAAAAAATGAAGAAAAACCAAAAAATTAATAATACGAAATAATAAAAAAACGAAGGAAAAGAGATAAATAGAATTAAACAAAAGGAGTAATAATAATAATAATAGAAAAAGAAGTTAAAAAAATATATTAAAAAAGAAGAAAAAAAATTGGAAAATAATAAAAAATAGAAGAATAGTAAATAGATTAATTAAAAAACTTGAAAACAATAAGAAAAAAACATAAAATTGAAAAAAAACATAATAAAAATGTAAAAAACTGGAAAATAATAATAAAATCATAAAAGTATATGTATAAAAATAGAAAGCGAAAATACAAAAGAAAAAAGAACAAAAAAACAAATAAAAAGAAAATAAAAAAATAGAAAACAGAAATAAATAAAAATAATAAATATATTCAAAATATTATAATAATAAAAACCAAAAAAAGGAGAAAATTAAAAAACAGATATATTAAAAACAGGAAATAGAAAATTCAATAAAGAAAACGTAGAAAATAAAAAAAAATTAAAACAGAAAAATAGATTAAAAATGGAAAAACAAATTAAAAACAGAAGAAACAAAATTGAAACAAAAGGGAGAAAAAGAAAGAAAATGGCAGACAAGGGCTCGAGGGTCCTCGGTGAGCTGGGGTCTTTTGGTTCCCTGATACTTCTTAAAGCAGAGGGGTTTTAAGACCAGGAGGGGAAGGAGGAAACGATCGGGAACCCTGTGTGAAGTGGTAGAGAAGACTCTTGGATCTTGAAGTGGAGTCATCCAGGTAAGTGCTCACGTCCATGGCTTCTCCTTCCAGCACTTAGCATTAAAATTCCACATGAGCACATCATAGAGGAAAAAATGAAATCTATATATAAAATTCCACATGTGATTATATTGTTTGTTTTGAATCTTTAAATGAAATTTCTGCATAAAAGTTGCATGTATGATGTATTGTAATTCTTACAAACTGTGGAACTCTTGATCATGTACATGGTTGGTTACCCCCCTCATCGGTAATTTTGTCAACTTCCAATGGTAGTGAATTAATGATGATCTTTACATGCTTGCCAATGATCCATGTGTCCATTATAGTGTATAATCTGTAATAATAGTTGTGAAATGATCAAAGCGAGTATGAAAGGGTCGTTGTGAGTACCCCTAACTTAGTCCGAACCTAAGCGTAGGGAGGTCATTGCATGAGTTTTCAATCTCACGGCGAGCATAGGAATCAAGACTTGGTTCTCCAGTACCCTTCAAACCTGAAACAACATGCATAGTTTGATCGTCCTCATATGCGTTCACTCATGTACACATGGTTCAATAATAGCATGATATGATGACAATAAGGGCATGAGCATTCACGTTGTTGTTTCATTCGTCAAGCTTACTCTACATGTACCTGAATGGCCAAGCCTTGAAACAGAGGGGGCTGTATTCAAAAGGGACGTGATCATGCACTATGAGGGAGGGAGGTAGTTCCATGCATGTTTCCTAAGCAACCCCATGGATGAATCTGGTGGCCTTAGTTTTCCTAACCACATAGAACTAGGTTTGGTTAATCCGCTGGATAAAGAAGGAAACTCCATGTAAACTAGGGTTAGCGTTTAAAGAGTATGGACGCAAGGTTTTAGTAAGATAATCTTGAGTTAGGATCTTTGGTTCACGATGAACAGCGGCAATATTGGTTCACAACAACATGGCCCGATGAGGTTCACAAGCATTTGCTCATGTGCAACATGAATACAAGCCAAAATTTGCAGTTGACGGTGGAGGCCAAGATGTGGAGCTATCTATGCGAACAACACAAACACACCCTAACTGAGATGAGAAGAAGGAGTAAGAGCTGTCGCATACCTTTCCTCCACCCATCTAATGGTCATTATGTATGAAGCTCGGCCATGAAGTAACAGTGGACGTATAGTTTGAATCCTTCAACGTAAAGTCGATCCCACGCAAATAAAGCCATCAAGAAAATAGGGGGGACCACTAACAATTGCTTTTTACATACAATGCGATTTTGAGACCCCAAAACACAGAATTCCCTGTCCAAGTTTAGGCAGTAGATCCACACCATGAAGACAAGGGAGATAGCTTACATCCTTGTTGCAATACGCTCTCTGGTCAAGGCGTGCACGTGCATGGCTTATATCAGCCCAGCCAAGCTGTCTTCAAGGCCTTTTAATAAAGTTAATGGGTATTGAAACTAAACCAAGTGTTTAGCTCAGTGGTTGAGGTGGTCTTGTACCTTCCCTGCCCTCGGTTCGAATCCCAGCTAAGGCATTTTCCTTCAAATGTCTCCATTTTTCTGTTCACCAGGATTGGGCCATGCTCTACGTTAAATTAATTGCAAATTGGGCTACTTCTCACCTATTAGATCCGCCCCATGCAAAAATTAAGCTGCACCTTAGTGTATGGGTTCTAGAATTGGAGAGTCTCACTTGGGATCAAGACGCCATGCCTAATTCAAAATTCTTTGCGTGCAAGTGGGTCAAATCTAGACTTTTTTTTAATCAAAACATCAATTTTAAATTAAGTAGGTTTATCAGCTGGAGCCCAAATTTAGTCCAGCAAATTTTAAATCAGATTTCTTTCTCTTAAACTCAAAGATCCAATGTCTCTTAGATTAAAAATATTTTTAGAATCTAATTCATTTTAAAATCATTAAAGCTCCTCAAATCCAAAATCAAGTTTAAGCCCTTTTTCCTTAAAATTTTGAATCAAACTCATTTTTTCAAGTGTATCTCCTTTTTCTCAAATTCCAAACCAAGGATTCATCCCAAATCAAATTTATTTCTCTTCTCCAAATTTCTACTCAATGTCAAGATCAAATTTACTTTTTTTTCCCTCTCAAAATCCATTTAATCCAAATTTAATTCTTTTCATTAAGTTTCAAATAAAATTCATCTAAATCCAATTCAATTCTCCTTCCTTTCAAGCCAAGTAGTTTTTTTTAATCAAATCCTTTTTATTTAAATGAAATCAAGTTTAATTCTTCTTCCCTAAAAATCAAGCATTCTATTTTTAAATCAAATTCTTTTTCCTCAAAATCCCAAATCAAGTTTAATTCTTCTTTCAAATGTAATTCTTTTCTTTATTTTCAAAACAAGCCCACATCAATTCAAATCAAGTTCATTTTAAATCAAGAGTTAATTCAAATCACGCTCAATTAACCAAGTTTTAAATCAAGCTCAATTCCTCAAGTTTCAAATCAAACTAATTTTGAATCAAGTTCATTTAATTTTTAGTTAAGCATTGTTGTCAAATTCAATTCATTTTAGAACCACAAGTCTCACGCAATGAGCTTTAAATGGGAAACTGGCGGTTTCACTGTTGTTCGATATTTAGAGATTCATATAGGCCCCAGTGCAGCCTTAGTTGCCTCAGACCTTGTGCATATATGGACTGAGTGTTCCTCCCAAATAGTAAAACCTTTCAAAAACACTTTTGGGAATCATTAGTCTCCTGCAATGAGCTGTAAAAGGGAAATTGGCAGTTTCATTGTTGTTCGATGTTTAAAGATTTATATAGGCCCCAGTGTAGCCTTAGTTACCTCGGACCTTGTGCATATGTGGACTAAAAGTTCCTCTTAAACAACATAATATTTTCAAAAATATCCTTTTCCTTTTCAAGCACTTTCGAAGGTCAAGCCTTCAAACAAAAACTACGTAAGCCTTGAGTTTCTCATTGCACCAGGGAATACGTAGGAGCAGGATCAAGTCCTGTCAGGCTAACCTACATCAATCTATTTATTTTTCACTCTAATTAAAGGGATCAAAAAGTTTTCAAAAATCACACACTCAGTTTAAGGGTACCGTTCTCCAGAACGGGCGAGTGGGGTGCTTAACACCTTCCCTACTCGTAACCGACTCTTGAACCTAAATCTCTTCCTCAAGTTAGGGTTTTTCCAAGTATTTTCCCTTAAATAAAAGATTGGTGGTGACTCAATATAATTCAATAAAATTCCTATTTTAAAATTTTAGCAAGTTCATCGTCTCGTCGTCAATACGGTTGCGACAGTAGGAATTCTATATGAATCCATTGTTGCATGAAGTACAAAATGACCTATATAACTTGAATAAAATTGATAGTATCTTTAATTCCTCATGTTTATAAAATGTGATTTCCATACCTACTTCATTGAAGGACTTAGACTATAATTTTAACTTCTTTTGTTATATAATTTTACATTTTAATCAATCTACTAGTGTTATAATCGATTAATTGGTACCACATTTTGTGGAGTTTCTCAATAGAATCATGTGAGAATTGATTATTGTATGTTGTAATTGGTTACTAGACCGTTTTGTGAATACTTCTACTTAACATGTGTTTTTCCATGGATGTTGATATATGTATGCATTCTAATTCTATTACCATACTTGTTTCCCCATACCCAAAGTTAGATTTATATGAACATTATTTACCCATTTAATTTAAAAACATTTCTATTTAACTATTTCTATCATGCTATAAAAGGGAAAATAGGTATATCATTTTTCAGGGAAAGTTCAAGAGGAGTATAGATCATTTTCAAGATACCATTGAAGAAAAGTGTTCTTCCCAAATCATATAACTTGAAATGAAGCATCATTGAGTGCAGATATGCATTGAAGCAAAGCTTTTAGCTATGAATAATTCTTCTTTAAAATGATGTTTAACATTATTAAAAAGAGGAAGATTATAATAAGAGATCCTCCATATCTTCTAGAAGACATATTTTGATGAAGACTTCCACTAAATAATAGTATAGCGAAGTATTAGATTTATATGTGTGCATTGATAACTCTCACCTTTTAATCAAGCTCTACACATATGTTGAAGTGAGGTCGTCCCTCCATCATTAACAAGACAAGCCTTAACAAATCCCAACGTACCCAATCTTCATGGATGATGTCCCAGGTATGGAATCTCAACTCAAGAAGTTGATCTTATTCTTGCTCAACTCCATGAAGAGACTTAAGAGGGAGTCCCCACAGATCCTGGGAATGGAGGCATGAATGAAGAAGACCTTTTTCGATGCTCTTGGTTAGTGAAAGGCCACCTTCGTCCAAGCACCATCCCCACCTTTAAGTTCCGTGCATCACTTGTCCTCTCCTCTTCCACACAAGAGATGTGCATTCAAATTGTCTAGCATTAGGTGGGTGGGAAACAACATCGAATGACCTTGGCAGACTTCAACACTGCCTTGGGATTTAAGACTATGAAGGGTATCTTCCCTAAGGAGTACCTGACTGCCCTCAAAGAGGTACTGGAGAAGTTCGTTGAAGGATCCTTTTGGCATGAGATCATGAGGCCTTACTAGTATAATCCTCATGTTACATGCAAAATGTGAGTATAAAACACTTACCAAGTTTTAACCATGGATAAGTATACCCATTGATGTAGAGAAAGGGTACTTTAGACCCTCAATATTAATCCCACCTAAACTATTCCAACAATCTATGTATGAAGTTGAATTTTAACCTTTGAGCACACCAAATAAAAGTTTATATAAATGATGTCCAAGATAAAATCATTTTTTAGAAAATGGAAAATAAAAGTAGACGACGCAAATTATCAATAAACAGGGACTTTGGATCCTCCTTTTGACTTTACTTAATTTTCTTGCCAGTTTACTTTTTTTCTTTAAGAATGATTTATAGATATCAATTGCTAACCACCTACTCTTAGGCTATTATTGCCCCTTGATCCACCAATACTAATAATCTCCCTTCTACTTATTATACCCATTGATCTTGCAAGATACATAAATAAAAGAGGTATAATGTTTAAAAGGGTGTTAATTATGTGTCAAACAATTAACCGATTAGAAACCTAACTCCAAATTGATCCTCCAAGACCATTAGGTTCAATTACCTAACAGTTTTATTAATTAGGGGTGGTACGATCGCCTACCCCTAACAAACATATAAATTGATAAGATTATTTACTTCCTATTAATGGATTAAGCGTAGCAAGACAATATAATTGTGAAAAACGGATAATCATTCATAAAGAAGAAATGGGAAAAGGGAGTTTAAACAATTCATATCAAAAGGTTTTCCAATGTCCCACAAATTTGGGATTAGTTAAACATCATGAAAAAAACCCAAAAACATCCATAATTAAGCAAACTGAAAGAAATATAAGACTAGGTTCCTGATAAACTGGAAATAATTCTAAATATGCAACATTTGAGATTTCCTTCCACCAAGATCCTATGAGAGAATGCTAGAGAAGGAATTGGGAATTGAAGGCTAAAGATGGGAGATGGGTAAAAGGTAGTGTTGTGCCTAGAAACTAAGAGAAACTGTTCTCTTTATTGGGGAAAGGATGTTTTCTAGTTGGCAAAGAGGTGTTTCAAATGGTATGGTGGAGCCTGCCTTTGATAGGTGTCGATTAGGGTTTCAAGTATCACAAACTAAACTTAACTTAGCCACATTTTGGCAATCATGGCTACTCTAAGTTTTCTAAAATGTTGTAGGATTGACTGAGATGCTCGCTACGTCATTAGGGTTGACATGGCACTCCTGTTGGTGCTCTTAATGTCAGACGGGTTGTGCTCATTGTGGCACAATTGTGCCACTTCATTTTGTCATTGGCATGTAGCTTCATTTTCTCATGGGTTTGAAACTTTAGTTGGCACAACCATTCACCTTATGCTAGCACAGTCGTGCTCAAGTCTGTTGACATGACACTTTCCTGAGGGCATTTTTATTCTTTTCTGCTTCCTTATCTTTACATGCTAATTTTTCTTTCTTTTTATGGCTCCAAACTAGCCTATGTTTGGAATATTTTCTTGTATGACCATTCTTGCAAAAATAAGGGAAGTTAGGTTGAATTACAAGTGAATAATGTTAAATCATACAATAATTATGTCTTAAATCCCATAGATGAAATGACAGAATGGTAGTTTATCATAATCCTCAAACTTAGGCATTGCTTATCCCCAAGAAATAACCTAAGGAATGGGAATGCAACAAGTATAGGATCCAGAAAATCTCGTATTGTACATGCAATAGACAATCATAATTTCCATAGTAGGAATAATTAACAATAATACAATTGGAGTCTTTTAGTGCCTTGAGATCAAGTTCTACATCTTGAGATGATTACTCCGCTTACTATCTCTCATATGTGTAAGATAGTTCCTTTCTATGTATCCCTCATGATAGTTCATTGTCATAGGCTTGCTTATAAACCTCGAGTCTCCACAGACAGTTAATGCATATACAAGAATCCAAAGGTCCTTATATGGTTGAAACACGAACAAAGGAAAAACCATATTAATAGGAGAGATAAATGAAGGGAAGGAAACACAAAGGACTTTGTTTCGTTATTTTCTTTAATAGCACTAAAAACATTAGACTTTTAAGCTCATTTACTTGGGTTTTTGGATATTACCCTTTCTTGCCAAGTTTTTCACTTTTCCTTTTCATTCTTTTTCTCTTTTTCTTTTTGCTCTTTTACCTTTTTTTTTATCACATGTTTGCTCCCAAGTGTTTAGCTTAAATTTCATCCATCTAACGGTACCTAAAATTATATCAATATAGTTAGGGTTCCAAGGAAAAATATTCTTCAATCTTTTAAGCTCAAAGGGGGCACTAAGTGATAATTTAAGCTATGTTCATTCAATAAAACCTATTTTTCCTTTATCATTTTCCTGTTTATGCAATTACCTATAAATATTTGAGAAGGATGGAATGCAAGTTCTAGAATGTACAAAACCAAAAGGAAATCACTCAACAAGGAAAGTGAGGTTGCGTGCAACCTTAATCAGGCTCTATCCTTTCACTAAGGTTACTCTAATGTTAAATAAGATGATAGAGATCATGGCCAATTATCAATTATTTACATCAAGATTTCCCATGGCCTTATTAAATTCAATTAGTATCTATCACAAACAAATAAAGAGATTTCTGAATCCACAACCAACTAGGAATCCATAAATAGGGTTATTACAGGTACAAACATTTACAAAAAAAACCATAAGGGATCAAACTTAGTCATATATCGCCTTATTTCGTTTGAAAACTTTATTTACCAAGGTGGGTTTAATAAAAGCGGAAGGAGAGACATGTGATAAAATTTTGAATAGATATCTTTAAAGGGAGAGGGTATCCTTCCTCAAACTTAAGCATCAACTTATTTAGGCATTAATAATAGGAAAAAAGGAAAGAGAAATAGGACCCCTTTGGGGAGGAGGGAGGAGGAAGGAGGTCTCCCTCCCCAAACTTAAAAGCTAGTTGTGCCTCTGGCATGTTCCTTGTTAGGCGTTACCGGTTGGGAGAAAAGGTCCTCTTGCCTTTTAGGTGCATCCTTTTCAAAGTAATATAAACGTTAATAGAAGGAATAAGATATTATTATTGAAGTTTAGAATAAAATCAATAACATTTAAATTAATGACCTAATCCTGAAAAGGAAAATTGTTCCTAAATCCTATGAAAGGGAAAAATAATATCCTAAAAAGAAGAGAATAGAAGGGGTGTCCCAGCTATTAGGGTGGTTGACACCCTGCTTGCCTCTATAACAATTGGAGAATGAGTTCCAATCGATAGTTTATATGTCGGAGTTAATCATGAATGAGCTTTTCCACCTATGTCCACTGGTTTATCCTAGTACCATGCTCCCCTGTTATGGGAGAAACTCCTCTTATGGAGGGCATTGCTCTTCTAGTAGAATGGTTGGAGCACTGTTTTGGTCATGCTCTAAAAGACCCTTGCGTGGCCATGTCAAATTACCCAAAAAGGTGGGTTGACTCATTTCTATCGCAGTAGGGTTAAGGACATTGTGGAAGTGGTATAGGGTTGTAATGTAAGGCCCAATATTGATATTTCACCTGCTTTGGTCCTTTATGGGCTGCCTAATGTGCATGCATGATATGATAAAGAATCTTTTGACATCAATGAGATGTCCATGACATTGCCACCCAGAGAAGTAATGGATGGACCCTAGTGAAGCACTATATGACATCCTTCCCTGCAAATAAGTTGGCCGAAAACATCGATGCAAGATGCATAATGCTAGGTCATAGATGGTGGTGGCCAGTTTGAAGTTGGGGTTTAAAGGTGTCTTCCCCGGTAATTTTTGACCAGAAAGGTCCCTCTTAGAATTCACTAGGATATTTCTCAAGGAACTCAAATACTTAGGTGTTGTAATCTCCTCCTTAGTCTTAAAACCCAGTGCTACGTTGATATTAGCAAGGGACTATCGGTAGGTATATCCCTCTAACTGATAGTTAACAAATTTAGGCTATGGAGAGATTTCTTGTGACAATTAGATGTGAGAAGTGTTGTAGTAGTGAGAGGGTGTTTGGAGTTCATTCTCCCTTTCAAACAAGGAGGAATCTAACACAAGTGCAGTAGGAGGCACTTAATAGCTAAGTGGTGTAGGAAACGCCACATTAGGATGAAAATCCTCAAAAAGAATGGTGATGTTTGTGGTTGAAAAGTTTGGGCTCATGACGACAGATACCAAGAGATGGCCCAGAGAGAAATAGATTCACATGTTGGCCTGAGCGATAATGACCAACCCATAGGCATTTCCTAACCAGTTGATATTACTGAGTTCAACGAAGACTAACGTAGTTGTGAATGAAATTTGGAGCATTTGAGAAGAAAAATTATAAAAGGGGGTCAGAAACTAAGTTTCTCAATGAGAGTCCACCCTAAAGCTAGTGGCAACACTGATATCCCAACCACTTCAATTTGTTAGAAAACATGACACACTTATAAGTTCATTTTTAATCTTAGAAAACTTTAACTGAAGTGGATTTATTTTTACATAAATAAGAACTTGTTTCTACTTTAAGTATATAGGTTAGATAGTCTATATTACATAGATCTCATATATGTATTCGCTTACATCACAAATATCATTTGATTATCATTTCATTCATTCCTGAACATAATGTTTCTCATTTCTCTATCACTCTCGTAGTGACAATCTAGGACATCAGCATATAATACTACTAAGTCAAATAATATCTTTTTATTAGCTCTACCTTCTATTCTTACGACATGAGCTCATTCCTTGATGGCCGTCACTATCATAAACATTGAAGACCTGACATTTCATAATAGAAGGATTTTTAGAGAACCCTTTTATCTCAACCTTAGAAGGATCTTTTTCCTTCTGAATGTGCATAAGGCACATTAAAAGTAGTATTAAATTTTAATATAAATTATTTCTTTAGTGATCCCATAGTTATTTAGATTCCTTTTAAAAGCTTTCAAATAACATGCATGCTTAAACAATCCAACCAATATTTCATGCACATATAGTCTCTATTTCAAACTACTTTCACATTTATCATCCACACATGAACATCATGTAATACATCACTCTCTAAATAATCAAGAGTGTTATCCATACATTTTACATTCATCTTTGTGTACTCATAAGGTAATAAACAAGCTAGCACAATTATTCTAAATAGAAACTAATCTTTGAATCAAGAATTTCTTAATTAAGTTTGATGTAACTTTCTTGAATAGCATATAACATTCCCCCAAGAGCTTGTCCATCTTGCATTATTTCCTATGATTTGTAATAAATCTCTCATAGGATCGTAGTCCACTCATCCTTCTAAGTTACCTCTCAACCTTTTCTCTTCTCAAAGATAAAGTTCTTCTTAATATTTTTAATGAAAGATTATGATATGTTGGATTTCTTTTCTAGTTGATCGAATGGCCTATTTGGTTGCTTACTCTTTGTGTTCATTAATTTGAATGTTTTATGAACAACTTACTTAATTCAAGTTTAAATGTTAGAAAAAGTTTAGTTTGAACCACTACTGAACCTACTTTCTTACCTCCCTGCTCATGAATTTAAAGTTTCTTACTCATGCCTTGTTTAAATATCTTTAAATCCAAACTAACCTACTTTTCTTATTTATTCCATAGGTGTTTGAATCCATATCCTATAGTCCTAAGGCATTATGGTTCAATGTTTCTTCCTTTAAAAGGTCATTTACACTAGTTAGGATTTAGGCTATTAATTCACACTACTGTTATAAATTTTTAGGGCTTTTCCTTCTTTAGTAAGTAAGGTCAAATGTCCATCTTCCTCCCTCTACTTCATAATTAATTTCTAATTGCCATCTTAAGCATATTTAGGTTCATTCTTATGTCCTAGTAAGGTTTTAACTTGTTTTCACCAATTTTAACCAACATGGGCGAATGGTTGTCCAACCATTTCCAAGTTTCTTCCAAATTCATGATTTCTTTCTTATACTTGATTAGACTCCTCTTCACAGCTTAATTAAAATTTTAAACTCAAGTTTTCTTAATTATGTAGAAGGTGGTCGAATTCACTAAGTGACCAAAACAAGGGTCCTTTTCTCAATTTCTCCTTACTTGCTCGTTGTGTTATGGATTTTAGCATATGGTAAATCATATGTCCTTAGCTCCATCATGATTTTTGTCCTTACTCCATAGCTTTGCTCATGGTCATGGAAGGTCTTAAATGTCTTGTTCATCTTTGGGTCCATAATTCCCACCTTTGCTCTTATGAGATTTAAAGTCCTAGTTTTAAGTTAAGTTTATAGCTTTTATGACATAAATTTTTAGTCTTTTAGGATATTTAACATATCATTCCATATTTGGAATTTGATCAAAGTCCAACTTCAAGATTAAAGCTATTAAGAAAAAATGTAAACAAGCTTACAAATTTGAACACAAAGACCTTAAAGAAAGCATTTTTCAAGACAAACAAGTGTAGATCTACTAGATCTACTCCAAGATTCATCCATCCTTTACTTTGAGCACTTCAAAAATTTTCACAAAAAATCTCAAATCTTTCCCAAACCATTAAAGATCAGTTTTAAGAAATTTTAACAGATTAAATTGCTCCAAAGGTTGCTAGAAGCACTTTAATGCATCAAAACTCCTCTTTAACTTCCAAAAATCACTAAAAATGGGTGATGCTCATTTTTAACCATTAAGGGAAATTTTGAGCTCCAAAAAACTCAAGAAAAAGGGATCCATAGAACTTAGAGAGAGATCCACTAAAAGAGAAGAAAACAAACTATAAACACATAATTAAAATCTTAGAAAATATATTTTAAAGACCCTACTTGTTGAAGACATTTATGAGGGTTTAGTGGGTCTTTGAGATTGTTCTCTTTCCTCCTTGGGGGTCCACACAAGATCTCGTAGTCATGGTGGTGGGGCTTGATTGATTCTTTTTGTTTTAACTTAAACATAAAAGATATAAGTTTAAGTTTAGTGTGATTTTGGTGTTTTGAAAGAAGTTTGAGTTTTCAGTGAGTTTAGATACCCAGAGCTTAAGATACCATCGGCCACTTAGGGGTAATTTGGGAATTAATTTCCCACTTAAGGGCATTTTGGTGTATTTACATGTAATTTTCATTTTTCAATTTAAATGTAAATGTAAGGAACTATCCTTTAGGATTAGTTTAACACTAGTTATTCTGAATTTGTGACTAATCAAGGTTAACTTATTCTAAGAATGATTAATTTTAATTAATTAAGGTTCATTTACTTTAACCATGGTTAATTTTATCTCTCTTTTTGTTAATATTTTTGGTATATGAAATTAATGAAGTGATGACTCATGGCGTCAATCATCATCTCATTTTCCACATGTCCAATTCGTGCTCAATGGGTAGGGCACATTTCCCAACTTCTACTTTTCATTTTCTTACTCTACTGGCCTTCTAAAGATATTTTGGTAATTTTATGAGAATTTCCTAAAAAGTTCCCAAATGATTCTTCCGATGTCTGTAACACTTATTGGTTCATTCCTGAATCATTATTATATTATTTGCCATTTTTCCAAGAACAATTTAGCCCTTATAAATGACAAGGCTTTCTAAGGGTGTTTTGGAAATTTTTGATGGTGTTTTCATCCTATCTTTGTTTCTATTCTTTTTCTTATGACTTTGTAACCATCATTGATGGATTCTAATACTTTATAATGTCTTTTAACTTTTGTTTAGGGTTTCCTACATATTTATTTGTGTCAACCCAATGTAGGCACATTTTTGTTATTTGCTAAAATTTCTTTAATGTCTCTAGCATTTATTCTTATTTATGCTTTATTTCTTACTAAATGGTATTTGTAACCTAGGAAGTTTGTCATGATAGTTTTTTCTAAAATCTTTATACTAATAGTTTTTTCTAAGAGTCACTTCATTTTCCTTTGAAAGATTTCTACCTAACTGCTAGTCTGGGGATGATAGGGGGTGGAGATCTTATGGGTGACACAACTATTTTAGAACCATTTCAAATTGTCTACTTATGAAATATGTGCCACCATCACTAATGATTACCTAGGGTGCTCTAAATCTTGTAAACATACTTTTCTTTAAAAAATTTACCACACCCTTAGCATCACTAATTGGTAACGCCACTACCTCAACCCACTTGGAAACATAGTAACCTATGACAAAAATTGATGCATTATTCGAGGATTTTCAGAAGGAACCTATAAAGTCATTACCTTAAACATAAAAAATATCACACTTTAGAATATTATTTTGAGGCATGTCATGATTTCCTAATAGATCGCCACTCTTTTGACAACAATCATAGGACAGGACAAACTCAAAGGTGTCCTTGGAAAGAGTGGACCAAAAGAAATTGTATTGTAAAAACTTTTCGAGTGATTCTATTAGGGCCAAAATGGCCTTCAGCCTCTCTTAAGTGGTAAATTAGTAGCATGATATTCCTCCTTAGGTACACATCACCTAACCAACCCATTCCCACTAATTTTAAATTGATAAGATTCCTTGATAAACCATCATTCTATTGATTTATCTGTGGAAAATTAGTTATAATTACGATATAATTTATGATTATTTAATTATAATTCCATTTAATTTCCCTTATGTTTGCAGGAATGGTCACACAAGCATAAAGTAATAAGCAAGTTTTTGGCTTAAAAAAAAGGTAAAAGAGCATAAAATGACAAGGAATCTAATGTGACAATGTCACATTAGCCCTAATAATGTAGGAAGCATCCTAGCTATCCCTACATTATTGCAAGATGACTTAGAATGGCCGAAAAGGCTAAGGAAGTGACTAGGATAAGCCCGATCCATAATAATGAAACCCTAATCCATTCCTAGAAAAGGAAGGCTCTGCCATACCATTCAACATACCACTTTAGGCCCCAAAATCCATCCCACTCTCCAAGGGACAACCATCTTACTACCCTGGTAACACACCAATCCAGTAGTCATTCCATTCTCATCTTTTTTCCAGTACCCTCCCGTATAATCTTGGAGGCAGAAGCTCTCTCAAATGTGTGACTTAGAACACCCTATTTCCACCTTGATTAGCACTACAATTTTGTCATTTATTTTAAAAAATTAGGATTATGGATTATTTTGTTGGATTAGTATACTCCTGTTTGTCTTATCTCTCTATGTGTAACTAATCTCTAAATCATAGGGCTTTAGGGAAACTTATGATGTAACCAATTAAATCCCTTTTTCCTTTTTATGAATGATTATATGTTTATATTCAATTATGTTTTCCTTATTTTGCTTAATTAATTGGTTGGAATTAGCTACTCTTGTTGACTTCTAAGTTAATTGGGAGACAAACGATCATACCATTCCCTAATTAACATAACTATATCGTAAACTAAATCTAAGTTTTTGGAGGATTAATCGAAATGTTTGTTTTCTAACCAATTATTAATTTAACAAATCTAAATGTTCTTTATGCTTCTCTTAATTATATATCTTGCATGATCATTGAGGATAGTAACTTAAGGAAAATAATATTGCTATTGCATCATCATTGAATAGTAAGACACTGAGAACGAATGGTTAGCAGTTGACTTTAAATCATTCATAAGGGAGTCGAGGTGAAATTGGGTAAAGTTATAAGGGGAACGAAAGTCTCGTGTCTTTCCATAATTGAATTCATCCTTGTGTTCATTTTCCTTCCAATTTCCTACTCCTATTTTTTCCCATTTGATATTTATTTTAAAGATTTCCAGACAAAACTCTTTTCTGGTGAACTCAAAAGTTAGGATTCAATCATTCTTTTAAGGATTATCAAAATAGTCTTTATGGAAATGATACTGTGGTGTTTCAAATATCCTTTTCTACACCGATGGGTGCACTTGCCTGTGGATAAAAAATTGTACACACAATAGACACGCAACATTCCTCTCATGGGTAATGTTTAGCATCAGATAGAAACTACTTGCACTATGCATATGAAAGGTCAAGGGAAAGAATATTACCTGCTAGGTAGTTAACTAAGTTTTCGTACCATTGGGTGTATGAGATAGCCAAGAGATCCACGTCTAGGATGGTCTCATTGATTTCTTCATTGGCAAGAAGTTGTACGGAGGAGTTCATCCTAGACAAGTGATCTGCAATCATATTTTTTGCTCCCTTTTTATCTTTGATTTTGAGGTCAAAATATTGAAGGAGGAGTATCCATCTTATCAACCTGAGCTTTGCATCTTGATTGAAGAGCAAGTACTTGATGGCCAAATGATCCATTTAGATAGTTACCTTTGACAAGATTAAGTATGGTCAGAACTTATGAAAGGAAAACACTTCCACTAACAACTTCTTGTGGTAGTGTAGTTTTGTTGGTTCTCATCCAAGGTCTTACCAACATAGTAGATGACCCAGAATACCTTGCCTTTTTTCTAGCCCCAGATTGCACCTATAACTATACCACTAGAATCAAACATTAGTTCAAAAGGTAGGGATTAATTAGGGGTAGTCACGAAAAGGGCATCAATCAATTTGGCCTTAAGAGTTTTGAATGATTTAAGGAATTTTTCGTTAAAATCAAAGTGGGTCTCTTTCATCAGTAAATTGGAGAGAGGTTTAGCAATTTTTGAAAAATAATGTATGAACCTCCTTTAAACATCAACATGCTTGAGAAACCTCCAGACATCTCTAACATTGTTAGGGGGTAGTTTAGATATTACCTCAACCTTAGCTGGGTCAAATTCAATTCCTCTCCTGGAGATTTTATGTTTGAAAATAATGCATTCACTTACCATGAGATGACATTTATCCTAGTTAAGGACTAGATTGATTTTTCTGCATTTATCAAGCACCCGCTCCAAATTATACTGCCATTTATCGAAAGAAGAGACAGATAAAAAAGTCATCTATGAAAACTTCCAAACAATCATCTAATATATTAGAAAAAATAGATATCATGCATCTCTAGAAAGTTCCAGGAGCATTACATAACTCAAAGGGCATCCGCCTATATGCAAATAGACCAAAAAGGCATGTAAAAGTGGTTTTTTTTTCTGATCCTCAAGTGCCACTGGTATTTTCATATAGCCAAAGTACCCATCTAGAAGTAATAATATTCATGACAACATAGTTTTTTCTTTATCATTTTATCAATAAAAGGAAGAAGAAAGTGATCCTTATGGGTGGCCTCATTTAATTTTCTATAGTCAACACATACCTGTTATCTAGTTCCCTTCCTTACCATGATGAGATTTATCTAGTCATTCTCCATGATTATGGTGGCTCCCTTCTTGGGGACTACTTGTACCAAACTCATCCATGGGTTGTTAGAGATGGGATAGATTATCCATATGTCTAGTAACTTAATGATCTTTTTTTTAGATCCTTTTTCATGTTCAAATTAAGCCTCCTTGGAGGTTGTACCCTTGGTTTGAATTCCTCCTATGCATCTTGTGGGTGCAAATCGTGAGGCTTATGCCTTTAATGCCATGTACCATCCAATGGCTTATTTATTTTTCCATTGTTCTTGTAAGGTTAGCAAATATGATAACAAGAAAGAAAGAAAGAGGGGACAAAAATACATACTTGAGATTAGCATGTAGGGGTTTGTGTTCAAGTACAAAGGTTCCTTAACTGATGGCTTAGGCCTAGTGACTGCCCCACCCTCCATCGAGTTGAACCTATTATCTTCAATTTCAGCCTTCGTAGGCATGCCTATAACATCCTAATTATAAATACCAATTTTACGCTTAAGCCATTCATTTGGTTCCATTAATAGTTTGTTATCTCATGATGCAAAATTTTTTTTAGAAAATACTTGTATGAAAATACGGTAATTTTTTTTAAAACTATTTGATATAAACTATGAGCTCTCATCGATAAAATGTATGTAGTGGTAAAATAAATTATTAGGAAAATTCTGCGCACGTTTAGTATGTTAAGAGCATAAATTGCTTACATTATTCTTTTTATTCTTAATTTCTATGTAAACAGTTAATATGAGTTGAACATGGCATATATATCATAACCTAATTATACATACCATTCTTACATCATATGAGTCTTAGGCCTGTAGGCCTTGTCATACAAATAATACAAACCTTAATTTATATAATTACCTTCTACACCTCCTAATACAATATATACATAAGTTAACTTAATACTACATATTTAAGGGCTAGGATGCTTGCATCCAATTATTTTCAATATTAGAGCGATGTAAATCTTCTTCCAGAGAGAGTTCCTCACGTTTGCTTCAAGTACATGAATTGCTAGCATCACGAACAACGTCCAGGGTGTCTAGGAAGAAAGCGGAGAAGTAGGGATGAGAAACTAAGTTTCTCAATAGGCTTTCTACTCTATCCTAATGTCATCACTTTTATCCCAGCCACTTCAATTTATTTAAAAAATCATTCCATGCATATAAGATTACTTTTAATACTTTAGAAACATTCTACTGACATGGGTAATTTTTATTTCAGAAACATCTCGTTGCTTAAACATACATTTATCTAAACATCATAAGCTTGGGGATCACAAATAAGATATTGTTTCACATACATATTATTCTATGTCCTAAACATTATTCTCTTTTATTTCTCTTTCTCTTTATCATTTCTCTAGCCCACTCTTTGGGAAAATTATAGATCTGGTCCCAAAACTTAAGGGGAAATATTTAGACGCAAATATGCATTAAAAATTTTCAAACAATATCTTCTCACTGACTCTACTCCCTCCTCCTACTAAATTAAGGATGTAAGGTCATTTCAGGGTGGTTGTCACCATCTTATAAGGTTATGAAAGACTCGTTGCCTTCATTGTAGAAGGGCTTTTGGAGAACTTAATATCTCCTAGGAGAACCTTTTGCCTCCTCTTCAGTAGAGCTCTAGGTGCCATCTGGATTCTGGTTTTCACAAGGCACAAATAGAGTAGACTTACATTTTCACATAAGGTTTGCTTTAATGATCCCTTAATCTCTTTAAGTTCATTTTAATGGCTTCCAAATAATTATGCATGTTCAAAGAAATTTTCAACCAATATGGAATACACATATAGATCTCGAGTTCCATCTCAACATCAACATAAATGATACTCATACATAATATCATCCTTTCTTACTCATGAGCATTCATCATTCTTTCTTACATAAATAGTGTTTATTCACAATTCGTGATACAAGTTGGATGGTAAATCACATAGCATCATATCACAATTACATGTCAAATCTAATATCTCAATTTAGTTTTTGATGTTGAACCATTCAAGGGACTTAATTCTCTGAACCTTCTAAGTTGTTCCTCATCCATTAATAAGAATTGGCCACTCTTGCTAATCTATAGGTAGGTTAAAGGTTAGGTGGTCATACCAACCCCAGATTAACGGAACAATAAGGTAACTAAATCTAAGGGTTATAGAGGATCAATCAAAATCCTAGGTTTCTGATAAGCATAAATTTCATAAATAATTATCTCTCACTTTTATCTCATTAAGACTTCTTATAAGTTCAATGGTCTTTGTCATATTTTATGAGTTTGGGTTCATATGAAGTTTAATTGAATTTCTTTGCTTACCCGATTAAAATGACACTATTATAGTATTTTGAGCAAAATAGGAGTTTTAGACATCCAAAAATCATGAAATCTGTCTTGAATGAAAGCTTAAAGAAGTGTCCACAGTTACAAAGCAATATCAGACTCTAAATGGGATGTTTAGGACTCGGAAATTATCTCAAAAGATGAGATAGTGTTGCTGACGTGGAATTTGAACAGTGTGCAAAGATCCGGTCATATCTTGAGATACGGATGTCATATTGAGATGAAATCAAATCTGTTGGACAGCTAAGATCCGGGGCTACAACATTTGTTTAGAAGTCAAGCTCTAATTCGGACATGTGAACATCCGAAATTGCGGTGCAAGAAAGTCAAAATTGTGTTGCTAATTGGTGACAAAAATTCAAAAGTGTTTTGCATTTTCAACAAAGCCCATGTGAAAGCAATAAAAGGGTAGAAAAGTAATATCCTAGTTGGTGACTTTCTGAAGATGATGCGTCACAAATCCTCTATAAATAGAAGGGTTTACAAGAGGAGAAACACAACCACTTGGAGATCAACTCCAATACCATTTTCCATCTTTCTTTCTTTCTTGTTAGTTTGCCTCCTACATGGAAGGCTTAGTTTTTCTTTATTGTTAGTTTGCCTCCTACATGGAAGGCTTAGTTTTTCTTTATTGTTAGTTGCCTCCTACATGGAAGGCTTAGGATTTATTTGTTGTTAGTTGCCTCCTACATGGAAGGCTTAGGATTTATTTGTTGTTAGTTTGCCTCCTTCATGGAAAGCTAGGTTCGTAGTTTCAATTCAAGGATTCAAGTTATTTTCATTTTAACTTTGAGGTCTTGATCTTTATTTACATGCTTATTAAGTGGTTTCTACTCTGGTTCACTATATTCTTCAATTTTATTCTTTAATCAAAGTTTGATCGGTTGACATATTTTGATTAATGCATAATTGATTTATAATTGGTTTTTGATTGGTAAATCATTTTCCAAAAGTTTGAAGAGTAGAAATTAAGTAATTGAATTGAAGGTTTTCATTTTATTACTTACTTCAACTGAATTCTGATTGTGAAATTGGTTTAGATAAAAGATTAAGTGGTTACTAAATCTTGTTGATCATAATCAATTAAATTCTGAGAGGTTTCTCAGTAGAGAATTCAAGGATCATTTTAGGGGTTCCAGATGATCCTAGGTTGATAAACACAATGCATGATTTTAGTGATCAATGATTAGTTAAGAAAATAGCCTCTGAATTCCTTGAGTTGATAATTGTTAAGTGAAATTAATTTCATTCTGTATTTTGTATTTAGAACTTCATATCAAATCTTTCCAAAATCCCCTTGTTCTAACTTTCTCCTTATTTGCTTAAGAATCTGAAATGGTCTTTGGGAGATGACCTAGGTTGCACCTTATACTATACCAATAGTTTGGGGAAAATCTAGAAATTATTTTTGCGCGTTTGCGACGAGCGTGTCAGTTTCTAACCAATTTATTTCCTAAACAATAATTGGCAGCCTCCTATACTTTATGCTTTTCATATCTATCTGCCTTGTTTTCTCCTCGGAGGTAGTATTTAAGGTTAAGAACTTGCATCGTATTCTTTTATTTTCCATATTTTACAACTTTTTTTTATTTTAAATCACACACACAACTCTCTTTTATTAAGCTCAAAAGTTGAGATTCATACTTTTGTTACAGATTATTGGCATATCCTTTATGGGATCAATACTAAGGGCTTAAATACTTCCTTTCTCCATGATAAGCATAGATTTCATAAATAATTATCTCTCACTTTTATCTCATTAAGACTTCTTATATGTTCAATTAAGTGATCTTTGTCATATTTTATGAGTTTGGGTTCATATGAAGTTTAATTGAATTTCTTTGCTTACCCGATTAAAATGACACTATTATAGTATTTTGAGCATAATAGGAGTTTTAGACATCCAAAAATCATGAAATCTATCTTGAATGAAAGCTTAAAGAAGTGTCCATAGTTACAAAGCAAGATCAGACTCTAAATGGGATGTTTAGGACTCCGAAATTATCTCAAAAGATGAGATAGTGTTGCTGACGTGGAATTTGAACAGTGTGCAAAGATCCGGCCATATCTTGAGATATAGAAGTCATATTGAGATGAAATCAAATTTGTTGGACAACTAAGATCCGGGGCTACAACTTTTGTTCAGAAGTCAAGCTCTAATTCGGACATGTCAACATCCGAAATTGCGGTGCAAGAAAGTCAAAATTGTTGTGCTCATTGGTGGCAAAAATTCAAAAGTGTTTTGCATTTTCAACAAAGTCCATGTGAAAGCAATAAAAGGGAAGAAAAGTAATATCCTAGTTGGTGACTTTCTGAAGATGATGCCTCAAAAATCCTCTATAAATAGAAGGGTTTACAAGAGGAGAAACACACCATTTTGGAGATTAACTCCAATACCATTTTGTTTCTTTCTTTCTTTCTTTCTTTCTTTCTTTCTTGTTAGTTTTGCCTCCTTCATGGAAGGCTTAGGTTTTCTTTATTGTTAGTTGCCTCCTACATGGAAGGCTTAGGATTTATTTGTTGTTAGTTGCCTCCTACATGGAAGGCTTAAGATTTATTTGTTGTTAGTTTGCCTCTTTCTTTGTTGTTAGTTTGCCTCCTTCATGGAAGGCTAGGTTCGTAGTTTCAATTCAAGGATTCAAGCTATTTTCATTTTAACTTTGAGGTCTTCATCTTTATTTACATGCTTATTGTGTGATTTCTACTCTGCTTTACAATATTCTTCAATTTTATTCTTTTAATCAAAGTTTGATCGGTTGACGTATTTTGATTAATGTATAATTGATTTATAATTGGTTTTTGATTGGTAAATCATTTTCCAAAAGTTTGAAGAGTAGAAATTAAGTAATTGAATTGAAGGTTTTCATTTTATTACTTACTTCAACTGAATTCTGATTATGAAATTGGTTTAGATGAAAGATTAAGTGGTTACTAAATCTTGTTGATCATTATCAATTAAATTCTGAGAGGTTTCTCAGTAGAGAATTCAAGGATCATTTTAGGGGTTCCAGATGATCCTAGGTTGATAAACACAATGCATGATTTTAGTGATCAATGATTAGTTAAGAAAATAGCCTCTGAATTCCTTGAGTTGATTATTGTTAAGTCAAATTAATTTCATTCTGTATTTTGTGTTTAGAACTCAATATCAAATCTTTACAAAATCCCCTTGCTCTAATTTTCTCCTTATTTGCTTAAGAATATGAAATGGTCTTTGGGAGATGACCTAGGTTGCACCTTATACTATACCAATAGTTTGGGGGAAATCTAGAAATTATTTTTGCGCGTTTGCGACGAGCGTGTCAAAAATTTGGCGCCGTTGCCGGGGACCATTTTAGTTTCCTAGGCTCATTTAGGAGTTTGTATAAAATTTTTTATCTTTCTAACAATTTTTTTTTTACTTTAGGTATACTATTCTTGGATTTTCTGTATGAATTCACCTTTTTGTGTATGACCCGATCCAATCTTGAAAATTTATATGCATATGATCCTGAGATTGATAGAACATTCCACCATTTGAAAAGAGCACATAAAAGGCATTCATCCAGTAATAACCAAGAAAGTAACACTAGTGATTTTTCATCTTTAAATTTCGATAGTTTCAAATATTCTGCTAAGAACATGGCTGATAGAACTCTAAAAGAATTAGCTGCACCTGATGTTGCTTATCAACCGTTGTGTATTCAATACCCTGATGTTGATGCACCATTTGAACTAAAGTCTGGACTAATACATTTGCTACCTAAGTTTCTTGGCCTTGCAGGTGAAGACCCTCATAAACATTTGAAGGAATTTTACATTGTGTGTTCCACAATACGGCCACAAGGAATTCCTGAAGATCATATCAAGTTGAAGGCATTTCCTTTCTCCTTAAATGATGGAGCTAAGGACTGGTTGTACTATCTACATCCGACATCTGTTACAAGCTGGAACGATATGAAGAGATTATTCCTGGAGAAATTCTTCCCTGCATCCAAAACAGCAGCTATCAGAAAAGAGATTTGCGGCATCAGACAAAACTCCCAAGAAACTCTCTATGAGTATTGGGAGAGATTCAAGAAACTATGCGCCACTTGTCCACACCATCAAATCAGTGATCAATTACTGATTCAGTATTTCTGTGAAGGACTCATGCTAATGGACAAAAGCATGGTTGATGCAGCTAGTGGTGGAGCACTTATGGACAAAACTCCTACAGCAGCTCGAGATTTGATTGCCAACATGGCAGAAAATTCTCAGCAATTCAATTTTCGAACTAATTCCTTGTCTAAAGGAGTCCATGAAATGACCACTAAGACAGACCATACACGATTGGAGAACAGAATTGAAGAACTAACCTCCATCGTAAGACAGTTGGCCATCGAACAACAACAGCAACTTAATGTTGTTGACAAAACCAAAACATGTGGCATCTGCACTTCTGCAGATCATCCTACTGATGCATGCCCAACATTGCAAGAAAGTGAGATACCTGAGGCTGCAGTAAATGGTATTTTTGGCACAGGACAACAATACAGGCCTCCTCAACATTATCAGCAACAGAAGTTTGAACCACCTTCTGGATCATACAATCCTAGTTGGAGAAACCATCCTAACTTGAGATATGGTCCTCCACAACAACAAAGGATTCAAACATCTGACTCCCAAAATAAATACCAACTACTGCCATTCAGACAACAACAACAGCATATGCAGCAATCTGTACCCTCTAATGCTTCTGAACCCTCTCTTGATGATTTGATGAAGCAATTAGCTACCAGTAATCTTCAGTTTCAACAAAATGTAAGTTCTACCATTCAGGATTTACAAACTCAAATTGGGCAGTTGGCTACCACTGTCAACCAATTGAAATCTCAAGGTTCTGGTCAACTACCTTCTCAACCTGTCGTAAATCCCAAAAGTGTGAATGCCATGACCTTGAGAAGTGGGAAGAAAGTGCAGAAAGACCCTACAATTTTAAAGCAACAAAGCTTCAATCAGACTAATCCACACCAAAAAGAAGCATTTATCTCCACACCTGGAGACATCTCTGATAAGCCATCTGAATCAGAGGGAAAGTCTGATGAAAAAAGTACACCAGCCTTCGATAAGACATCGAATGATCAACAAAAAGAAGCTTGCCATAAACGATCTGCACTTGAAGCATCTGATGAGACGAAAACCCCAAATTGTGCTGATCAGAAGGTATCTTTACCTTTTCCAAATAGAATGGTCCAATCCAAGCCCAATGTTCATGCAGAATTGGATAAGGAGCTTCTAGATACTTTCAGGAAAGTGGAAGTCAACATACCACTTCTAGATGCTATCAAGCAAATTCCCAAATATGCCAAATTTCTAAAGGATTTGTGCACGCATAAGAGAAGACTCAAAGGGGATGAGAAGATTAGTGTGGGACGCAATGTTTATGCCTTAATTCAACCCAGCCTCCCTCCGAAATGTAAAGATCCAAGAACTTTCACCATTCCTTGCAAATAGGAAACTCTACATTTGGTGATGCATTGCTGGATCTAGGTGCTTCCATTAATGTTATGCCCTCATCAGTTTATAAATCTTTGAATCTGGGAGAACTGAAGCCAACTGGTGTGGTGATTCAATTAGCCAACAGAAGTACAGCACATCCAGCCGGAGTACCTGAAGATGTGCTAGTTCAAGTGAATAAGCTGATCTTTCCAGCTGACTTCTACATTTTGGATATGGAAGATGAGTCATCCATCAATAGAGCAACCTTGACCCTAAGGAGACCTTTCCTCAAAACTGCAAAAACAAAGATAGATGTGCATACGGGGACTCTCTCTATGGAATTTGGAGATGATATCATCCAATTCAACATATTTGAAGCCATGAAGCATCCCATAAAGAATCATTCACTCTTTCAACTTGATGCCATAGACCTTCTTGCGGATGATTATTCTATTGACAATCTACTTTTTGAATTTTTTGATTTTGATTTAGATTACATAGATAATTTTACTTGCACATGTGATGCATTTGATCCATGTATTGTCTATTCCAAGATTAATGCTGCAGACCAAATGTTGAAAGATGACATGTTAGATGCAAGTGTTGCAGACATTTCAATCTCAGATAGATCCCTTCCTTCCATAATACAACCACCTCCTTTGGAGTTGAAGCCTTTGCCTGAACATCTAAAGTATGCTTATTTGGGGGAAAATGAGAAGCTTCCTGTCATTGTAGCAAAGAACCTTCTACCATAACAGGAAGAAAGGTTGCTGCAAACCTTAAAAAGCCATAAACAAGCAATTGGATGGACTTTGGCTGATATTCCAGGCATTAACCCATCTACTTGTATGCATAGGATATTGCTGGAGGAAAACACCAGACCTGTTAGACAACCACAAAGGCGTTTGAATCCAACCATCCTAGATGTGGTAAAGAAGGAAGTAGGTAAGCTTTTGGCAGCTGGTATCATCTATCCCATCTCAGACAGTGATTGGGTAAGCCCGGTGCAAGTAGTTCCTAAGAATACTGGCATGACTGTAGTCAAAAATCACAATGATGAACTAATCCCTACCAGAATACAAAACAGTTGGAGAGTGTGCATAGATTATAGGAAGCTTAACCAAGTTACTCGCAAGGATCACTTCCCTTTGCCCTTCATAGACCAAATTTTGGAAAGATTAGCAAGAAAATCTCATTATTGCTTTCTGGATGGTTTTTCAAGTTATTTTCAAATATATATAGCCCTAGAAAACCAGCATAAGACCACCTTCACTTGTCCTTTTGGTACTTTTGCCTATTGAAGGATGCCCTTTGGTCTATGCAACGCCCCTGGAACCTTTCAAAGATGCATGGTAAGCATTTTCTCTGATCTCTTAGAAAGTTGCATGGAAGTGTTTATGGGTGACTTCACTGTATATGGTTTTTCTTTTGATGCATGCTTAGAAAGCCTCTCTAAAGTTTTGGACAGATGCATTGAGACTAACCTGGTTTTGAATTTTGAAAAATGTCATTTCATGGTAACAGAAGGTATAGTCTTAGGACACTTGGTATCTAGCAAAGGTTTAGAGGTTGATAAGGCCAAGATAGACATTATTACTTCTCTACCTTACCCCACTTCTGTGCGAGAAGTACGTTCTTTACTTGGTCATGCAGGTTTTTGCAGAAGATTCATCAAGGATTTTAGAAAGATTGCACAACCTCTTTCTAAACTACTACAAAAAGATACCAAATTTGTGTTTGATCAAGCATGCAAGGATTCATTTGATGAACTAAAGAAGTGGTTGACAACCACTCCCATCATTCAACCACCTAATTGGACGCTTCCATTTGAATTAATATGTGATGCATCTAATTATGCCCTTGGTGTTGTACTGTCTCAAAGAGTTAGCAAGAGATCTCATGTCATTGCATATGCCTCTCACACACTTGATGCAACCCAATCCAATTACACAACTACTGAGAAGGAGCTTTTGGCAATTGTGTTTGCATTAGAAAAATTTCGCTCATATTTGCTTGGATCTAAAGTTATTGTCTTCTCTGACCATGCAGCTTTGAAATACTTGCTTAAGAAGGCAGATGCTAAGCCAAGACTGATTCGCTGGATGCTTCTGTTGCAAGAATTTGATTTAGAGATCAAAGACAAGAGTGGTGCAGAGAACCTTGTAGCAGATCATTTAAGTCGGATCCAGCAACCTTGTGAAGAAATGTCAATTGCAGATTCATTCCCAGAAGAGCATCTCTATCATTTGCACGGGAAAGATCCTTGGTATGCAGATTTGGTAAACTATCTGGTTGCTAAAGAAATACCCAAACACTTCACCAAATCGCAAATTGCCAAGTTGAAAAGTGATGCCAAACACTACATATGGGATGAATCATACCTTTGGAAGACATGTAGTGATCAAATCATTAGAAGATGTGTTCCAGATCATGAAGTTCAGTCTGTACTTACCTTTTGCCATTCCCTAGCTTGTGGTGGACATTTTGGGCCACAACGGACAGCTAGAAAAGTACTAGACTTAGGCTTTTATTGGCCTACAATATTTCGTGATGCACACATATTATGCATAACTTGTGAGCAGTGCCAAAGAATAGGGAGTATTTCGCGCAGAAATGAGATGCCCCAACAACCACTTCTCTTTTGTGAGGTATTTGATGTATGGGGTATAGACTTTATGGGTCCATTCCCTGTCTCTTTTGGCTTTGTTTACATTCTGCTAGCTGTTGATTATGTTTCAAAATGGGTGGAGGCAAAAGCCACTCGTACTGATGATGCTCGAGTTGTTGCAGATTTTATCAGGTCTAACATTTTTAGCAGGTTTGGCATTCCTAGAGCTCTAATTAGTGACCAAGGTACTCATTTTTGCAACCGCACAATGGAAGCCCTACTCCGCAAATATGGAGTCATGCATAAAGTCTCCACCCCATATCATCCTCAAACAAATGGTCAAGCTGAAGTTTCTAATCGAGAGATCAAGAAAATCTTAGAGAAAACAGTTCAGCCTAACAGGAAGGATTGGAGCTTGCGCCTTGTTGATGCTTTATGGGCATATAGGACAGCCTACAAGTCACCCATTGGCATGTCTCCCTACAGGATTGTCTTTGGTAAAGCATGTCATCTTCCAGTTGAATTAGAGCATAGAGCATTTTGGGCAGTAAAGAAATGCAACATGGATCTAGACCAAGCAGGAATCCATAGGAAGCTTCAATTGCAGGAACTTGAAGAAATTCGATTAGAAGCATACGAAAACTCCAAAATTTACAAAGAAAAGGTAAAAGCTCTTCATGACAAAAAGTTGACAAGAAAGGATTTTTCCATTGGACAAAAAGTTCTCCTTTTCAATTCTCGGCTAAAGCTTATGCCTGGTAAGCTACTCTCTAGATGGTTAGGACCATTTGTAGTTACTAATGTTTTTCCTTATGGTGCAGTGGAAATAAAAAATGAGGTAACTGAAAAAATCTTCAAGGTGAATGGACATCGTCTTAAACCATTTTTCGAAGGTTTTCAAAAGCACACGGTAGAAGAAGTGCATTTGCACAATGCCACATACTTGCAATA
Organism: Canavalia gladiata; assembly: GCA_037954105.1. Classification (NCBI taxonomy): domain Eukaryota; kingdom Viridiplantae; phylum Streptophyta; class Magnoliopsida; order Fabales; family Fabaceae; genus Canavalia; species Canavalia gladiata. The sequence goes on along the minus strand of CM075658.1, from coordinate 40,793,840 downwards.
AATTCAAGAGAAGTCTCTCTCTCTCTCTCTCTCTCTCTCTCTCTCTCTTTCTCTCTCTCCCTCTCTCACATTCCTCGCTTATAAGTTTCAACTAATCTCTCAACTTCCTTCTTCACCTCTTAAATCATCCCAACTATTACACCACATTGAGCTTGCAGGAATAATAACTTGAGTGTTTTAAAAAAAAAATGGAGAAAGCTCTCACCAGGATCAAAATTTTGTTCCCTACTCTCGCCAGAAATTTTCTTAAAGACATTTACAATTGCAGACTTGAACGATTGAGAGCATTAACACTCTTAGGCCTTCCAGAAGATGTCCGTTGGATCATTGAAGCTAAGGTACGTTTAGCAGGTGAATTTCAAGAATCATTTGTTAAAAACATGCCAGGTATGGGAAGAAGTTCCTATGCAAAGAAGAGAAGGGCAAAAAGAATTGGAGTTTGCTACAGGTGTGCAAGATGGACCTGTAACACAAGATGCAAGAACCCTGGAATGGTTTCAAGAAATCAAGAGGACAAAATTCAATTCATAAAGGATGGACTGAGTAAGGAGTCATTGGATGATATCATTCAGACTCTTGAGACGCATCCTAGTGGGCATGTACAAGGAGTCCTTCTTGATTTGTTTGAACTGTTCCGTAAGGAAAAAGCACGTTATAGTCTTGGGAATCTGACTTTAAAAGACCCTGTTGTCAGTTTACAAGAAAACTGAATGGGAAGCACATCCTCGACTCTTAGAAGGAGTTTCAGCCGTTACTGGACGTAAAACCAGAGGAAGATATGAGGCACAATCACAACTACTGTTCATTCTCATACGTGTATGTTTGTCATTTACATTGTCTTTTCAATTTATTGGGCCACCATTTTTTTTTTTGAAATTTTCACCCCTGCTTAAAGTCTTTCCCCTCTGACATTCACCTTTTCCTTGAACAAAAAATTCAAACTTTTGCAACAAAAATTCAAACTTTTACAACAAAAATTCAAACTTTTGCTACCAAATCCTGATCCCGCACTATTCAAGCGATCTCCTTGTATGATATTGAGTCCCTATAAATTATCAACCTCTATGACATATTTTTTCAAAAAAAAGACAGAAACACCGTATATGGATAGGATCAATACTATCTGTGTTTTTGGTGGGTCTAACCTTGGAAAGGATGGATAATTTCAACATGCAGCTTATACCCTTGGTAAGGCATTAGCTGCAAGAAAAATCAATCTTGTTTATGGGGGAGGGATTCAGGGTTTAAAAGGATGTGTTGCAGGATCTGCACTCACAAAGGGGTGTAACGTCTTAGGTGTTGGCTTAAAAAATGGGAGCACCTCCTACTTGACCCTGGGTACTGAATTGAAGGTTGCAACCATGCATGACCGTATGAGACACATGTTGGTTAATTCTAATGCATTTATTGCATTACCTGGTGCTCTTGGAACAATGGAAGAAATTTTTACCATTATATTTTGGGCCTATCGGAATTTTAATAAAAAACCTTTGGGCTTATTGAATATTAATGGCTTTTATAATGGTTTGATGTCCTTTTTAGATCATGCAGTAGAGCAGGAGTTCATGCCACAATCCATGCGCAACATCATAGTATCTGCTTCAACTGTTGAACAGCTACTTGAGATTTTGCAAAATCCTACATCTGAGCTTAGTCAAGCAATGCAGCTGGTGAACCAACCAAATCAGGATGGCAGAGACAAAAGAGAACCAGATACCACTCTTCGGTTATAACTTTTCCTTACTTTGGTAGTTTTCTCACATTTCTTTTCCTGTCATATGAAATTCCATCTAAGACATTGGGGACAATGTCTTGGATAGGTTGGGGGGAGGATGGTCCGATATAAAAAAAAAAGAAAAAAAAAATTTTAAAAAAAAAAACCAAAAAAAAAACAAAAAAACAAAAAAAATTAGGTTAGAATCATAAACTTGCTTTGAGTAAGATGGCTGAGTAAGGAGTTACACTTGACTCCTGATACGCATCTTATGATAAAAAAAAAAAAATTTGAATGTGGAAGTATGTTTTTCTTTAGATTTCATAAAATAATTGAAGCAAAATGATTTACATTTTGAGATTAATTAGTTTGGCAACACATATTTGAACTGGATAGATTAGATTTGATAAAAATATTACCTGTAGGATTTTGAGCCTTATTATTATTTTCTTTCTTGTGTGATTTTCATCCATGGAATATGTTACTTCAGAACTTGCATTGATTCTTTTTGAAGCTACATTTTCACATGAATTGTACAAAAATGATTGAGGCACTGTTTTTCTTGAACAAACCACTTGGGCAAATAACCAAACCATATAATTTTATCCTTTGATCATCCCTTTGAGCCGATTAGCCTTTTCTTCTTTTTAGCTCACCACAAATCAAAAAAAAAAACAAACAAAAAAAAAACAACTTTGTCTGACCATAGAAGGTGAGGAATACTGGATTTATCATACCATAAGTATTTCAATAAGTGTGGGGGAGATTATTGTTGTGTTCATCAATATCATGGTTGAAAAAAAAAACCGAAGCAATAAATTAATAAATAAACTATTATATTGAAAAAAAAAAGAAAAGAAAAAAAAAAGAATGAAGAAGTAATATCTGTTTCTCACACTTGCACTTAGACTCAGTTCTCAATCCTCACCATTTTCCTTGGTCTAACATTGTATCTCTTCAATATATCATTTCATCTTTCTAATCCCGTTATAACCAAAATAAAGACCTCTTGATTTGTGCATTGCATGTGTACATAGTAGTAGAGAATTAGAAGATATGCAAGCCTATGATAGTTCATCTTTCATGGATTGAATTTGAGAGAAACACTTACCAAATCAAACACTTGAGAGATTCAGAGTATATCATGTGAGGTTTTATCTTTCTCAATCTATGTTTTTCAAATTAAAGTTTCCTTTCTAAGTAATTTCAAAAATGTGATGAAAGAATGCTTCATGAAATTTTGTGAATTCTTGAGAAATCAACTCAAAACTTTGATGTTCTTTCAAAAAAAAAAAAAAAAAAAAGTCACCAATCCTTAACTTAAGTTTGCCCGAGACGTGCAAAAGATAAGTGTGGGGGAATTCGATAAGCATAGATTTCATAAATAATTATCTCTCACTTTTATCTCATTAAGACTTCTTATATGTTCAATTAAGTGATCTTTGTCATATTTTATGAGTTTGGGTTCATATGAAGTTTAATTGAATTTCTTTGCTTACCCGATTAAAATGACACTATTATAGTATTTTGAGCATAATAGGAGTTTTAGACATCCAAAAATCATGAAATCGCTCTTGAATGAAAGCTTAAAGAAGTGTCCATAGTTACAAAGCAAGATCAGACTCTAAATGGGATGTTTAGGACTCCGAAATTATCTCAAAATATGAGATAGTGTTGCTGACGTGGAATTTGAACAGTGTGCAATGATCCGGCCATATCTTGAGATATAGACGTCATATGGAGATGAAATCAAATTTTTTGGACAGCTAAGATCCGGGGCTACAACTTTTATTCAGAAGTCAAGCTCTAATTCGGACATGTGAACATCCGAAATTGCGGTGCAAGAAAGTCAAAATTGTTGTGCTCATTGGTGGCAAAAATTCAAAATTGTTTTGCATTTTCAACAAAGTCCATGTGAAAGCAATAAAAGGGTAGAAAAGTAATATCCTAGTTGGTGACTTTTTGAAGATGATGCCTCAAAAATCCTCTATAAATAGAAGGGTTTACAAGAGGAGAAACACACCATTTTGGAGATTAACTCCAATACCATTTTCTTTCTTTCTTTCTTTCTTTCTTTCTTTCTTGTTAGTTTTGCCTCCTTCATGAAAGGCTTAGGTTTTCTTTATTGTTAGTTGCCTCCTACATGGAAGGCTTAGGATTTATTTGTTGTTAGTTGCCTCCTACATGGAAGGCTTAGGATTTATTTATTGTTAGTTTGCCTCTTTCTATGTTGTTAGTTTGCCTCCTTCATGGAAGGCTAGGTTCGTAGTTTCAATTCAAGGATTCAAGCTATTTTCATTTTAACTTTGAGGTCTTCATCTTTATTTACATGCTTATTGTGTGATTTCTACTCTGCTTTACAATATTCTTCAATTTTATTCTTTTAATCAAAGTTTGATCGGTTGACGTATTTTGATTAATGTATAATTGATTTATAATTGGTTTTTGATTGGTAAATCATTTTCCAAAAGTTTGAAGAGTAGAAATTAAGTAATTGAATTGAAGGTTTTCATTTTATTACTTACTTCAACTGAATTCTGATTATGAAATTGGTTTAGATGAAAGATTAAGTGGTTACTAAATCTTGTTGATCATTATCAATTAAATTCTGAGAGGTTTCTCAGTAGAGAATTCAAGGATCATTTTAGGGGTTCCAGATGATCCTAGGTTGATAAACACAATGCATGATTTTAGTGATCAATGATTAGTTAAGAAAATAGCCTCTGAATTCCTTGAGTTGATTATTGTTAAGTCAAATTAATTTCATTCTGTATTTTGTGTTTAGAACTCAATATCAAATCTTTACAAAATCCCCTTGCTCTAATTTTCTCCTTATTTGCTTAAGAATATGAAATGGTCTTTGAGAGATGACCTAGGTTGCACCTTATACTATACCAATAGTTTGGGGGAAATCTAGAAATTATTTTTGCGCGTTTGCGACGAGCGTGTCACTCCACTGATGGGAATATTTATCCATGGGTAAAACTTGGTAAAGAGTTTACACTTATATTTTGCATGCAACAAAGACCTACCACTTGTATCTTCCCTATTTCTAAAGCCTAATTTACCTACATTGATGGTGTAGTACTCACAGCACCACTTCAATTTGAAAAGTTCCTTGTCAACACCATAGAAGCCCCTTCTTTACCCCCCCCCTCACTCACCTTTCCCTATTCCCTCTCCCTTTCTCAATGATCACTCTATCCCTCTTCACTCCCAAACACAATCCCCATCCCTTCAAGGCCCTGCACCTTTGATCACCTTACCTCATCTTCCCTTTCAACTTTGTCCACAGACTTCTCAAGATTCCATTTACCTTGATAGAAAACTCTGCATCCTAGACACTATATCACCACCCTCATACTTGTTCAAGCTCATCCTGTTTCTTATGACATTTTTCCTTGGTTTTATGAATAGGATCTTGAAGCCATCCCCAATCTTTCAATGGAACAAGGCTATGCCCGCCAAAAGCCATCTCACTTTTTCATAATGCAGTAGTGCCAAAACACTACTACTTGCATGACTTACTTCACCATCATCAAAATTTAACCCGATTGGCTCACACCCCGCTTCTCAGTTAAGCCAGAAGCCATATCTAAGGCTTATGTTTTTCCCACCAACACACCCTCTATTCCTTGTGACATGCCAGAAGATCTCCAAGACCAACTTCGAGCATGCAATAGTATAATTGATTTTTAGTGATCCTAGTAGCTACGCTACTATTACAACTAGGTCAATAGCACCCAATGCTCACCCTCTAGTGTGTTCGATGAGTAAAAAACTAATGAGTGAAAGACTTAGGCTTGTCACCACTGCTACTTCTCCATTTTTTCACTAGTGCATTATTGCCAATACAACTATATGGCTCTTTTCATCTTTCCCTAAGCATACAATATTTATTTCCCACCCTCTCTATATAATTCCTCTATATTTATTATTTTTACCATATTTTTTCTTTTTATTTTTATGGCTTGTGTGCCTCTTACTCCTCCTCCACCACTTCCCTTCCTTGCAACACTATTGGCTCCATCATTTAATAGTATCTTCCATAGTCTTCTTTAAACACCTTTCCTCATTTGTTACCAACATCTTCCCATTATGCTGCTATAAGATCCTTAGGCTTCTTTCGAGTAGATTGAACATGTGGTTAATGAGCACTATGTCTCTCGACTTACTACATTAAAGGGCATCAGCACCAAAACAAGTTATGTTGCCACTGTCACATGGACCGCATTATTAAAGAAGTCTATGATGAAATGGTCCAACTCCTAAATGCTCAACCTAAAGCCTTTAGACGATAATTTTTTGCCGCTAGAAAAAATTAAGGGAGAATGTTTTGTTTCTTCTTCTTAAAAAATTCTATATATATTTGGATAATTATTTTCACCTATGGAAAATTTTGGACAATTATGGTTTATAATCATATCTGCAACTATTCTCTCCATAAATCTCTGCTGCTTACACTGTCTATACAAACATCTAACTATTAAATATGTTAATATTGTTAGAACTTGTTTGATTACTTATTGAGATAATCTACATATAACTTGTCTAATTGATCATTCTATTTTGAACGCATCTTATAAGAACCAATCTAACATTGTTTAAATAAAAACACTTCAATATTTTTTCCATCATAAAAGAGGGAGAGGTTGTCGAAACCAACCGAAAATTTTATATTGAACCAAAACCAAGCAACCTCAAATGTTTTAAAGATGACAAAAGTATGTGCAAAAGCGTTCTTTAGATAGATACATGAAAATGCAAGATTATACAACTAACTCATCTAATATGAGAAAAGTATTCAAAGAGTTTATCTAGCTAACCTCAAAACCAGTTTTTATAATTTCATCCATTTGTAGACAAAGAGAACAACCAAATATTTAATTAAGAGCTGATTTAAGCTAAATGAAGAAAACAAAATGTATAACTTCAAGTAAAAAGCAAGATAAAAAGTACCCTACAATAAGCTTTCTATCTAACCCATAGCAACAACTTTTAACCTAAACCAATACCATGTATTTATTAGATGTGCAGAAGAAGTTGGAAACCCTTTTCACTCTCAACAACTACTTTGTCTAGTTCTACATAATGAGAAAAGCCTATGAATAAGAGAAAAAGAGAGAGAAATAAATAAGTTGAACACACACTTTCTACTTGGTCGTGCTATGGTTCAACATAGTCATGCTTACATCCAAAACGATCGTACTCATGTCTATATAACCATGTTAGAAAAATCGTCAATGTTGCAAGGATGTGTTGAGTTTCACCAAGGGCGTGCCAACTTCTTTCAAGGCATTCATCATGCCTTTATCTCTTTTCTACTATTTTTACCTTCTTTTTAGCCGAATTTGTGCTCTATTTTAGATTCTTTACTTGCATTACACTATTGAAAGAAATAAGAGAAATTATGTAATATTACCAAAAATTATATAATATTTATCATGTAATTATAACTAATTTTCTACAACTAAATAAATAAAATGGTGGGTTATCAACATCCTTAAGCTTAAAAATTACTTACCCCCAAGAAATAGAATGTTGCAGGAATAGAATCTGAAACCTCTTATTAATGATTTATTTTTCAACACAGTCGTGCTAGATTTTGCATAGTTATGCTTTACATATGGGACGACCATGCTAAAATATGCATAGCCATGCAGCAGACACTTTTCTTCCGACACAACCTTGCAAATAAGGGAAGATCATGCTAAGGTAATGACTCATATTTTTTTTTATTTTACTTTAACAAAGTAAGAAACTTTCCAAATCTAATAACCAACCCTAATAATCTACTGAATGAATGGTCCCCTCCTGTAAGTAATATTTTAACGTCATGAACCTAACGTACCTATACCCAATGGATAAGCAGAACCATGGATGGTGGCTCTAGGGTTCTTCATACGTGCTTTTCTCATAATGTTTGACCCTTTTACGCATTTATCTTAAAATTTTCCCCATTTTGTTTAATGAGCTCCAATACTCCATAGGAAACACACTATGCACTTTGTGTGAACCACCCCACATAGACTTAAGTTTTCCTTAAAACAAATGAAGTAATAAGTTATAAACTAATACCTTCTCACCTATTATGAACTCATGCTTCTCAAGGTGCTTGTTGTACCATTTTTCTATTCTTTCATTATGGATTTTTGAGTTCTCATATGCCTTTAAAATAACCTTATCCAACTCACTAAGTTAAGAGAGGCATTTTTCCCTTGCATGCTGCAAATCAAGGCTAAGAAACTCCATGGCCCAATAGGCCTTGTGTTCCAATTCACCATAAAGATGACAAGCTTTTCTAAAATTATTCTATAGGGGGACATGCCAATGGGAGTCTTATATGTTGTTCTATATTCTCATAAAGTATCAACTAATGTTAATGTTTAATCCTTCTTAGATGTGTTAACGATCGTTTCTAGGATTATTTTTAACTTCCTATTAGAAATCTTTACTTGACCATTAGTTTTGTGGTTATAAGGAGTGGCAACCTTATTAATGACACTATATTATTTCAAAACCTTTTTCAAATTATCTATTTATAAAAGGGTGCCACCATCATTAATAACTGTTTGGGTAGCTCAAAACCTTATAAAAATATTCTTCTTTAAAATTCAAGTTACTCCCCTAGCATTATTAATGGGAAATGCCACAGTCTCCAGCTACTGGGAGACACAACCAAATACAACCAAAATATATGCATTGTTTAGGAATTTAGGAAAAGGTCCCACAAAATCAATACTCCATACATCAAATATTTCACACATAAGAATCTTACTTAGGGAAAGCTATGCTTTCTTGAAATATTTCCACTCCTTTGATGGTAGTCACAAGATTTCATAAATTTAAAAGCATATCTAAAGATAATGGCCAAAGGAACCCATATTATAAATTATTTTGGGCAATTCTATCATGGCCAAAATGGCATATAACCTCTCTTGAGTGATAATAAGTCATGATAGCATAAGTTTCCTCCATAAATGCATATCTTTTAATTATATTATCCTCACATATTTTTAAAAAGTAAGGTTTTTCCTACAAATAATGTTTATCATAAAAAAAAAAAAATTTCTTACGTTGTGCATATGAGAGATCTAGGGGAAGAATGTTACTTGCTAGGTAGTTTACTGAATCTGCATACTAAAGGATATGATAAACAAGTAAAAATTCATCCAGTAATGTCTCCTTGATTACTTTAGTAGTAGGTAATTTCACAAAAGGATCTACTCTAGCCAAGTGGTCTGTAACAAATTTCCTTTTCTTATCCTTAATCTCCCAATTAAACTCCTAAACTAGGAATATCCATCTAATTAATCTACCCTTTGCATTATATCTACAAAGTAAATACTTGATAGTAGAATTGTCATGATGTAGAGATCCCTACAAGCATCACCAATACAATCTTAATCAAACAAGATCATTAGGCTTGTTAGGCCCATTACCACAACCAAAGCCAAGAAGCTCCAGGGATAGGTTGAATCCATGGTAAGTCTCAAGGATGATGATCTTCCCCAGGCTTCCTTCTCCCACATTATTATTTTGCTTCATTATAACTAGTTTAGAAGTTAGCTATTTCTCTATACTTAGACATTGTGGGTCCAATTTGTGCATACCTTTCTAGGATATTTTAAGGTCACATAAGCCCAACTTAGAGGTTTCATAAGGGCATATGAAAGGCTCCACTCTTAGACCAAATCTCAAGCCCAACGCACCTAGGAAGGAGGTGAATTCTAGCTCCCCAAATTCGCCCAAGCTATAGCCTATATATAGGGAGCATGTACACCATTTTGATCACTTTTAGTCATAATATCCTTGAGTGAAATTTGAGTGCACCTCATTCTCTTTTTCTCTCCTTTGGCTAAGTGCTTAAGAGTGAAGAATCACCTCTTCCTTGGCTTCCAAGGTGGCGAAGAAGGAACAAATTTATCTCTTCAAAAGTGACGTGCTTTCTAGAGCAACATTCTTCACCAAAACTAACCTTCATTGAAGCATCCTTCACCCACCTTCACTTGATCCAGATTTTCTGTCCTTTAATGTGTCATCAGGTCATGTAGATAGTTACTTTAGACATGATCAAGTATGACCTATACCTATTAAAAGTAAATACTACCACTAACAACTCCTTGTTTATGATATTTTATTTACTTTGGACCTCATCTAAGGTATTATTACCATAATAGATGGCCTTTAACATCTCCTTTCTCTATCCTAACACTATTCCTTTAGTTAAATCACTTACATCACACATTAGCTTAAAAGATAAAGACCAATCTAAGGCTATTACAAGAGGGAAATCAATTAATTTAGCCTTAAGAATTTCAAAAGCATAAAGGCATGCATGATTAAAATCAAAGAAGGCTTCCTTCATTAATAAGTCAGAAAAAGGTTTTACAATTTTGGAAAAATCCTGTATAAACCTCCTATAAAAGCTTGCATATCCTATAAACCTCCTAACTGTTATAATATTATTAGGAAGGGGAAATCTAGATATTAACTCAATCCTAGCTGGTTCGACTTCAATTCCTCTTTTAGAGATATTATATCCCAACATAATACATACACTTGTCATGAATTGGCTCTTTTCCTAATAAAGAACCAAATTAGTTCTTTTGCATCTAATCAAAACTTTCTCTAAATTCTATAAACATCTATCAAAAGAGGAACTGTAAACCAAAAAATATCCATAAATACTTCCAACCAATCCTATAATAAATTATCAAAGACTGACATCATGCATTTTTTAGAAGTACCAGGATCATTATATAAGTCAAAAGACATTCTCCTATATGCAAAAGTATCAATGGGACATGTAAAAGTAGTTTTCTCTTGGTCCTTAAGAGCCACATGTAATTTCCATATAGCTAGAATAACCATCCAAACAACAATAAAATTTATGACCAGATAATTTCTCTAATATTTGATCGATAAAAGGAAGCAAAAAGTGACCCTTACATGGGTAGCCTCATTTAACTTCCTATAATCAATACATTCCTGCTAATCGATTACCTTTTTTACTGTGATTAGCTCCTTCTAATTATTTTCCATCACAATGATACCTCCCTTTTTAGGAACAACCTACACAAAACTAACTAAAGGATAGTCAGAAATAGGATATATTATACCTTCATCAAGGAGCTTAATAACCTCTTTATTGATTACTTCCTTAATGCTTGGCTTGAGTCTTATTTTTGGTTACAACTTTGACTTGAATTATTCATCCATTGGAATCTTGTTGGTACAAATTGACGGCCTAATACCTTTAATTCCATGAATGGACCATCTATAGGCTTCTTTATATTCCCCCAAAACTCTATGTAATTTCTCTTCCATTGTTCCTATAAGATTAGAAGAAATAATAACAAGAAGAGAAGGAAGGGACAAAAAAACATACATAATATTTGAAGGGAGAGGCTTGAGTTCAAGTATTCAAGGTTATTTAATTGAAGGCTTAGGTCCAAGACCCTCCAGAGATTCAAATTTGTTCCATCCTTTTCCAATTTCCTTGGGTATGCTTTCTTCCAAGGCCATCAGTTCTTCTATCCTTTCCTCAAAGTCCATCATATGAACACTGAGCACTAAAAGTTTCCATAAGGTATCGTCAATAATCTCATCTTACACAAAAAGAAAATTTAAATAAGGAGAGGTTTCTAAGGAATTAAAAAAATTACAAGAATCAAAAGCCTTTGGGTGTTTTAATGAGTCAAAAACTCTAAACACCACTTCCTCATCATCTAGCTAAAAGTGAGCTTTCGTTGTTGCACATCTATAATGGTCTTCCTTGGGACAAAGAAAGATCTTTCAAGATTAGTGGAATCTCTTCATCTTCTTCTACATCAAGAATAATGAAATCAGTAAGGAATATGAATTTATCCACTTTCACCAGTATATCTTCCATTATTCCTTTAGGATAAGTTATGGTTCTATCTACAAGCATCAACAAAAAAAGTTGTGGGTTTAGGCTCATTCATGCCCAACTTTTTAAAAAAATAAAGATATTAGATTAACACTAACGCCTAAGTCACACAAAGCTTTATGAAAATAAGAATCATCAATAGTACAAGGTATAGTAAAATTCCATGGATCCTTAATCTTTAGACTTAGTTTTTGGAAGAGAATAACACAACACTGTTCATTTAGCTTGACAATCATGTACTCCTCAAACTTATTTTTGTTGCCCAATATATCCTTTACAAACTTTGCCTACTTGGGCATTTGAGACATGGACTCAACCACTAGTGGAAAATAAGCTTTTTGCATCGGTTGTTAAGCACATTTTACATCGGTTATTCAGGCGGTGTTGAAGCGGGCGATATAGAAAATAAGACTTTTTACATCGGTTCTGCAACCGACGTAAAAAGTATGACTTTCTACATCGGTTGGACAAAGAACCGATGTAGAAAGTACACTTTTTACATCGGTTGCGGGCAGAACCGATGTAAAAAGTATACTTTCTACATCGGTTATAGCTTTAACCGATGTAAAAAGTCATACTTTTTATATCGGTTCTGCCCGAAACCGATGTAAAAAGTGTACTTTCTACATCGGTTATGGTCGTAACCGAGGTAGAAAGTCCTTTTTTTTTAATGTTCATTTTCTTTAGGTATACTACCGTATTATTTATTCACATACCTGCATATACACACAGAATCCAGGCAGACAATAGAGAAGCACCAGACAGCCAATACAGAATTCACATAATCTATATATTTAAACTAAATACATCATTATTTATTATCAAACTTTAATTTACAAATGAAATAACTTAAAATTACATCAAACAAGTATTGAAAGTTGAAAAAAAATGTAATAATCAGCCATGTACCTGTTGAAAGCAAAGAGAAAAGATGTTAGAAACTCTACTAAACATAAAAAACGTAATAAACATTTTAAAATAAATTAAAAATAAACATACAATGATGAAATAATTAAATAAATAACTAACTTGTATCATATAGTAACATTTTCCCATATTCCTTCATGATGATCATCTCGAATAGCATGTACATCATCTATTTCAGTTTCTTCATTGATACTAGATATCCTTGATGATAAGCGAGTTTGAGAAATATCAATATTTGAAAGATCATTGGTGTCATCACTAGCGATTGTTGTCTTTCCTTGAAGAACAACTGACCATCTTTTGGAGCAAGGATCTTGGACATAAAACACTTGTTTTGCTTGGTGGGCCATGAGAAAAGGGTCATCCTTGTAAGCTACTTTTTGAAGGTCAACCAATGTAAATCCCAATTCATCGACTTGCACACCACTGTTACTATCAACCCATCTGCATTTGAAAACAGGCACTCTAAATTTGGTGTAATCAATCTCCCAAATCTCTTCAATCACTCCAAAGTAAGATATGGAAGCCTTTACAGGATTTTTATCTTTAGAACTTGCAAAATGCATCGACTCTGCCACCACCATAACCCCACTATTTTGCATGGTACTTTTATCATCCTGAGACTTTGTATAAAATGAAAAATGATTAATATCGTACCCAGTCCAACATATGACATCAAAGTTTGGGCCATTTGCTAGCCACTTCAATGTATCAGAGGCACCATCATCCTTCTTAATTGTTTCATCAAACCAGTTTAAGAACGTTTGTTATGCTCATTCAACAACCATTTCTCGTTCATTCGAACATTCTCCTCCCTTATCATAGTTTTGTGAGTAGATAAGTAAGGTTGAACCTCATCGGTATTATTCAAAATATACAAATGTGCTTGAAGGACTTCTGCACGACCCATGCTTTTCACAGTTATGTCTCGTGTACCTTTACCTCCGTGTCTTCCCTCATGACGAGACTTAGGAACTCCTATGGGTTCCACCTCTGACAAATACTCTGTACAAAACTCAATGGCCTCTTCTGCAATGTATCTTTCAATCATAGATGCCTCGGGACGGTGTGGATTCTTCACATACCCTTTTATTATTTTCATGTATCGTTCTATTGGATACATCCACCTCAAATAAATTGGACCACATAATCTGATCTCTCTCACTATATGAACAACCAAGTGAACCATAATGTCAAAAAATGATGGAGGAAAATACATCTCCAATTGGCATAAGATAGTGAAAGCTTCATTTTCCAACTCATCCAATTTTAGAGGGTCAATGGCTTTGCTACATATTTTATTGAAAAATAAGCATAACCTACTTATTGTATGTCTAACTTTTTTAGGTAAAATGTC